>BMAO01002473.1:0-352861 GCA_019973975.1 Trichonephila clavata | reverse complement strand
TTGTTATTGTATCCAATAATTAATATTTTTTAATTTTTTATTTCTTCTAATGTCTTGCATTTTCAGAATCAAAACTGATTATTTATCAATTGGTGCAAGCAAATTTGAAGAGAATTGCGAAGAAAATTTTACATTTTCAAAAATTTGAGACGTTAGTGAACAAGATATCATCATTGGCATGGCCAAGTAATTTTAGCGCGTTTTTCACATGTTGTATTTTACAATAATGCAATTTGAACTTTTTACTAACAGAAAGTAGTACTGTACCACTCCTCTAAATGTACTACTATTGAGCTGAAAGAAATAATGACACTTGCAAACAATAAATTTACTATGTAAAATTTGAGAAAATTTTGTTATAAACAAGCGAAATTCAGAAAAATTTGTAGGAAAATTCGGGAAAACTATGGGAAAATTTAAATAGGATTCGGCTCTTCTAGGGCACAAATGCGACCAAATGCCGAAAACCCGAGGTCAATTGGTTGCTTATTGGCTGAGAAAAGGTACGACAAAATATGGAACGAAGACGAAGACGAAATTTGCGTCCTAATATTCCACTACGTGAAAAACGCGCTAAAAAATAAAGGTCAAATTTTTTCAAGCTCCTTTTACGCAGAGACGTTTCAGCAGAATTTTACGAAGTTTTGAATTTAGGTTATTTATAATAAATAACCGATTATACATGAAAAGTGGTATTTATAATAGGGAAATTCTTAATCAAAAGTCAACTAAATTTGTTAATTACAAAACTCCAATTTAATGATGATTTCCTTTGAGGCATTAATATAAATATCAATTACATCTTAGAGAAAGTATGAGGGTATCTCTTTTTAATTGATGACAGTACTTTAAGAGAAATGCTGGAGTAGTCATTGGTATTTTTCTTATTTAAGATAATTTAAATTTGTTTTTCTTAAGTTGTTGAATGGTATGTATCTTCACTTCCTGGACTTTCTTTCGACGTTAAAAAAACAGAAGACGATAACCTCGAAAAATACTTCTTTGACAACGCATTGACAAAAACCATGTAATTGCAACAAAAAACTCACCACATTGTAATCGCGCTCGTTAACAACAGCTTGATTCATTTAATTATAGTTTACTAATTTGCATGGAGGTCAGTGAACTAAATGCTGCTGGTTTGTTGAGTTTTTCCAACGCATCTTACGCACATGGTTAGAACGAGGAACAGCTGTGTTACCTCTTCTTCTTAAACTAAACGAAATATCAATTACGCCTGAAGACTGAAAAAAATATTCCCGTCAATTGACAAACGATTCTATTTTTGAATCAGCGGTCGGTATGTAAAGAAATTAAAGATGCATGTGTCTGTTATGTGGAGGAGGAAAAAAAATTCAAATTATTTATTCATTGAAAATACGTGTGGGAACAAAACCGTAATTAGTTGTCGTTTCGGTACACGCATTGTTTGTCATTGAGCGGTTCGAATGAAAAAAAATAATGAAAAATAAACGTAAACTAACTGGAACGAACATCGTGCCACAACCTATGTTTCGGTTTAACTGAGCTTAAAAGTAGTTTTACGGTAGGTTAAGCTAGGTTGCGTGAAAAGCGGATAAAAAAAGGAGGGAAAGACGTGAGTCAGAACAGATCTGCCAATTGAGATAGATAGTTGAAGTCCATTGATAATGTATCTGAGGGAAATTGATAAATCAAGTTTCAGAATAACTATTATAGTTAAAGGAAAGGATAAAACTTCAACACTGTTGATCTCCAGATAAATCAATGGGATGGAAATTTTACGAGTTTTTTTATTATGAATATTAGATTTTAAATGCTACACTCTTACTTTACACTGGAATAGTAAATTGTGTTTCCAGCTTTTTTTATAATTATCATTCTTATATTAGTCTTTCTTCCAAAAGTGCTCGTTCTGCAAAAGAAACTAGCTATTTTTCTTAATGAATAAGACACAACAAACCCGCAATTATTGCTTTATAAAATCAAATTTATATGCACAGAGAAGGATGTAATGCTTCTTTTTTATGAGCTAACCTAGAAATTTTCTATTATCTTTTGAAAGTGGTTTGAAAAAGGGACAGATTTTTTTTTTGAGCTTTTATATTTCATTTAAATTGTTCACGTTCTCCTAGGCCAGTGATTTCCAAAATGGTCTATATCAACCCCGGGGTCTATGACGAACTGCAAGGCCTATAACGACCAACAAGAAAATAATTTGGGGGTCCATGAGGTGTAAATGAGGGAAGGGGTCTACGACAGTGGCTGTCATTAATATAGATCGCGACTTTAATTTTAAAAGAAAATTTAATCAAGTAGTATTTTACCTATTTAATAGATTTATTTACTAAATTTTATGAAGTTAATTTGCAACTGCAAGGTAACAGCTTAAATTTTATTAAAACAAGGACCATCATAGTGTTTGTTTCTTGCCAGAATTAAGCTAAAGAAGTGTATATTGGACGTCGCGAATTTTCCCAGTTTCTCAATTTGTTGCTGACAATCTGCAAAGGAGATGACGTCTCAGCCAATGCTTAACATTTAAATAGCATCTAATAGGATTTTGAATCTAGGCTTGAGAATGCTTTGACTACGGTTATACCGCAGTAGGGAATGAATTCAAATGGTCACATTGAAAAAAAAAATGTCATATTAAAAGAGGAACTGATCGAAATAGGCACTAACGAAGATCTTACAGTAAAGTTTTAAAAATAGATGTCAGCAATTTTGGCTTTAAAAAGTTACACCTGTTATTTATACCAAATTATGGAATATCGTGAGAAAGTTTTTATTTGCTTTTCCTAGTAAGGAGAGGTTTCACCGTGGTTGCTAATTTCAAAAAAAAAAAAAAAAGAAGAAGAAGAAGATTTAGTCTCGATAGTACTGTGGACAGTACTAATCGAGGAGATTTAGATTTAAACCTGACAAGATTGATGCCAAATGTTGAAAATTTGATTGAAGTACCAGATTTATCTCTCCCATTGAAAGCATTTGTTTGTTGCTCAGTTATTTTACACATTTATTAAATTTTAATTTACTATTTAACATGTATTTCGCAAGTTTTAAACACTATATTTCTCAACAGCTAGGAATAGAAATCTTTTAAAGTAAGTAGTTTCATACCAGCTGTCCAAAAGACACTTAAGTTGATAAATTTGCAAAAATTCAATATTAGGTTAGCAGGGGTATACACAAAAACTGAAAAAAGATGGCAAGGGGTCTATGAGACAAAAAGTATGGGAACCTCTGTCCTAGGTGTTCATCTGATAGCACTTTTTATCTTGATACCAGGGACATTTTAAGGCACGTGCCAACTGGGATCAATAATAGCATTGTACTACTACTAGGATTCAATAATATATATTACAGAGCAATCTGAAATAAAATATTAGAATTAAGACAGTTCCTTAAAGAAAAATGATAACTTCATATCAGACTTCAATAATTTAAAAAAAAAAGCTATAAGATGTTTGATAATGTTTTTATGAATCTCATTTTATTTTATACCAAAAACTATTTTCTTGCATTTTATCCCCAAATATGAGAAACTATTAAAGCAAGTATGGGGAAGTATTTTTAAGCAAAAAATATATCAAACAAATATGTAAACTAGTATATTTGTCCTAATGCATCTATAATTTATTAGGGTTAATTGAAGAATATTAATTGCATATAATTAAGCAAGAAAATATTCTTGTGTGTAGGGCCATTCTCTTTTATGCTAATTCTGTATCAGATATTAATTTATTGTTTTATTTACCACAGTTGTGTTTCATTGTCACATGCGGATCAATAATTATCTAATAATGTTCGATAATTATGCGATAATTATGATATTCGCCCTATCTTTTTATTTTATTCATCTCAATGACGACATTTCTTTCCCAATGGGAATCGTGGGGAAAAAAATGTAACATCATTTATATTACATTATGAATGACGTTCGACATTTTCCTTTGGTTACTAGGGAAAATTCTCTAACTTTTGGTAATAACCTAGTTTATTATAGGTCTGAAAAGCCATTAAAGGTTTTTCAAATTATTTCATGAACGACTTTCTTTTTTGGAATTATTCTTTTTATGAGATCTAACAAAAATTTATTTAGTCTCTTTTCATTTCTTAAAAGGATTTGATTTCTGATACTATATTTCAATTATATGTGATTTCCTCAAAGGTTTTCTTTGTTACCCGCATGAAAAAACGGAATATGCATCCATTTTTGGCGAAAAAATATTAAGCTATTACTTTGTTAGAGAAGTTTATTAAAAAAAATTCTCATATTATTAATGCCTACTGGGATGAATCCATAGTATTGTAAACAACTAATTAGAGAAAAATTAGAAATTTATCACATAAAAAAAGTAAACAATTTCTAAAGCGTATTCTGTTTTTTAAAAATTATAAGTATGTTCTGTATGTAATGACTATTATTTACTGTCTGATTAATTATTGTAAATATGCTCTATATGCAGTTATTTCTGTCTATTATACATTTGTGTGTGTGTACATGTGTACACACACAAAAATATCTGTATGTTATTGCTAATTAATTCCGTATGTTCATTGAGCAATCACACCTAAGAATATTATTTAAAAATGATTTGTATTAAAATAATACTTGCAATTGAAATATAAATTAATTGTTGATTTGTATGCTGTTTTATTACATTACATATTTGAAAGGGGAAAAATTGGTTACTTTTTTGATGTAATTCTTTTGAAAAAAAAAGTTATTTTTAAAAATTTAAAATGCAAAAAAAGTTTACAGTCTTTTTTTTTTCTTTTCATTTTCATTTCACAGAAAAAAAATGTTTGGCATATGGTAGAAAATATCGAATGATGAACTTAAAATGTAATTTTTCGTAGGAAAACTACAATTTAAAAAAAAAAAAAACTAATATACCAAACAAAGGAAAAAAAATGAATGTGTACTAAAACAAAATGCCTATTTTCATGCAAAATTATATCACTGATGAATCATCTTGAAATTAATCTGATAAAATAATTCAAAATATTCCTTATCCGGTACTCACAAGTAAAATTTTTTAAACTGTAGGAAAAACTTGATGTGCATCAACTTACGAATGAAATCACGCTTGCCGCGCCATCTAGTATCACATTTTACAATGCAAATAATGTGGAATTTTTCGATTTTTACCAGGCTTTTATTTAATTTTAATAGTAGCATATTTTTCTACGTTTAACAGATTTGAATGAATGTAAATTGTTAATGTTTTGCATTTCGGATGAGTAGAAAAATTAAAATTTTAAGAACAAATAATAATGTTCCTTATTTATTTGTTTTCTTCGTCTCATACATTCAAAATGTTTTTTTTTTCTTTTTTCGCAATCAACACATGAAAAATATTTTTAGAGAATCTAGCAATAAAATTGAAAACATTTTGACCATTGTCTTGAAGTAGAATTGAAAGCGAAAAAGAAAACCAAACTGTTTAAACAGAGGAAGAAAAATATTTTGATTTCCAGAAGATTTTGTATTTAAGATATTTTAACTATTCTTTTTTTTTTTTTTATGATATTTAAACGTTCATTTGATCGCTTATAATTTATGATTATAAAATACCTTTTCTTAAATTCTTTCTTTATGCAAGATTAAGCAAAAAAAAAAAAAAAAATGAAAAAGATATCTGAAATAAAGTTAAATGGTTTATTAATTTAAGTTAATAACTTCGAATTTGTAATTAAAGATTCAACTGAGAGTTTCTTCAACTTTATAATGCGATTTACTATTCTGATTTCTTTCTTTTTTTACGATTAGAATTGGAGAGATTCTATATCAAAACGGAAACATTGAAGAACAACACCCAGTATTCGTTAAAGAATATATATTTGATACGTAAATAATTAAATTTATAGATGAATTATTAAAATAATGTAATGCATAAACATTTCGCTACAATTTAAAATTATTAATTACTCTGCTCAAGTAATGTATATAGAATGAAGATACTTGCAAACATATAGGAAATTATGCAAAAATTAAATCATATAAACATAAATTTAATGTAATTTTCAGAGAAATTTTTAATAAGTAATACATTTGATATTCGGAGTAATTTCTCTCATATTTTAACTAGTTGGAAAATATGAATTCTAATGATTTTTTCTTACACTTAATCTAAATAACTGCAGTATTTTAGCTTTTAACATATCATTGTGATCTGAATTTAATTTAGTTATACTTGTATTATATAAAGAAGAAACTGATTAACTAGTCTTAATACTGCTTTTCTTAAATCAGACATATAGCTTAGATGTAAAACATCCATGAATCCATTGCATAAATTACAAGAAAAATGTTTATGCTTGCTAAAATTGGATGAATTATTTCAAATAAATCCTAATGTTATATGAAAACAGTTGGATGAAACTTTCAGGGAAATGAGGGTTTAATTTGGGGTGAATGCACCCCTGAGTGTACGAGAGATGTACAAAAAATTCTAGTCAAAATCATGTTTATAAGATATATAAATCATATTTCAGCAAATGTCCCATTTAAAAGTGAGCTTGAGATCATACTATAAGATTCAGCCTGGGAAAAAAATTTAACATTCTAGGTAATATCATTAAAAATTTTGTGATAATTTTTTAATAGAAACTTTAAAAAAGATCCCAAATAAAGGAAAGAAAAGAATTTTGTGTGTTATATAGATTCACGAATTGATACAATATTGTAATATATCAATAAACAATAAAAAAAATTTCAACAATGGAGAGTAAAATATGACTTAAACTACACTCACAGAAAAATATTTCTTCAAAACTAGCCAAATTTGTCATGAAATGAAAGAAAGAAACCAATGAAATCATGTTGACGGCTAATACGACAATATGATTTCATTACTTTTGACTAATTTTAGATTCTCACCTTTTCAAATAAATACAGTCCGACCTCTATTTAACGAAGTCGCTAAATCCCGAAAAATATCATTATGGGGAAAATTTGTTAAATAAATATATTCATCTTTCAATACACTTTATAAACCACATTAAACAATTTTTAATTCATACACACACTATCTATACAAATAAATAAAATTGAAGTGTCTGTTTGTAATTTCAAATTAGCAGCTTTTTACTTAATTGCACTAAAAGTATATACGGAACTCATAACAAAAAAACCAATTTTTAAAATTTTTGTCTGTCTGTCTGTCTGTCTGTTTGTTCCGGCTAATCTCGGAAACGGCTGGTGCGATTTTAAAATTTTTTTCACTAATGGGAAAGCTACAATTAACGGGGAGTAACATAGGCTATATTTTATTCCCGTATTCTTACGGGAACGTAAACTATATGGGTGAACGGGAAACTGAAATGCCAAGATGAACGCCAAATTGAACGCCAAGCTGAGCTAATGAAGTCTTTGTTTTGGTTACTGGCGACCGATGCTCTTCATGAGACATAACAGTGTTACGCGCAACATGATAATACGCTGACACGCGCCATAATTTTTTTTATGATAGTTATCTCACTTTTTCAGTTAAGTAGAGCATCGGCTGTTTCGGATGCACTTTTAAAAATAATAAATCAAGGCTTCATAAGTAAAAAGCAATGCAAGAAACATAAAATTGATAAGTTTTACGGTTAGTTTTAATCTTTTCTTTTTTTTTTTTATTTACATTTTTAGTCACATTTTAAACAATAATTATTATAATCCCAATCTATATCTATACAAATAAATAAAATTGAAGTGTCTGTTTGTAATTTCAAATTAGCAGCTTTTTACTTAATGCACTAAAAGTATATACGGTACTCATTACAAAAAACCAATTTTTAAAATTTTTGTCTGTTTGTCAGAATATAAACAATATATTTATAAACATCATGAAATACCAGCGAAGCGGGAGGGTAACGGCTAGTACATTATTATAAAAAGTAATTCTTCCACTTGTTTTGTAATTAAAGCTACTGCTTTAGAAAATAGCATGCGCAATGCAGAACTTAATATTTCTTTTAGAAATATTTCTTATTTTCATATGCTTATAATTTTTAAAATTATGATTATATTTTAAACATTTTACACTTTTATGAAGCCCCATTCCTTTATAAATAATGTGTAAAAAATTCGAATTATTTAATTTTAATTTCACACAAAGAGTTATATATATATTTGAATATTGTTTATATTTTCAGCCCTCTAGAGAGAGTTAACACCCCTGATACCCCTTAATAGTGATATCAAATTTATCCTGCTGCGATGAGAATCGTACAAGTTTTTAAGGGTGGTCCTTTTCTTTTCCCGATGAAAAAAATTACTAAGGTCAATGCCATAAAATAATATTAAAAAAATATCTAACACGCGCGAAAACAAAGCTCCGAAATAAAAATTTAGAAAGAAATCAAGAAATGCCCATAATTTTTTTCCAATTTACTAAAAACTGGTAGAGACTTCTTAATGAAACAGAGGAACACTTGTGTAAAAATAACGCGAAAGCTTTTTAAATAACTCTTTACATATTCCATCCGGTCTACATTAACCTCTGAGAGATAAAATCCTTTACTCCATTAAATTATCAGAGAAAGGCTTTTAAGGTTAGTGTATGTTCCCGTTATTATTTCGATAACTTCTGTTTTTACGGAGGCTACTCACATCATTTTTTATAAGTCACTGGATTCAAGGACATGTTTTAATTTCAAATCCAGTTTTTCCATTTCTTATGTCTTAATTTTCTTTTTCTTTTCAACTTACTGAAACTCCTGATAAAGAGTAAGGCATTGCGATTCTCATATTGTGAACTCACTTCTGGTTGCTGACTATTAAACGAAATTTATTTCTACTTTAGATATTGAATTAAAGGGATAACAGATAAATAAGAGGATATATATTTTCCATAAACATTTTTTAGGTATCGATTATCTCGTAGAAGATTAGCCCCTTTTTTTACGAAAACAACTTTAGATAAAACGCATAGATAAACCTCACGTTCAATTAAATATATTTTACCACGATGGGTAAACTTTTTATGGAATGGTATAATGGGAAAAAAGTATTTGGCGGGACGTTTAGTTTATTCAAAATGCAATAAAAACTTATAAAAATACATTGAAAATCGTCTAATACGAAATTGAACGGACTGAAATATTTTTCATGCAAAAAGAATTTCGTGTTAAAAGATATTGCAATATATATATATATATATATATATATATATATATATATAGTTTATGTATGTAATTAATAAAAAAAAACAATGAAACAAAGACTAAATGAAATTTAATACAAAATTTTCAAGCTTCTTAAAAACAAGACATTTACTTAGAAAATAATCTGATACTTTTCTTTGTATAGTCTTTTTTCTCAGCCTTTCATCCCTTTAATGGGTAGATAGATGAGTATGAAGCTTGCTTAAAAACTGAACACTGGAAGTTTCTTGTCAGACTGACCACTTGACCGAAACATCTACCCATGTACCCCAGCGCCTACGGCCATGTAAACTGAGATGCAATAAAATAATACCTGAAAAGGAGTTGCCCGGAAAAACTTGACTTTCGATTTTAAAAGACTAAATTTTTGTCTTTTAAATGTAATTTATTACACTACACTACTTATACGACTGTCTTTTATGTTGAAGTATCGGACCTATGTTCGAAACATATTTTGAGATAGAAAACTGTGGCATCGCATTAATTTATTACCACTTCACTGGTTTATAAATAACATCTCATGTCACTATGCGATTTGTTTTGATTTAATACATTTTTTTTTCGAATACAAAAAGTACTCCACCTCTTGTCTCCTGTACATTAAGATATCCGACTGGTTTCGACAACTTTTTTAAAAAGAAATGGAGGCATGGGGATTTTTTTGTGGCTTTTAGATTTGCTTAGTACATTTTAAGAAAAATATGCTAAAGTTAAAAGAAAAAAAGAAATTATTATTACTAAAATGTGGGAAAAAATGGGTAAAAATTGACAAAAAAAATAACATAAACGTGGCCCCTTCTGTACCAAAGGTTTGTGGACAAATTTTCGATTTTTCCATTCTGATGTGTTGCTATGTTATTCATTTTTAAAACGACCTTCAGGATAAGAGATATTTTAATTTTTACAAAAACTAGAGCACTTTATCTCAGTTATATGAAATTGCTTAAAAACAGTGATTATATTAACATAAGGGACTATAAATTTTGTAATAAAACAGTGATTGATCAATCTTAAGGTTAAAACACTTCTACTATTATTAAGGACATAACCAAAAATTTCACAGTTAATTATTTTCAAAACTTTTTTAGCAATCGCTCGCCCCGTTTGAGCGTTTTAAAAAAAAACACATTTGGAGTAAAACGTGCTTTAAAGTATGACATATATATCTTGCTTAAAGTAATGGCGTCTGCTTTTACTAAAACGCTTGTAGTTTTTGTTGTAGTGAATGGAAAAAAATAAACTTGGTATTTTTATAAATCCTATACGATGGTCTATAAAATAAAATCAGAAAAAATGGCAGTTATAAAAATTGCCGATAGAAGTGAAAACTTAGAACTTTTAGTATTAAAATTTGAAATTTCATAATGTTTGAATAAAAATTATCAACATCAATCTGGTTTTCACATCTATTGACACTCCGAGCAACAACTAAATGCACGTTTATATGGTTTTTTATTATTCAAATAATTACGGGCTGTACAAGATCATGACAAAATATAAATACAATTCAATTGAAATAACAGTTAATATACATTCATATTATTTATGGATAGTATTTGTATTCACTTAAATTTCACTGTACTTGATTTTTAACATTATTTTAATTGTTCGAATCATTGACATCATTAATTTCAACAATACTTAGACTTTTCTACTTTCAATTATTTCATTTTGTTCTAAAAAAGATTCAATAGGCTTATGGTAACTAAAGTAAGAAAGGAAAATGTTTAATTCAAATTTATCTAAGTATCGCGTAAAAATCGCATCGATCGTCGTTTTATATTTTGTAGTACTGAGTTTTCGATCACTGGACATATTTAAATTAAGTGTTTCATTTAGAAATTCAATTAGTGGTAGATTTTTATCATCTGCAAAGTTAATATTGAAGTCTCCACTTAAAATCATCGGTACATTATCATATATATATATATATATTTCGCCAAATCTTTTTTCAAGTATTTCAGAACCTTCTTTTGCATAAATCATCAAATTTTCGAATAAAAATTATTGTATCTGTCTCATAGATTTTCCAGACGAAATATAAACGGCAACCATTAATATGTATTACCCATTCTCGGAAACGGAACGAGCATTGCAGTATAAACACATTGAATTTTCACTAAATCCATTCAATTTCACTTATAAGATATACACATCACTATACGTCAGCTGTATAGCTACAGATATACTGCTATAAGCATGTCGGTAACGCGAACGCACGAGATTTCACCCATCCAAAAAGTATCCAACAGCACACTGCGCGTGCGCCAGTCAGAGCATGTCGGTGACGCGAACCCATAAGATTTTTCCCTACCAAAAAGTGCCCAACGCCGCTAAAGAAGTTTTCACTTTAAAAATTTGTCAACTTTTGGCAAAATTCACAATTTTAGGGTAGTCGGATACCTATTATCAAATAAACTCTTCAATTTGCTTACGAAAATGAAAATAATGTTAATTTATAAAGATTTTTTTTTAATTTTAAGGAAGCAATGCAATTAAAAGGCATATATACTATCACCGTACAAACTTATTTTATTTTTCTGTTTGTGACTAAACTTTCATCTTAAGCTATTGATTGTGATTAATCGTTTTTTAAAAAACTACAACAGGGCTATTGGCAAAATGCCCAAGAAGAACGAGATGACCCAAGGGGCCTTAGAGCTACAAACTGGCGACCCAGGAAGTAACCATCCCCTTATTCAGCCTTTATTGAGCAAAAATATTCTTTTTTTTACATAAGAATTCTACAAACAAGTTTAAACAGAACTTTTTAGAAAGAAAATTACGAATTTTGTTCTTATTACATTATTTACAGTACGAGCATACCAAGTACAGAATCCTTTGAAGGATTAAGGAGCAAATAGATACACGAATCATTTACAGACAAAAATACAAGTACAACCATACGACACAATATATATAAAGAACCAGTACATTTAGGAACAGGAATAATTCACTGACAAGAAAAAACAACAACCTAAAAATGAAAATGTAACAAATAAAAAATAAAATTAAAATTCTAATCAGAAAAAAAAATTGTGTACTAAAAAAAAATCGTACCCAAAAATTAATAAAAAATAGTAACTTTGAATTTTGTGGGAGGTATCTTTTTATAATTTTAGGGGAGGGTGGACCATTAAAACTAATTTCTTAAATTGTTAGCTTAATTAGCTGAAAATGGAATCAATATAGTAGATGATTATTACATTTCACAATTTAAGTAAATATTTAAAAAAAAAACTATTATAAACTGATTTTTTTAAAAATTTATTTTTAAACTCTTTTTAAAAATGGTCCTTGCGCATTAGTTTTGAAAATATGTACATAATTTTTGTTTCATATATAGATGAACTACAACAAAATATATCTGTGCATGGATTTTAAATTCCTAATAAAATTTGATGAACAAAAGATAAATTTTGTATACTATATGAAATATTTCACTAATTATCTCACATTCAGGGTATTCAAAACAACACAAAATAGGACCCGTTAAATATTTTAGAAAACTAATGCACAAATTTGTGAATTACATATATCATCTTTCATAATTTGTGAAAATTTCAAAGAGATATGATGTAATTTGAAACACAAGGAGCATTTTACGTAACAATGAAAACGGAAAATTTACGAACTAAGAAAAGTGCATTTAAAACTTTTATTTGAGTAAAATAAAAAAAAATAATTCTGTAAGTATTAATCAGAATGACAAAATTCTTTGACAGAACTGTTCAATGAAATATAAGGAATATTATTAGTATAAAAAAAAAAAAATCAAAATTGCAATTTTGACCAAAATTTGACATTGTTAAGGCCTTAATAAACTTAAAATGAGATATATTAATTTAACATGAATATTTGAATTGTCGACTAAAGAGCTAAACCGTAATTTACGGGATTTATTGGTGGGCTGAGTAAGGTGAAAATATTTTGTGAAAATTTATAGAAAGGTTGACACTGATCACATACACATTGTGTGTGTTCTGCGTCCCCAGTTTTAATTTTTTTAAATTTAAATCTATTGGTTTATTGGTAAAGGACGTGATAATTTTGAAAAACACTAAAATGACGCAATGACATCTG
Source organism: Trichonephila clavata (assembly GCA_019973975.1). Taxonomy (NCBI): domain Eukaryota; kingdom Metazoa; phylum Arthropoda; class Arachnida; order Araneae; family Nephilidae; genus Trichonephila; species Trichonephila clavata. The sequence goes on along the minus strand of BMAO01002473.1, from coordinate 339,637 downwards.
AGCTGACACAACATTTTTCAAACTTCCAAACCACGCCAATGTGTGGGGGCTCTCAGCCACAACAAATTAGACGTGCATTAACCCCTCTCCACGTTAGATCTTTCGTGATAACCGGATTTGAACCCAGCACTTGACAAAACAAATTAATGTAAAACAAAGATAGCTTTTAAAAGTATGCGGAAATACTTTTTAATGAATATTTACGTTTAGGAAAAAATATATAATCATATTAAAAATAAATTACATCAAAAAATATTTGCAAAAAAAAGTTCTACGAAAAACAGTATTAATTATAAAACGTTAATACATCATGGCAAATCTGTCACATTCAATGACATTTTTTACTTCCTTCTTGCTTTCTTATTTAATTTTTTTAGTTTGAGTATTTTATTATTTTATTTTGGGATACTTTACATGAATATTCAATTTTAGTAATAATATATTGAAAATGACATATTGTGTTACACAACACCTTTTGGAATTCATTCATTTTTTTATGTATATAATGTTCTGTTCTGTAATATTAAAAGAAAGTTGCTTTGAATGAAGATGAATTTGTACCGTTTGGTAAATGAACACTTGAAATGTGATTTAATATTCCATCACAAAGTTTCCATGATTTATCAGTCACGAATTTTCAAGTGCTTGAATATTGAAATATAAACAATTTTGTTTGTTTCCCAGTGCAAAAGAATGCAGTAAAGAATTCATGAAACCGACGCTTCCTGATTTTGTTAAATTTTCATAAAAATCAAAAATTTGAAAAAACTGTAAGCTTATATAAAGATTGAGATATTGACATTGTCTGTGACGTCGGCTCGGTGGCTTAGTGATAGCGTGCCCACCCTGTAAGCCTAAGGTTGCGGGGAGGCTGGAGTCGATTGATTTTCTGCCAGCGAAAATCGTAGGTACACATGTCATATGATTATGTAGCATGTAAAAGATCCCTTGAGTATCAATTTTAGCCCTGGTACTCACGGAAAAATTCAGCATCCGATGGGAGCTTGAATTAAAATTAATTCAAACGTCAAAATTTGGTAGCGAGAATTGCCACTAGATGACGGCACCTCTGAAATTGCATTTTCATTTGGGTGGGGGGGGGATACTTGCCGTGTCTGCAAAGGCTTGTGCGCCAAATTGCAGCACATTTAAAAAAACATTGGCTGTGATATTAAACAAACACACTTTGTACTTCATTTAAAATTTGTATACATTTTCTTTACTAAGCAAATAACTTGAGTAAATGTACCCAATTTAATTTCGTGAAATAAATAATTCATTTGGTAAGAACACATCTTTAAATTAAATTCAGTAAGAATGAGAAAAAAATTTCTAGGAAATATTAATTTAATTTTGTTTTGCAAGTAAAAGAATTTTTTAGCACTGTATAATTTACATATAAATAGTAAAAGAAACAGTTTCAAACAATACGGAATATCTTAGAAAGTGTAATTCAGGACTTAGGGAATTTTAATATGGAATAAATAAAATTACTAAAGAAATACAAAATAATACCAATATAATGCAAAATCAAAACTGTAAGAAAATAACTCTCTTTTGGTTCAAAGAAGCTAATTGGGTTTTCTAACGAATAACTCGGTTGAAGTTTAACTAATTTAAACATCCTCCAAAGAATTTTTTAAAACAAATTAATTACGGCAAATAATACTGAATACACAGTTTTAATTAAAAGTCTAAAAGGATATTCTAGGAAGAGAATTTTACTTAAGTAAAATGATAATAAAATTAAAATATTAAAACATTGACCATCGTTGTTTTTTATTATGTAAAAATTCAAAGAAATTCGATTTTTTTTAAAAAAAATTAACTTGCTGATGTTTGTTCATAATTAATATTTTCCAAAAACTTTATGAACAGTTAAGAAACATTTTCATTCTAATTATTATAGTTTTTAATGAAATGAAACATTTTTATTTGTTAAAATGCTCTAGAGATGCAAAAGCATTTTTTCTTATGTAAATTTTTTTACAAAATGTAATTTTGTTTTCGTATTATAGAGATTGACAACCTTATTAAAACACTATAAAAACATATGTAATGTTATTCTAAGTTAATATATTTAACTTTCAAAATAGTTTAAGTGGAATAAAATATGAAGCAGTATTTCGTGGAATTAAAAAAAAACAAAAAAACCCCTCGTTTTCTAATGGAATTTGAAAAACAGAAATGAGAAGCTTATGCAAACACTACTGCAAGATGATGTCACAAAAACATGTCTACATACTCCAAGAAAAATTGGAGCTGTGTAATTATTATTGCCCACAAATTTTATTTTACATATCAATTACGGTAACAGTTATTAGTTAGACAGTAATAACAAATACTTTATTTAAGCGAATATATCAAAATTGCATAACTATATGTTACTACAAGTACCAAAATGATTTATAAGAAAACATAAATTACTTCACCAAAGGCACAATTTGATTTTGAAAAGTTTTCTTATGACGAGTTCATATATTATCAAAGCCTTAAATGGACGGCTAATAAGCACAAGAAAAATAGTTAAAGGATTGAAAAAACAATTGCAATCAATCATATCATTAATTTGAAATATATCTGTGTATCAGGTCCGAATAATTTATTTATCACGTAAAATAAATAGAAAGTTAAATAATAAAACGTAAGTTAGGCAACTGAACTGTCACGTGTCACACACGTGCCGAAGGCCCAATAACGCATCAAGAGAAATGCCGAGAATCCCTTGTAAGAAAAACGAAAAGAGTAAAAAGGAAGCCCCAGAAATGAAAAATCCTTTCGTGCTGGGCTCCCGTTTCAGTTTTCTTGCTCTTCCATTGTGTTTTCCGCAGTGTTTTCACTCTTTTATGATCATGTGATTGAATACCGTCTGGATAAGAATTCGTTTTTGCTACTTGTTTTTATTGCGGAAAACCGCAAGGTTTAACTACAAGAAAATTCATGTTCATTTTTCAGTCGTGTGCGTGTAACGTTTGATCAGTCAAGTATTTGCAATATTTTGTGCCACAGGTACTTCTATGAGTGAAATTTTGCAATCGTGTTCCCTTGTCGCTTCATTGTAGTTTCTTGTTATTATTTGATTTAATTGTAATTATTTTTACTTATGTTGCTGTTTTGCTTATAATGATTCAACCAGTTTCAAAAATAATAATTGTTATCTTGTTTGAAATGTTCATACAGCTGTATACGCAGTTAAGGTATCCGACTACTTGCGACAACTTTTTTTTTTTTTTAAAAATGGAGGTATGGGGATTTTTTGTTGTTTTTAGATTTTCTTAGTATATTTTAAGAAAAATATGCTAAAGATAAAAAGAAATTATTAATACTAAAATGGGTAAAAATTTACAAAAAATAACAAACGTTTTAGAACCAAAAATTTATGAACAAATTTTCAGTTTTTCTATTCTGATGTGCTGCTATGATATTCACTTTTTAAAATGACCTTCAGGATAAGAGATATTTTATTTTTTGCAAAACCTAGAGTTCTTTATCTTAGTGATTATATGAAATTGCTTAAAAAACAGTGATTATATTCACATAAGGGACTGTAACTTTTGTAATAAAATAGTGATTGATAAATCTGAAGGTTAAAACACTTCTACTATAATACAGAACATACACAAAAAATTTCAGTTAATTATTTTCAAAGCTTTTTGAGCAATCGCTGGCTCCCGTTTGAGCGTTTAAAAAAACACATTTCGAGTAAAACGCATTTTAAAGTATGACATATCTTGCTTAAAGTAATGGCATCTGCTTTTACTAAAACACTTGCAGTTTTTGTTACAGTGAAAGGAAAATTATGAACTTGGTATTTTTATAAAGCTAATAAGATGGCCTATAAAATAAAACCATGAAAAAATGTATCAATTTTTAGCAAAATTCATTATTTTAGGGTAGTTGGATACCTTAAGTATGCTAAATCGGAAATATTAGGATTGTTTTAATTAATAAACAGTAAAAAGTTTTCGAAAATTGAAATGCGTGTCTCAATAAAATATAACACAAATGTTTAAAAAAAATCAATAATGGCTTGAAATGTCGAGAACTTTTAAGCTTTTAAGAAACCTTTTTTTCAATTTGATTGTACTCAATATTTTTCAACTCAGAAGATTTTTGTATAACATTCTTTATACGCATCATTCATTCCTAAAGTTTCCTACTAGTTTCAAAGTTTTATCTTTCCGTACGATTATTACTTTCTAAATTAGGAAGCATTTTTGAAGTTCAGAGCATCAAAAATACGTTCTTTTTATTTAAGGGACACAATACGATTCAATTGACAAAAATCGATCAAAAAATCAAATCTAATTTTTTTAGCCTAAATTATTTTTTATATACATTTCTATAAGCTCACACAATTTTAAAGCTCAAAGTCTAAAAAACGCAGAGTTGTGATAACTTGTACGTTTGTTTTTATTCACATATCAATGGCAAATAAAAACTTTAAACTGACTTATCTCGGAAAGATAAAATAACTGGGTTGTTTTCATTTAAAACGCTAAGGATTTTTTTTATATTGTGCCTAATACTTGGAATTTTTTTTTCACGTGTTGCTAGTAGTATATGGAATAAAAAGTTGGTATGCATTTTTCAACCAAAGCAATACCTATTTTTTAAAAAATAATTGAATTTAGAATGTACACATTTTTTAAGGAATTTTCAATAACCATTCATAAAAGAAGTATTGTACGAATACCAATCATGTCATCGCAAAACCCATACCAACTTTTATTTCACATTGATTGACGAACTTGTAATCAAATTTCATATATGTACGTTAATTTTTGTAGGAGAAGTAGCATTTTAAAATCACTTCATAAGTTTCCAGTTTTTCCCTTAAAAAACTAAAGGGTTAGCTTTTTATGAAATTTTGAGCACAAAATCTGTTTTACATTATATATACACATAGGAGGCAACCAAAAAAGTTATGAAATTTAAAAAAAAAATTGTGTAAATCGTACTATATTCCCTTAAAATAATAAAATCAAGTGAATAAGTTGTTAAAAATAATTTTAAGAAATATTAAATATGTAGCGGTATCATCTATATAAGCCAGTAACAACCTCCGTACTAAGGTGATCACTTTGATATAGTGGTTAAGTTACTCGGTTTCGGACCCAAAGGTCCCTGGTTCTGTCCCCTGGACAAGCGCCCCACTTCATTAGTGACCCTGGCTGAACTCAGAAAAAGGCAACCTTCTGAACTGTTGTGGCGCCATCTATCCACCGCAAATGCAACCAAAAAAGTCGTCGTATAGTGACGCAATTTTCAAGCCGTCACACACGAATGACGCAACCAGCAAAGATGTCACAACTAGTGACGCAGCAGCAAACACGCTTGATTTAACAAATACATCGTTCGTTCGCATATCCACCGACTCACTGGTGGGGGAGTGTGTAACGGTATCATCTATATAATCCAGTAACAACCTCCGTACTAAGGTGATCACTTTGGTATAGTGGGAAAGTTACTCGGTTTCGGACCCAAAGGTCCCAGGTTCTGTAATATCGGATAAGCGCACCACTTCAAATATATACAAAAAAAATTCTACTATGCTGAAATTTCAAAATTTGGATTTGGAAATCATATTCCTTTGCAGATATGCATTTTACTGCATGAATTTTTGAGGTTATGCAGTTTCTTTAAATTAAACGTTGAATAAGATACAAAAATATGATGAAATATTTCCTCTTCTAACACCTGAATAGAAAGTTCCAGATCATAAGTAAGAATACCAAAAAATAGCATGATCAGATCATTAATAGGATTTAGCTAAATATACAAATAAAGCTGTTATTAAGTAACGACCAACTTAAAAGCCCTGCTCAGAGTTTTAAGATGTCAGTTTCAATATTAATATGTTCAAAATATTATGAAACTCGATTTTTGTGTTGTAGCCAAGTACAACAATTATAAATTGATAGCTTCTTTTTAAATTTAAATTTTCGAAGCTTTTAACGTAATTAAAGTTGATCAACAGGGGCCAGAGTAATTAATTACTACTTTGAGCAGTTATTAAGATGATAAGGATAATGCAGTGTTTTAAGGCTTTCGACAAATGTACGAAAGCCTGAACTAAACGTGGAACACATTTTCACAGAAAAAAAATATCTCAATTTTGATTAAAAGTTGTGTTATAATTCTAATATTTCTTTACATTATTGTGTTTCAGGTTGTTTCAAAATATTCTACAAATAACTAGTTTTTCACCTTAAGATTAAACGTGCAAGCTCATTTAGCATTACGGTATAAGAGGGAAAAAAAAAAAAAGGTTCATCATAGTTAAAAATAAGCAGCTTGATAAGATATGCTGCTCTGTATCTGATAGTAAATCCAGAATGTAATATTATCATTGTGTGTGGGGGGGGGATACCTTTATATCCATGAAAAATACTCCACAGTTTCCGATCCTAATCCTAAATATTACATAAAGACAGCCTTAATTTAATAATAATATATAATAATGATAAACTTTTGGAAGGGAAGGAGCTATTTTTTGTTTCAACTCTACAAACAAATTAATTAATATTTAAGTTATTTTTTTGAAGGATATATTTTGAAATTATTTCAAATAGTGTGTGTGTGTGATCTTTCTTTTCAAATTAAGAAATCCCAATATCTATATCGAAACGCATTGTAATGAATGAGAAGTAGAAATGAATAAGATTAAGAAAATTAATTTATTTTTGAAGTGAAAACTGCTTTAGCGGTTAGGCACTTTTTGGTAGGGAAAAATCTTATGAGTTCGCGTCACCGACATGCTCTGACTGGCGCACGCGCAGTGTGCTGTTCGCCTTAAGACACTTTTTGAATGGGTGAAATCTTGTGCGTTCGCGTCACCGAGATGCTTATAGCAGTATATCTGTAGCTATACAGCTGACGTATAGTGCTGTGTATATCTTATAAGGGAAATTGAATGGATTTAGTGAAAAGTTAAATGTGTATATATTGTGCATTGCTCGTTGCGATTCCGAGAATGGCAAATACATATTAATGTGTGGGTGCCATTTATATTTCGCCTGGAAAATCTATGAGACAGATACAACAATTTTTATTCGAAAATGTGACGATTTATACAAAAGAAGGTTCTGAAATACTCGAAAAAGATTTGGCGAAAATATCATAATGTACCGAGGATTTTAAGTGGAGACTTCAATATTAACTTTGCAGATGATAAAAATCTACCACTAATTGAATTTCTAAATGAAACACTTAATTTAAATATGTCCAATGATCGAAAACTCAGTACTACAAAATATAAAACGACGATCGATGCGATTTTTACGCGATACTTAGATAAAATTGAATCAAACATTTTCCTTTCTTACTTTAGTTACCATAAGCCTATAGTATCTTTTTTAGAACAAATTGAAATAAATGAAAGTACAAAAAGTCTAAGTATTGTTGAAATTAATAATGACAATGATGTAAACAATTAAAATAATGTTAAAAATCAAGTACATTGAAATTTAACTAAATGCAAATACTATCCATAAATGATATGATTGTACATTAATTGTTATTTCAATTGAATTGTATTTATATTTTGTCATGATCTTGTACATCCTGTAGCATATTTGAATAATAAAAAACCATATAAACATGCATTTAGTTGTTGCTCGGAGTGTCAATAGATGTGAAAACCAGATTGATGTTGATAATTTTTATTCAAACATTATGAAATTTCAAATTTTAATACTAAAAGTTCTAAGTTTTCACTTCTATCGGCAGTCTCTATAACTGCCAATTTTTTTATATTAATTCTTTTTTCATAAAAGATTTATAAAATAACGCTGAGAAAATTTGAAATGATCTTAGAAGATCTTAGAAAACTTTTCAAACCATACATTTCTTTATTCAATACGTTCCATTTTAATGTTACCACTTGCTTTGAAATAAAATAATCAATATAGTTGTATTTAACTCATAAACGAAAAAAAAATTTAATTTAATAAAAATTCTTTAAATTTTGAATTTTTTAATTTAGAGAAATTATTAGAAGCTCTATATTTTATATGCACTAAATCAAAAATATTGGAAGAAATACCACCATATTAAAACAATGGCTCACATCTTTTGAATTATTTAGTTTTTATGGAATAAGGAATCAAAATTAAGAATTGAACATTTATAAACTGCAAAGACAGAACTGCTCTAAAATCACAAGTGGGAGATTTAAATTCATTATGAATAACTGGTGCACATAAAATATATTGAAATGTGATAACTAATTCTTATTCTTAAATGTATGATATATCTTAAACGTGTTTTTTGGAAATTCAATTTTAAGATAATTTCAAAAATATGTATTCATTGTTATTTATGTAAAATAATAGAGAATAAGTTTTGACAGTTTAAAGAAATTTTTCTTTTGTAAGTTTAAATATTATAAATAAAACTATTTTGTAATTTTAGTGAAATTGTGATGCCAAATTCTAATTTAGAAAATGATTCCTATGAAGTATAAAAGTATAAACTTTAAAAATTTGAAAATATGCATTATAATTTATAACTGAATACTCGTTTTTTGTATTAACATTTTATAATTTAAAGAAATTGTTACTTAAGGTAAATTTAATATTCTATTAAATTTCTACAAAAAATAAAGAGCAAAAAGTATGATTAGATATATTTAACATATTAAAATTAAAAAATTGTTTGGATTTATATACTGAACATTAAAATTAAGTGCAAATATATGATTGCACCTTTAGATTTCTATTAAATTTTAGATTATTTCAACAAATTCTTTAGCTTTACTATTTATAAATACCTACGTGAATTGGATTTGAAAATTATATACATTTGAAAAGCGTAATTATGTTTTAATAATACTTCAATATCATATTTATCCCGACAGTTAAAATATATCTACTTTGGATCTAAAGGCGGTATTTGGAAAACTGTGAGTGGAACAAAATTAATTAAAATTTCACGTTAAAGTACTGATGTAAATACATAAAGAGATGAAAAATTCAAAATAAAGATAAAATTAACAGAATGGGATGTGTTTTTAAATTGAAAAATAATGACAACTTGCGCTAATTTATATCTTTTTTTTGTTCTGTTTTGAAATGGTTGTTTTTCAAACCATGATTCGAAGGGTGAGAAAGATTTAACCCTAATAAATGCCGCTTTTATACTTGTGATATTCACAAATTTAATTTAAGCGGTTCTTTCTGTTCGAAGTACAATACCACAACCAAAACATTTGTGGAATAGAAAAAGGAATCCTAATGGGTTTATAGCATTTAAAAATTACGGAAATTCTTCACGGGTCAAAGCACTCCCTATAGTGTAAATACTATACTTTTAAGAAGACCCATAGCTTAGAAAAACAATTCGTTTACAGCATAACGCCAGCCAAGACGCTGCGAAGAGCGGGTTCTACTGCTGCGAAAAAACAAAATTTCAATCCAGTTTGTCGAGTTCCACATAACGTCTCATAACGATCCCTGAGAATAAACGGCAATGCTGTTTTGAAATTTGTTTTTAATAACCGTTCTCTTCTTTTAAAGGGTGGATAACCTTACTTAACTTTTTTCTGAACGTCCTTCACGAAAAGGTAAATAGATTATGCATAGTTTTTTTTTTAAGAAGAAAGTTTTGGTTGTTTTGGTAAAATTTCAAAGGGTTTTTTTTAAAGTAAATTAATAAAGGAGGGGTTATAAAAATATCGATTGGAAGTTGATTTAGACCGTTTAAAACTTTAAAAAAAATCTTAATTATGCATGTACCAAAAAATTAGCACGTAATATGTGTAAAAATACAGTAGAACGTCATTTATTCGAACGTTTATTATCCGGAGCGTCAAATATCCGAACCAAAGTCCGGATCCGTTTTCGAACAGTGCAATGCTCAACATTTGTTTCCTGTGAGGCCAAATGTGACGGGAAAACCCAAGGTGAGGGATATTCGGGGACTTTCAGCTGTGTGGTTTTGTAAACATCTGGGCGGAATATTAGGTCAGTTTGTTTTCAAGTGAGGGGGTGTATAAGTGCTCTTTTATTGAGTTTTGTTGATGTAGAAACCTGGATGGCATGCGATGCAGAAGACTGTGGATTTCAAATGCTAAATGATGACGAGATTGTCACTTCCGTGCAAGAAGAATCCGACCCTGTCGACGATGAAACGGATGAAGATGAGGACAACAACAACGAAAGTAGCAGATGCTGACGCGTTTACTGCTTTAGAGACAGCTATGGAGTGGTACGAACAACAATCAGAGTGCTGTCCTATTCAACTACTGCTGCTGAAGAGAATCAGAGACCTTGCAGTGAAAAAACGAATGTGTACAATGGTACAGCGAAAAATAAGTGATTATTTTCCCCAATCAAGGTAAAATTGCTACATTTTGCACCTATTTGGCCTTTTCCTCAAACATGTTTCCCGCATGTGATGATTTTCAATATTCGTATAGTGTCCGATTCTATATGCTGCATGGATCGCATTCAGTTTTTGTTTATCTGAACAATCGCGTATCCGAACGGTGTCCGGTCTCAATTGATTCGGATAAACGACGTTTTACTCTATATACTTTTGTTTTTGTTTAGAATCACTCTATACTTGTACTGTGAATGTAGCTCTCCCAGCTTGAAGGTGCCAGGCCGCCTAATAACACTGGATAAATAAATTGTTAAGTTTATTGTTAACGATGGCTCTCCTTTGATGACTGAATTTAATTGTCTGACTACAAATATATAAATATGTGGTATTTTCTAAAATTATCAATTCTAAGCACTTCTTCACACACGATTTCTATACACTTGTTTTTTTTAAAAAAATAATTCAGCTATCTTATACATTCATAAAAATTAATTTGTACCTATGCCTGCTACTCAGGAAGAATTACGAAAGGATAATGCAGGGTAATTTACTCGTCAATATAGTTTTTCCATCATTTATTACCAGCTTTCATTATTTTCGCTTAGCGCCATAAAATCCTGAGAAGATTCAAATCGAATAAACTTAAGCCAATTTAATTTAATTGATGAACTATAAACTGAGTTGCCCTCAACACGTAAGAATTTATTTCACATAAAATACCAATTAACGAAACATAACTTCATTCAATAGTAAAGTTTAGCTACAAATGAATGTTAGAAAGACAGAAAGAATAAATGTAGTATCTATTTATGAGCTGTAAGGGAAGTTAACAAAGTAACAAAAATGTGTTTAATGATTGAAAATAAATTAATGGCTATTAGTATTTTATGATAGAATTAAATCAATAAATAAAATACGCAACGATTAACAGTAACTACTGAATTTTTTCAGGGGGTATTTTTGGGGAGAAATAATGTGTGTTTTAATAATCTTCTAAAAATGGGGGGGGGGGATATTTTTTTCGTTGTGGAATAAATCTGTAATTTCTAGTGTTAATATTTTTCACATTGTATTTAATTTCAATAAACTAGTTTGCAACTTTATTTATTAACAAAACATGTAAATGAAAGCAATATTTGTAATAAAAATAATAAAAGTGGCAATAGTAAAATGTAGTGCTTAAACTTGTAAAACAATTCGAATTATTTTCTCAAATTTCTATTTTTTTTTCGTTATTTTTAAATACATTCTGAAACAAAAAATAGCGCTAAGTGTTACATATTTTAAGTGTCAATACTCTTTATGAAGTGCAAAAAGAAAAAAAATATATATTAAGTTAAGGAACTCTAAGAGGATTAGAAAGATCTGTAGTTTTATTTCAGATAATTGATATCTTTTCATAAAGAAAAGTCAATAAACTTACTTGAAACCTCTTTTCTTATTTTTTATAAGCATTGTAAATGCTTGTAAATGCTATGATACAGTAGGGAACGGCTCATTAATTTTGATTTATGTTCACTTCCATGTACAAAAGAAATCAATCGTTCGGAAAAATTAGGCAATTGTTTTTAATTTCGTAATTTATAATTTTATCAATGAGTGCTATCAGGTCTCAATTTACTCCAGTTATGAAGTAATAGGCTTAGTGAAGGTGGGCCCCAGTATCCAACACATGTTTTTTTATGCATGGAACAAAATGTTTTGGATACCATTTGAAGGAATCCGAGTACCATGTTCGAAGTTCGAGTCACGCTTGCTTCATCCTCACACTATCCTGTTACCTCGTAATGATCCATATTTACACAAATTATGATGCAAATTAGCAGTCCGGTGCATCTATCTTTATGGGTATCTTTCGCAATAAATCTTTCTACTGATCATGCATTTCCTTCAGTCAATCTATAAATCAGGTGCATATCTGCCAACTCGGTGTTTGCAAAACATTCCACACTGCTCTGCTCAATGGCTGTGGTAATGCATGTCTGTTTCTTTAAATGCTATAAACACCAATGAATAACACCAATCTGTACCGGTCGAAGACGTTTCCGAACATTGGTTGCTATGCTAATCTGAATCTTTGTGTTGTCCTTTACCTCCCCTTAAAGTTTGTCCCAATGATCCTGGGACACCCAGTAGAATTGAATCAATTGAAATCAATTGAAAACATTTTTAATTAATTGATTTTCACAAATGACTTTTTACTAATTTTAATGTCACATTACTTAACAAATAAAAAAACCTTCGATTTTCCAATATTGTTTCCCTAATCATATTTTAAGAAATTAAAAAAAAAACCCATTTCAAAAAGTCAATGAGTTTATTCTAAAACAAATTAGAGGGATATATATTATAAGAAATTAAAGAAATTTAATTTCTTAAATTTATATTTATATGAAAAGATAAACAATTGTGTGCTTAGAACACATAAAAATCCATTCATACAAGTGTATAAGAAAAATTAGAATCGCGGCGTAATAAAACGCACCGATTAAAAACAAAAATGAAAATTCAATTTTTTAGTCAAATGCTTTACATTCATCTGTAATTATAATAAGTTTATAAAAAAAATATTTCTTTTTTTCCATCATTTATTTTTTAAATACAGACGACTCTCGATAATTCAAACTTTCGATAATACGAACCTCTTCAAAATTCGAAGTATATGCTCAGTCCCTTGAAAGACTCTTTGATATTTCGAACTAAAACAATATGTGTGGGTACACTCAATAACTCGAAGTAAAATCCGTGGCTGGCCAGACTACAACACGCAATAATTCGAAGTTATTTTATAAAACTCTCGACAATTCGAACACTCACTATCATGTACAGTTCTGTAGCAAACAGGTTGGAGTTTACAAGTTTTGTGTTGTATGGTCTCTGCGTGTCTCTCCTGTAACGTAGTCCCTTTAATTACCATCTATCTGCTACCCCTTCTTCGTGTTTTCCTGTTCATCAGGCAAAAATACACTTTTATTACTTTCCTTCTTCAAGTGAACAATAGACCAACCGCACCTGTTGTCAGCCATCCATTTCTTTCGTTTAACGCATGACCTTGCTACACATGTGTTCATAAAGGATGGTTCACTATTGTGAAGAAGATATGTGAGTAGAATTGTGTATGAATGTATTGAATATATTCTTTTAATACAGGACTTTAAACTTCTGTAAAATATTTATACTGTATAATATGTACTTTTTAAAATACTTTAAAATAATTTTATACATATATGCAATTGTTGTTTTATTACATAGTTTCAAATTTAAATGTGTTAGAAATTTTTTTTTCTTCGTGCATTTTGGAAATTTTTTCTACCCTCTTGATAATTCGAACTCTTGGTATTTCGAAGTTTTTCATTGGTCCCTACAACTCCGAATTATCGAGAGTTGACTGTATTAATAAATGCAAAATACTCTCAAATAGCATTTTTCTTCAAAACTCTTTTTAAGCTCTAACTTTAATTTTAACACAATTTTATTCATTATCACTCATTTTAAGTTTGAATACGATAATATATATATAATGAATTAAAAGCATACCTTTTGTAGACTTAAGTCAGCAGACTGTACTTGAATATATGAAAAAGGCGCAAAGTCTGAAAGAAAAATTATATGCTTAGACATAAAAATATGAAAAATAAAAGAATGCAAGTTAAAAAAAAAAGATTTCAAACATGGTATGATATCAAATAGTTTTATTTAAATAAATTCAATTTATATGTATCATAAATATTAATCCAACGTAATAAAAATAATGTTACTCTCACTTTAGACAAATAAAAATTTATTAATAAAAAGGAAGAATTTCTCAAATAATTAATTCCACGACTTTACTTCAGTTTACGAATTATTTTAGTACACTATGAATTCTTTATTCAATTTTGATTAAGAATTAAAAATTGATACTTCATGTTTTGAATTTGTTTACTTATCATCACAGAGCAAATCGAAAAATGCAAAAAACAATCTCTGAATCAAATCACATTTTGACATTTTAAGATACTGTACTCTACACTTAAAGTATTCTTTTGCATAATTTTTAATCTGCTCTAAGAAAAAATAGAATAAATAATTAATAAAGTTATATTTAAACAAGACAGACGAGACGGATAAGTTAATACAATGATTCTAAATTTAAGGAACATCTTTAAGCTTTATAATTAATGGAAACGGTAACTGTTTTGAAGTACGTAAATTATAAATTTCATTGCATTAGTCAAAAATCATTTGACAAATAAGTTCATTTAGGACGAAATTAAAAATAATTATCACAATTGTATTTAAAGTTTACTTTACTTGTAATTATTTTGAACCTAAAAGTATTTCTAATATATTGCTGTGTGCATATAACCAAGGGTTACTTTTGTCTTTAATTATTTATGTATGCATTACATTCATATTCATGATTGATATTAGGAAATATTATAGCAACTATAAAAATGACTTTTCATCCATTTTAAAATTTTTTTTAAGTTTATGGATTTTTTAAAAAAAATATATTAATAGGGTCAAGATATTGGCAATAACCTTAAATTGTTTTTTACGTATAGATATATTTTTATTCCTTTTAGTTCTGCCATACTAAAAAGATAGTTTTCAAAAAACTGAATCTATTACTAGGAGACCTCATAAGTTAATCAACAAAAGTTTCGGGGAAATTGGAAAAAAAGTAAAATTCTTGAGAAAAAAATGTCTGCGTCGATTACAGGCTGACACAAAAATAGTTACCGTTTTCAAATGACCCACTCTCTTTAGTTGAATGCCCTATTTAGAAATCTCTCCTAAATTCTGAGAGTATCAATAAATATCCAGATGAGATCTTAACATTTAATGTTAAGATCTCATCAGTCATGAGTATACGAAGTCTCTTTACTAAATAAATAAATTTTACGTTGACCTTACTTTTACGTCCCCAAAGTCTGTACCTACAAAACATTTCCAAACTTAGATAATCAATTTTAATCGTCGAATCTTTACTTTTCTGTAGCTAAACAATAGCTGTCCAGCGAATAATCCTGCTTTATATTGACAGGTTTTTCCCACACACATACCCTCATTTTTTCCTTAAAAATTCTGATGTATTATTCTTGGGAATAAATACAAATATATCATCATTTTTATTTAATATTATTTCTATTCTTGCGCGCCGATTCCTTTTTTAACACAATAAGCTAAAATATCTAAAACATATTAAAGTTCTCAAAGCGTGATGAATTTTTAAAATTAATAATATCAGTGTTCGTGCATTTCTTGTTTAATAATATAACTATATATTTATTGTTGGAAGAACATCATCATTGAACACAAAGAACTGCAATTTTGATTGCCTTATCTCTTGAAACCACCGAAGAGCGTTTTAATTTCACACAAAGGAGAATCCCTCAATTTCTCCTTCCATCATTTTCTTTAATATGTTATAATTTCACTTTAATGATTAGGAAAAATTAATGTAATTTTATTTGAAATGATGAAAAAAAGTATGAGACAGAAAAGAATTTCATATATTAATATAAAAAGGCAGTTTTTCCTGCTTTAATTAAAAGTGCATAATAATACCGTAAAATCCGGCGTATAACGTGCACTTATAATACAAAGGCCCGTGGGCAGCCTAGTGGTTAGAGTATCGGACACCAGATCGGAAGGCCTGGGTTCGATGCCCGATGTCACCAAATACCCTCCGAGTACACACGGAGTACGTGCTCGTTAAATCAGTGGATCCGAAAGTCTTGAGGAAGATCGCAGCAGAAACAACGGCTGCAGGGGGCAGGAGAATATTTCCCTCCCTCTCCAGTTCCATGCCTAAATTGGGGAGGTGGAGATAGGTGGTGTCGCCATCTATCGTGTTTGAACCGAGCCAAATCGTCCTGTCTCCTGCACGGTGCTCAAAGCTAAAGGCTAACGACAGGCGTACACCTAGCCCCTTGCCATGATGAATTTCATGGGCCTCGATCTGATACCATCAGACAGATGGCATTAGAAACAACAACATAATACAAAAAGTAAGATCGAAATTAATAGATGCGCGTTATACGCGCCGGATATATATATTATACCTTTAAAATAATAATAACAATAATAAAAAAAGAGAAAAGCATAAAAAAATTAGGCTTCCACAAATATTGAAATACTATTTATTTAAAAGAAATGACATTTTTTTTATATGAACTTAAGGGGTTGTAGCTCTAGAACTTTATTATTTTGTTTAAATCTTGGGCTAATACCTTAAATAAATGACTTCAAAACGTAAGATTATTGTATACGTGCATTTTAGGTTTTTTTCCATAAAAAACGGGGTGCACGTTATCTGGTGAATATACTTAAAAATTAAAAAAATGCAGCTTGAAAGTATAGGTGCGAGTTATACGCTGGATTTACGGTATTTTATTAGCCATTATAAATTTCATTAATCAACTTATTTTTAACCCAAGTTGTTCAAAATAATAATATGGATGAAAGAACGTAATAATATTCTTAAGTCTAGCAATGGGAACGCTTTACATTGGAGTGGTGTTGATGTTTGGAGAGTGAAGTTGTCATTTCAGATGTCATTGTCACGTGACTAATATCTCAAAACCAAGGGAACCGTCGACAATAGCCACCATATTGCCCGAAATGGGACTTAATAAGCAATCAATAAACTGCAACGCTTTAAAGGATACTTAGTGACGTTGAAAATTATTTACTACACCTTCTCTTAAATATTTGTGAAAGAGTTTTGAGATAACTGAGTCTCAAGTTTATATATTTTAAGAGACAAACATTACATAAAACAAATGTAAGGCTGTGGTCTTCAAACTGTATTCCACGGAAACCCTGGGGTTCCACGTGTCACAATAAAAAATTGAGAAGAAATAAATATGTATGCAAAATGGATTCACGCATGAAGTTTGTATAGTTACAAGTATCTAAAGCTCATCCCCTATTCATTAGAAATGAAAATTTTATTCATATATAACTTTATTTTGCAACACTTTTAAAACTTTTTATTGTAATAAAATAAAAGAATATATATTAAAACGTTTTATCTTTATATATATACCTCTTAGATTGTGAATATTCTATTGTTTACTATCTCGGGTTCCACGATATAATTTTATACTCGTTAGTTAGCACAATGTCTTGCAAAACTAAAAAGTTTTCTAATGGAAAATGCACCGTTTTGCATTTGGGGGAAAACACCTGTACTGAAGGAGAGGAAAGATCTTATCAACATATCAACAGATTTGATATATATGTTAAAATTTAAATTTAAACAAGAGTAGCTTCTAAATTTCAGATTGCAAAATACACGGAGTTTCTCACTAACTGTAAATTTAATGCCAATCAGAACATTGTGTTCAAATGAAAGTATAAAAAATAAATAAATATATAATCAAATAAAGAAATATACTTCTCAATGTAAGTGGCTACAAAAACAAAGTATAAACACAAATTAAACTCTGAATATGTTATACGATTGCCCCCACCCCCCATTTAATCTTAATTGAACCAAAACTTTGACAGTTTGTGCAAAGCAAGCACTTATCCCAGTTACTAAATAGAATGCATGGATAGGTGACACATGGATCACGAATTGATATTATTAATGAATAAATTATATTTAAGAACTAGATTAGAATTTTTTAATAATAAATGCAATACTTTTTTTAAATACCTTCACATAAAGTGCCTATAACATGTTGATCTACTTTAAATATTATTTTGTGATATATTTTTTGAAGTATATGTATGGAATAGGCTTCCATGAAAACATTTTCTAGTTCTAGAGGTTTCACGAAAGGGGGGTTCCGTGAGTTGAAACAGTTTAAAGACCTCTGCTGTAAGGCATTAACACTAAAAATGTTATTATTCATCAAATTCAACATTTCAGAGAATGAAGAAAAGTGGAAAATTTTAAACGAGTTAGAGAATTAGCTAAATATTTATAAAACAAACTGCATTGAAATTAGAATTTGAAGGAAAAAAAAATAAATAAAAACACCAATCAATCCACTGAGACTAAGAGTTTTTATTTCACGTCAAGATCAAAGATAGATCCTGCAACGAAGAGAATGGAACTCCCAAATACACATCCTCTGCATCTTTAAGGCAATACGTCATTTCATTACGTAATTTGTGTAGACAGTTCTAGTATGGTGGAACCCTAGGATTAGGAAACAATAATAACAGATCTACCTCCATCCGTCTGTACATGGAAGAACCTCTACCGCGGGATGGTATTCTAAACGTCTGAACACACCTGGATCAGTTATTTCCCGTCCTCTTGCTATTAATGAACGATAGAGGTAAACGACATGTAAATGCTTCGATTATGTGTTCTGCACACCACTGCAGTTCTTCTGTCCCCAGGCTACACATCGCAAGCATATCTTGTTTCAATGGGTTATTCTCAAGGTCTCCAGTAATTACAGCATATTGATCTGACGTTAAGTTCAATATTTTAGAAGAATGAAGCACAGACTGTAAATGTCACACCTTTCTTCCACCGGATTAACGGTGTGTGAAGTAATGTCTATGCCATTCATTGGGAGTACATTTTTTAGATATTTTTTTCAATTAGATTTTGCTCATTGTTTAAAAGGTATTTTATGGAATTTTTGTGTCTGAATGTGTGATTTGGGCATTTTATTTTATAATGAAATTAGAAATGTTTGATTCTCGGTATCATATTTACATATTGTAAAATCCGGTGAATGACGCGAACCCCTTTTTTTACGAAAAAATCTGAAATGTACGTATGTGCAATTCTCTTATGTTTTGAAGTCATTTATTAGAAGTATTATTCTAAGCTTTTGAAAAAATAGTATACTTCTAGAACTACAGCTCTTTAAATTCATATGGATCGTCATTTCTTTTAAATAAACAGTATTTCGATACATGTAGAAGTTTAATTTTTTTATGCTCATCTTTTTCTCTTATTTTTTTATGTTAAAAGTTATCATTTTTATACCCGGTCTATAATGCTCCCCTGTAAATTTCGATTTTATTTTTAGTGTTAAAAGTGCGTGTTATACGCTGGATTTTACGGTATAAGATTCGAGCATTCTATTTTATCGTAAAACTGAAAATATTTCATTCGATATCGTATTTATATATTTGCGAAATCGAAGTGAATTTAGGAAGAAATATACAAGCCATTGTACAGGTCAATTTAAAAATAATTTATTTAAATTAAAAGTGATGAATTAAATAATTATGTCCCTCCTCTTCCTTTCTATTTCTTTGCTAATTGCGTGAACTAGTGGAAAATTCTTTTCCTACAAATTTTTAAAGGGACACTATACCCTGTCAACATTTTTTTAAATTTATATATTTATTTTAAAATATTTATATATACCCTATTTGAACACACAAGAACTATATATTTCAGAAATAAACCTCATTTTTAAGCAAACAAAGTTATGTTAAATTAAAAAAAATTTTAAAGTATTTAAATATTTTAAAATTTTTTTACTACTACAAATTTTAATATTTTTGAACAAATTTTTCTAATATTCTTAGAAGTGTTCCTCATAATTCTGTGCGTAGGATTGGTATTACAAGTGATACTTTTATTTTTACAATTTTTTTCGTGTCGGACACTTATAATAGATGTTTTTTACTGTGTATAAAACACTTATATCTAACTTTGTGAATTTATAAAAAAAAACTATTTACATAAATCCTTATTCCATGAACAAAAATAATCATTAAACATGTTATACAAAACAGAAAAAGTTTCAAAACTTTATATTGAGTTTATTAAAAAAAATCTACACCATAAAAGAATACGTGATTATCGTGAAAAATAAAAACCTGAGAAAAACCCACTTAAAGTTTTAATGTTCAAAAGTTAAATGAAAAAGCTAAATGCAGACGTCACGCCATCTAGTTTCGGTTTTCGCTTCGGCATGTTGCTAAAAAGGTTAAATAAATGGCTGAATAATGTAGCTAGAACTCTCCAAAATTTTGTACACACACTTAAAAAATTCACGCAATTGAAATGAGGTTATTTTTAGGATAATGCTTGGTTATTTTTAGGATAATGGGCACATTACTACATTTAAAAAAATTAAATATTTTAAATAGTTATGCATTTTTTTTAGAAAATTTAACCAAAAATCTAGTAAACGCGGGGTGAAAACTCTCACCCTTGTTGACAACATAAATCAAACTGATTCTCGTTGTAGCGTACTGAGCTCGAAGATGGCTGTTCCTGTTTTTTGTTTACTCTTCTTTCCGCTACCAACCGGCCAAGAGCAGACTCCAACCATTCTTAGTTTTAAGTGGGAAAAAATACTTCAATGTATGAGAAGAAATTTCGTGCAGCGAGCTCTAACAGGTTAAATAGCATTTTCCAAGCGCAAAGTACATAACGTTATCAGAATTTACAGCTTTTGCTTTAGGTTCAATATATGTTTAAATGCAGTTGTTTGTAAGTGTGAATTACGTTATCCAGTTAATCAAATCTGTTGCCAAAAAAATTAAGTCAAAAATATATCAACAGCAGATTAAAAAAAAATTATGCAATTGGAATTTTTTTTTTCTATGCCCACCTTCAAATTTTCGGTCATAAGTCGACAAGCAGCCCAATACAATGTAGAACGATAAAAAGTTCATCAAAGACACAATCACAATAACATTCAAAGAAATACGGTTTCAAACAACAGGTCGTATTGAAGGAAGTATGAGCCTTCTAAATGTTTTAAATATGAGGCTTTAATGTAATTGATAACAAAAATTTTGATAGCAAAAATGTGCTTACAACATTTATATTTCTAAAGTGAAATCACTTAGTATTTCTTTTATTTCATATTTTTTTTCCATATATTAGATGAGATGTGACCCCCTCAAGACTTTAAGGATTGCATTAGAATACTAATTCTTAATTTCTAAAATTATAACAACAGTAAAATATATTTGAAAAATAAATGAATTTTTCATAAGTGATTTGCATATTAAATATGTATTCGAAATTGATAAACAAGAGAAATTGATTAATTGGTAAAAATGAGAAACTTCCGAGTCTTAGTTATTATCTGCACTACGTTATAACGTAGTATAATTTTAATTATTGCAATAATTGCTTCTGGTGGGAATTATTAACTGCATAAAATAATATGTCTCATCAAAACTTGGAAAATAGAGATTAAAATTTTTATTCATAATCTCTTAGAATCATTTAAGGTTCTCTTAAATGCTACTAAATTACTAGTGCAATAAATTGTATCAAATCACGTGGTTTTCTATTTCCTACTCATTTTCAATCCTTGGTAAATTATCTGTATATCTCCCACAAAACAAGTTCTCGAAGAACACATCTTCTTTCTTTTTTTTCCAATGGAGCTGCTAATATCGCCAAAAATAGCATAAAGACTGAAGCAGAAGGTAATGAAGCAGCCCACATACGGTGATAAAGGAAAGTAAATGTCTAAATAAAAGCATCTGTCCCTTTTTTTGGGGCCTTATAACAAGGCAGAAATGCTAATGGCTTTCTCCCATTGATCGTTATCACAGAAAATATACTGGTCGTTAGTTGGTCCTTTCGCATCACGTGACTACACGCTATTGTTCATTACGTAAGTTATAATTCGAGATTCGATAATATTTGAAGGTCATTCGAGATGATCATTTAGGCATCCGTTTATCGTAACCTGCTCGGGTGAAAGCGAAACAAAAGAGTTTTTGGCCCGTCCAAATGAGTTTCTGTAGCTAGCAGGTGGTGCAAGCACCAGTAGCACTACGTCTGTTTTGTCAATATTTATGAAGAAGCAAGATGGATTGGACGTTGTTTGGAAATAACACCTAGTTAGGTTCTTGTTCATTATCGCGCTTTAGTAAATTTAAAAGTATAAGTTCTAAAAATTTTTATTAAGTTAATGTAGAGTTAAAAAACATACGGGCGATCAGAGGTATAAGCCAAACATTTTTTTAGACAAATATAACTACATATTAAACATTTAATTAAATAACTAAAACGGCAAGTAGATACCTGCAAAAATATATTCTTCTTAGTAATAATAATTTTTAAAAATGTCTAAAATACAAATGGCTTCTGAAATTGCGGATTTGCTGACGAACTTGTTTTCAGTTATTCAGAGAAATTATATATTAAATACATATCCAATTTAATCTCCCCTTTAAAATTAAATTCTTTCAAATATATAGTATTCTCATTTTTTAGTCGATCAAACTTTTGTCTTTTCTTGCACTGTTTAAAACGTAATAATTTTAAATTGCATACAGTGGCGTGGGGATAGAGGATCGATAAGGGGGTTGCAAACCCTCTCCTTTAAAATGATTGCATAACGATATTTTAAGCAGACAATTTAAAAAAAATATTTTCATTTTTGCAATGCATGAATTTTTTCTAGAAATGAATTTATACAAGACGAATGGGTGCCAAGGCATTTTTACCCCAAAGGAAAAAGTAATTTGAATTTCACATAAATGACTTCATTGGAAGAGGCTGGCTTACAGCCGTTCCCGCTTTTGTCAAATTTGCGTTTTAATTGCCTCTTTTGGAATTGAAATTGGGGAAAAATAGACATTCCTTCAGAAATTACAAGTATCCCGTTGAAACATTCAACGAATTCGAGGCTGCATTATATCACAAAAAAATTGTGCTGTAGACAAAACACTTATTGGATGCTACCAGAGAAAAATTTCAACTAATAAATTCTCAGATAGATTCTGATGTGAAAAGTGAATCACAGAAAACCACCAGGAAGCACAATAAATAATTAAAACTGTGATATTGTGTAAGAATATCACAGTAATAAGGGAGTAGTAATAAGTAGTAAGGATCACAGTAATAAGTAGTACGGATAATCACACTTTTCATAATTATATAGATTCAAAACCACTGGATTTATCAAAAGGGACCAAAATCTGAAGCTAACGAAGACAATTTCTCTGAGCTGCAGAACGAGATGTGGTTATGTGTTCATGTGTTTAAACATATTAAAATTTTACAAAGAAACATTTGTTTCATTTGTGTAAACCTTTTATTTTTTAGATTTTAGAAACATTTGGTCAAAATTACGTGTATAGTAGTCCGGAATCTCAAACTGAAATTGTGGAGTGCTGTGGCAACTATATCATGGATTGAAAGTTGACGAAGTTTAACTTCTCTGAATATTTCTCGGTTTTATTTAAAGAAACAGTAGATACTGTTCGTGTAGAGTAAATTTCTATTTCTGTCGGGCATTTCGATGAAACTGAACATCGTGTTCGTGAAGATCTTGAATTTTTCTTTATTCATGATACAGAGGATTAAAATGTAGCTGCTGTTTTTTAGATAGTCTGAAAAATATAGGAATAAACTTGAAATTATCTGAGATGACACGGCTATGATAGGACAAGAAATATGACAGGCTGCTACAAAGGTGTGCAGGTTTATATTTCTAAACAGTATTCGCTTGCTTGTATATTCATTGTAGGGCCCACAGTTTCAATCTCGCTGAGTTTGATGCCCGTTCTAAAAAAGTAATCCAGATTTGTGTTGGCACAGTAACTGCAATACATACTTTTTTTAATATATCCAGAAGACAAGACACTCAGACAGAGAAAATTGATAAAACGTTGCTTATTCAAATAAAAAGTGTCTGAAGCAGGTGAATCCGACTTGTTGGGTTGAGAAGTATGCATCACTGTGTTTTTTGAGATCTTACATCGGTAGTAGAAACTTTTGGATGACATAGCTGAATGGAAAGTTAGAGAAACCGCTGTTATAGTCATCTGGGATATGCTATTAGAAGAACACTTTCGAGTTTATTGTAAACTTAGGTGGTTTGATCAGCGTATTTTCCGTCAGCCTCCATCTGAGAAAATTTTAACAAAAAAAAAAAAAAAGATAAAAGTTCACATACGCTAGAGGAGATACTCGTACAAGCTTCAACACTCCACGACGCCCCAATAAACTCCAATGGGCTCTCTCTCCGATCGACTTCCAGACCTACAGTGACCTATCAAGGCTCATCCCCCCCCCCCACGCACGAGCATCCCAATATAGTCCAAACACAGCCTTTCATAAGAGTGATCTGGTTTTAACAGCGACCTCAACAGTGCTGCTCTTTATCAGTACCGTAAAAAGCTAAAAGAGTTCCTGGGGGTGCAAACGTTTTGGAAGCGATGAAAAATTGGAGAATGCAGTGATCATTTAGCTTAATGTACTGATGGCAGAAGAGTATAAAATAGGAATTCTGAAGATAAATAACAGATACAACAAATGTTTAAATGTAGGGTATGATTATGTAGAGAAGAGTGAAAAAGCTTTAGGCATATAACAGACTTGTTTTTTTTCCCAATAAATGTTGTGTTTTTCATTTTCTATGACTACATGGTCTTTATTTTCTGGAGTGTCCTTGCATATGTGTATAGCAAATAAATCTCTCTTTCATATTTACAAGAATTGCTATAATTAATGTTTATCCATAGAAAATATTTACCAAGAAATAATTGGACTATATATTATGAAAAGAAATTTTTTACTTTATTGAAAATGTAAACAAATTATTAGGTATATTTTTTAAATCTTATTAATAAGATATATTCTCAATAAGCAACTCAGATGGATAATGAAAAATTATAATCAAACTTTAATATAGTTTTTTTAAAAGAAATATTTTTAGATAATGAGGTTTTTTTCAATATCATTTACATGCAAATTAATCTGCATGTCACGAAATGAAATTAAGGCATAACAAAGACATCCTATAGCAAAAATTCTTTGATTTTCTATTTATGCATCTACATTTTTTTCGTACCTCTTGACAACAAAAGTCTTTTATTTCTTAAACATTATCAAAGATATTATAGTTTTTGTGGGGATTTTATGAAGCACACACATGACAGATTAAAAGTGCTAAAATTTTTATGATCTAGTCATAATTAGATGGGAAGGTGAAAGAGAAATTTTTTTTGAATTAATTATAAAAAGTGTTTGAATGCAGTTTTTTAAAAAAGTATCAAAGAATGAGAATGTAAATGAGTTTGACAATTAACATCGTTTCCTGAAATACTCTACATAGATTAACACTTAATTTACTCAACAGAATTTTAAAAAGAAGTAACTTCTTAATTTTTGAGCTAAATAAATTGCAAAGATTACTATGTTTCAATTCGTTGCTTTGACAGTGTATTTTATTTGTACAAGTAATCAAAAGAAGATTAGATTTAACAGAAGAGTTTCTGTAAATTATAATGTTTGTCATTCCTTTTTCTATTTATTCAAGAACAGTTTGAAAATTAATTAAATATAATTTACTGCATTGTCTGCGAAATAGGGAATGGAGTGAAACGCAAGAAGTTGAGTAAACAATCTTGACTGTAGTTGGAAATTATATTTAAAAGCAGTTTGTCACTTAAATAAACAAAGATTAAACTGAACCTTAGAGAAATGTTAAAGTTTATTTCAATTATTAACTGTGTCAATGTTTATCGTTATAAACTACGCAAAATCATATGCAGTTGAATGGACTCAGACGATTCATCTTTAATTGTAGCATTATTTCCGACATTTCTTTGTAATAAAGTAATTTAAATGTTTACAATAAAACTTATATAATTAAATTCGCAGTTCGTAAATAAGTAATGTTTAGTAAAGTGTTAAATAATAATTAAATTTAAAGAGTAAAAAGTTTATTTAGCGTAGGTTTCATTTTGATTAAAACCTTTGTGAAAGCAGGGGAAAGAATATTTCTAGATATATTTTTTTTTATTTCTAATGGGTTGCGGATTGGTGTTTTACCAATGCAGATACTCCGGAAGAAGGTATCTCTTTTTAGTGCGGCACCATACAGGAGGATACCTATCGCCGCAAGTAATTTTGGCACCCAGTTTCCTCCCTAGAGGGAGGCACCTGAGCTCTAACGATGCGAACCTGTACAAGGATTTAATTTTGCCGAGAGCACCCAAGCCAAACAGACATATTGATTCAAAAATTGAAACACATTGGCGCATGTTTAAACAAAAACATTAGATATGAGGGTTTCTAGCGAGAGAGTGTTCATTAATGTCGCACCATACAACACGAGGGTTAAACGTCGGCTTTGGAACTCGTAACTTTGTGAATCTCGGTCAAATGACGAGGACGACACCTGACCTGGCACACCCCTCCAAATCACCACATCATGCCAACAGGAGGACTTAAGCCATGGCAGATTTTACGACCATGAATCCCTTTACACGGTGGTTCTTCAGTGGCAATAGGGCTCGAACTCATGACATGCAGGCCACGTGGCCACTCGAGTACCGTGGCCACTCAAAAACCTTTATAGATTGATTGATTGTTTATTAATGTCGTTCATCGAAGCTACACAAGGGCTATAAACCTTTTCTACTTGATGGAAAGTCATGGCATACGTTCAGCTTTTCCCCAAAAAATTAACATGTTAAGATTTTTAAAATCTTACTCACAGAAGTATCATTACTTTTTGTCAAAAGTGAATCCAAACAAGAAACACAAAAAAGATTGTACAATCCCATGTAGACCCCAATTTTACAATAATTCTTTAAAAAAAGATTCCTCTTTATGTACAAATAAAAACTGCATGTCAATGGATAAGCGTAAAAATAATTTCTGAATGTAATTTAATTTATCTGAATTACCTTGTGAGGGAAGAGCTATCTCTTCCTTTACTGTGGGGTTGGAAGGAAGATTAGCCATACTCCAAAATAATTTCAATTTATTTTCAATGTCAACAACAACGCAAAATCTATTATCCAAGTCTAGAGAGGCACCCAAATTCTAAATATGAATTACAATATCGAGGCCGAAGAGATACGAGAAAACTAAATAAACAGATCACTTACATCCAAGCAATACCTTCTAATTCTCTTAGCGATCAAATGTAATTTAATTTCTATTTGACAAATCGTCAACTTTAATATTACAATATTCAGGAACTTACTTAGTATTTATGCCTTACTTCACATTTAATCAATTACTGCTAGCCGTAGCAGTCTAACCTCTCTATCTCTTTCAAATCTCTAACTCGAAAAATTAATCTTTATACTCAAGATTTACTTTGCATACTCACATCTTCTTCGCAGGAAGGTTTTCAACAAAATAAATTTTAAAGACCATTTTTCCCCAAGAGGATTTGTTAGTTGAAAAATCTCAAATAAACCCATGACAACCTGAAAAAAGTTTAGTTTTAAAACAACTTTTTATGAAAGTACTGCATGGTTATCCCACTTCACAGTACTTCAGGACAAATTGGTGATATTTATAACACTACATTCACTGGAGAATTACAAACCCAAGGAGAAATAAGCTTTTCACCGAAGGAAATATAAATGTATGCTGTATTATTTTTGTAGAACAAAACAGAATTAAAGACAAACAAATTGTGAGGATAATTCTATTACATTGAGAATACTAATTAATGTCATTAATTGAATACTAATGCATTTGAACAAAAAAAAACTCTTCTCTGATCTAAACATTCTCTTAATGAAAAGGATTGCTGAATTGAGGTAAAGCAACGCTAATTAATTTCGCTAAATTTAGCTTCGGAATTGAATCTCTATTTAATGGAGATCAATTAGAGTCTGTCTGGTATGTCTAATCAAGACCCTAAGCTTTCCCTAATTGGCAGTGATGTAACTTATTCAGTATATTATGAAGGGAGAAATTCTTCTTTTACACTTTAAAGCCGTCAGTTTTTCCATTAAAACGACATAATACATTTTGAAGCAGACATTTTACCGAGTATATTATTTGAAATTTACTGCCTTCCTTTTGTTAATGGTTAATTAAGCCTGTGAAAAAAAGTCAAATTTGTTGAAAAGCAATTTAATGCTTAGGATTTTCCGTCCACGAAATTTACAATTCGTGAACATAACGTCAATACAACAAGATTATTGGCTTTGTCTTCTCCTTTCCAGACTATTATATTTATTTTAATGCTGTCATACATTCAAAGCTGTAGAGAAAAAGGCTTCTATTAAAAATATTCAATTACTGAATTCTGACGCATGAATGATTGTATCTTTTCATCAAAATGTTAAAACAATTTAAACACGTACATAATTATTTAAATTCACTAAGTAAAAGTTAAGAAGTTAAAATTAATATAAAAAATTAGATGAACGAACATCAGCTTTAATGTTCGATACAATGTACAATGTAATGTTAATGTACAGTGTGGTTTTTAGCGCGTTTTTCACGTAGTGGGACAAAAGCGCTATTAGGACTCAAATTTCATCTTCGTCTTCGTTCCATATTTTGTCGTACCTTTTTCTCAGCGAATAAGCAACCAATTGACCTCGGGTTTTCGGCATTGGGTCGCATTTGTGCCCTAGATGAGCCGAATTATATTTAAATTTAATCATTCTTAAATTTTTTTTTAGTACAGTACACACACACTACTTTCTGTTAGTAAAAAGTTCATTAGTTGCATTATTGTAAAATGCAACATGTGAAAACGTGCTAAAATTACTTGGCCATGCCAATGATTGATATCTTGTTTTTTTACAGATTCATTCACCATGAGAAGAGCTCTGCTCCACCCATATCACGTGTTATCGACTTCTTTTTTTACTCTCATCTTCGATAATTATTAGTTTTTCAGGTTCTCACATAGTATTGTTCAGCTCGTTTTCCTCCTTTCCTAAACTCACAAAAATAAAAAATAAATATTCCCTCTTTAATTTTACACAAATAAAATTCACTCTAATTATTTATATTGTTATAACTGTTCATTTCTTCAATTGATTAATTTGTTTTTTCATGTGATGAAATGAATTCGTTCAAGTGGGAGAACGAGCCATGAGCTTTCTCTTCATGGTCAATTGATACGAAAATGCATATATCCTACGATCATAAAAAAAGTGTTTAGAAATTTTTAAAAATCCACAAATTATTTGCAAATATAGACATAAAAAATGTTACCGAAAATGGGGGAAAAAATGTAGATTCATAGGTTTTTTCATCGTTTATTCTTGAAAGTCCATTTCATTGGATTCCAATAAATACGATCAGATTGATTTGAGAAGGTAATTAGAAAGTACAAAAGATTACCAATACTTTCAGGAATTTAAAATGAGAGTAGACAAAGCCTTCATCTCTTGAAGAATGTTTTTATTGAACAAGATAAAAAAAGTTAAAACCTGATCTTTTAAATCTTTAATGTTTATAGTGTGGCAACTGTAATTTCGGATACTCATAAGATCAGATAGATTAAATGTACAAATTTTATTTCAAAGCGACTAAAAAGAATTCGTGTTAATGTAAAATACATTTCCATCGTACGAGTAATCAATTAAAAATTAAATATTTTCATTATATATTTTAAATAAAGCAACAGTGTTTTAAGTATGATTTTTTTTACTTTAAAATAGACTAAAATACCAGGAATATTAATATTTTTTTATTGATTGTCTATTGATAAAATATTTTATTTTCAATTGCTTAAAATAATTTGTATAATAGTTTTTCAATATTAGAATAATTAATTCTTTCAAAATTAAAATTATCTATTCTCTAATAGCTGAGATAATTCTTATTATTTTCGAGATCTCATAAACAACAAAGTCATCAGTTGTGTGATCATTTGCTTTTTTAACTCTATCTCTATTTTCAGATATCAATTTGCACAAAAGATTTAGTTACTTTTCAAATAATGTTCTATAATGAGAATTGGAGAGAAAAAAGGATAACGGAATGTTATTGAATAATTTATATTTCTTTTTTAGGTATTCATAATTTGCATAGATGTAAATAACTTTTAAAAATAAAAATATAGAAATATATAATTATAACACTTATTATTTTGAAATTTTTTTGTTTTTTCTTAATTGAAACAGAAATGGTAAAAAACACTTAGGAGTGTAAATCTTTTTGTGTGTGTCTATCCTTCCTTCTTTTTTGTAATAAATAATTTATGTAATAAGTAATTTTTTGAAAAATCAAAAAGAACAAAGCATTTTTATGCTAGAAAACTCTCCTACAATTATGAAGTTTTGTAAGATATATTTTACTCTAAATGAATAATTAGTACACAATTTTCTTTTCGATTATACTTTTTCATTAATAAAGAAAATTATAAAGTTGCAAAATGTTTTCATGATTTAATTTCAATTACTTGTTTGACTATATATATTTAAAAGCACCATTAGTAAAATAAAATTCTGCAACATTCACTAAAAATAATTAATCACAACGTGTGTTCTAAAATAGTGTGTCTCAAGTTTCTGAAGTCCGTTATTACAAATATATATTTGGCGATGAAATTTGATGCCAACATCATCATTCTTGGCGAAAAATTAAGTTATTATTTTATTGTTTCAAATGTTACCAAACTGCAACTATATTTTGGTTGGTTGGTCGGTGGGTAATGAGATTTTAGCTTGCCCTTGGGCTGTATTTTTTTCTTTTGCTTAACTAGACGGTCATGGGAAAGATTAGTGAATCATATCTTGATCGACTGTAATGGTTTTTTTGCACATAGAAAAAAAACTATAAAAAAAACGTTCTTCAACGATCTTTATTATAACAAATGCACCATGGGAAGTTTAAAAGATATGTTTATAAGTAGGAAAACATAACTTTCCTTACTATATGTTAAAATTTGTATTAGTTCTAGATGATTTACTTAGAACAAATTAGTTTAATGTGGCATACATTTTTAATTTATTTAATTGCAACTGAAAATTAGCATGCCATTTTTCCTTAAAAATGCCTTATATAAAAATGTTTTCTATACAGAGTGCATGTTTAATTTCGTTCATAACAAGATTATTTAAGTGTAACAGCTTTCTTACGCTTAAATAATCAATAATAATTTCTTATATATTTTCGTACTTTATGAAACTTAAAGGCTTATAATAAAATTGAAGTAAAATGTCAGATATGTGTTTCATTAAATATTGCAGTTCTCTCAGTATATAGTATATTGTAAGAAAAAAAGAAATAGTTATATTATTAACTGTAAGGCAATTAACAAATAATGCAAACTTACACAATTAGTTTTGATTGATTGATTAGTTGTTAATGCCCCACTTCGAAATTGATAATGTCGCTACTGGCAACGGAGATCACAATTTTGAATCCTGGTCGAGTAACGAGGATGTTACCTGAGCTAGCACCACTATCTCCAAATTTCCATTACGAGCCAAATGCTCGGTTTTGAAAACAAAACTTATATTTTTCACAAATGCTTTGTTTTCTTTCTTTTTTTTACTGCTTTAGAAAGTAAAAGTTAGACCAAAAGTTCCACTTCGGTATATTTTAGTGTTCATTTTTGCAAGATACTATTGAAGGTCGATCGCACTTGGTCTTTGAATCTCGATGTATGAGAGTATTTTTTTTCGGGGAGGGGATAGAAACACCTATTTCCTAGATAAAACTAAGAAAACTTTTTTAAAAAAAGTTTTCAGTGAATTCTATTCATAGTTAATTCCTTTTTTTTTTATAAAAATTTGCATCTTTTCCAACTGTAAGAATTTTAGACATTAAGAACCTTAATACTTGATATTATAATATATTCTCCTAAAAGTACACTAAATTTCTTTTCTCCATTCAACTTACATTACACGAGAATTTGAAATTAAGGTTTTCCCAATCAATCCTTTTTTATTTTCATGAAAAAATAATTCTTTTTCACATAATATTTCACTATAGACGCATAAGAGTATGGAATACTCAAATACTCTCAGAGAACAAATTTTTTTACCTCGTTAAACAAGAAATCCCAATATTATAATTATCATACAAATAAAATATATTGAATACTATAATTTCTTTGTCAGACGATAGATCTTTTGGAAGATAAATCCAGAGATTTTCCATTTTCTGTTTTATCTCTACAATTTCACAGAATTCTATTGATAAAAACACAAAATGTTCGTGGCCAGGTATTTTTAAGTTTAAAAAACACATTGGTATCTTCATACGAAGATTCACATTTCCTACTTCCATGGAAAATTACTTCTTGAGGAAAACACTTTGTTAAATACTCATTAAAGCGCAAAACTCATAAAAAGCTCAATTTATAGCGCTTAAAAATATCTGATTTTTACCATATTTAAATATTTTGTGTTTGGATCTACCATTTCACTATCCCCAAAAACTTAATGTGATGAAACTATTTTACAGAAATTAGTTTTCCAGTTTATTTTCACTTATCATTGGAAACAATTAATTTACCTGACAAAGCATTTCGTACAAGACATACAAAAGGATAAAATTCTCGTCTATTCTCCACCTTAAATACTCAAGAGCAGACAATCTAAGTTTTATTGAATGCATCTATATACTACACTTTATAATTTTATTGTTACAGATCCTTTTCAAAGCACAAATCTGTCTAACTGCTACAATCTACTGCTTGTCTAATCAAATTTCTTTTAACTGCTACATCGTCAATCGATTATATTTCTTCTAATATTTCCACTAAATCATTTATTAAACGATTTTATGCATGAATAATTTATAATAATTTAATATTTAAAAAGTTTAAGTCCACACACATACACACGCAAGTTTTGTGTCATGTGTAACACATATTTAAAAAAACTCCATTTTACTGTAAAAAAATTTTTTTTTATGAAATATATTCTCCTGTGTGTGATTTTGGACATATAAAACCAAAATTTATATAATTAAGATTTTCACAATTTATTTATTCTTTCACTATTATAAAATTTATTTATCCATATATATTTCAAAAACAATAATGATAATCCATTTCAGAACCGAAAAGTTTTTAAAATTTCATTATATTAACCAAAAAAATACTATTAATTGAATTAATTCCCTTCATTTGAAAATCTTTCTAAAATCCAATATTAAATAAGAAAAACTATAAAATTTTCGTGAGAAAATTTTTAACATTCCAACAAAAGAAAAATCAAATTATTATCATATGTGTGTATATTTATCACATACATAACATTATTTAAAACCATAAGTTCAATAAAATAATATTTACTGGAACTTATAAACATAAAATATACATTTTATTTATTATAAATAATATAACAATTATTAATAACACATAGTATGAATAATTTAATAGTACATTTAATAATTATTTTTTCATTTATCTCTGATTTATCTCTTTATTTTTGCAATATCAATCTTTTTTCTCTACCATAAAGTTTTAATCGCTTAGACAAAATAATCTGAAAGGAACTTAATGGTCATTTTCATGATGGTCAATTCAAAGATGACCAAAATAGTCTCAGTAAATGTCATTGATTCAGTTTTCCACTCTGAAAATTTTTTATTTGTCTCCGACTGTTATTTAACTGGTGACACAAGATGCACACGTGTCTCTAAGAAACAGCTGCAGCTATTTATAGAAATCAAGGGTTCAAATTCGGAAGAAACGGTTGTCATGGTAACATAAGCAGGGCAATCACTCCTGTCTGAATCTAATGAGATCTATTTATTTTCTTGCATTGCTTAACAAGATGTGAAGAACTTAGATATTAGGAGAAAAATACCTTCAGTTATTTTTTGTATTACTGATAATTATATTGAATGTGTATTTTTCTTTAATTTAAGACACTAATTAATGCCCCCCCCCCCCCCGAAAATCATTTTCTGTTAAAAAGGTTTTGATTTTTTTTCCTTTTAATACTAGTCTGAAAGCTTTTCTTTTGGGAAAATCGGCTTAAAATTTTGCCTTGAACTATGAAGTTTTTTTTTTGTCTGGAAAGATTTTAAAGATTTAAAAATTTTGATATCTTGATCTTAAGATCAAAAGCTGATGGTAGAAAGCCTTATTTTTTTCGAGACAAAAGCATTGATCTTCTTAGATCCTTAATATTACGAAATATAAATTATTCACATTATTATTTCATAAAATACTAATGTTAAATTACATATCATAACAAAAATAAAGTTTAAAAATATGTTAAATTCCAATTTTAAGATAACGATAACAAAAAGACAACTTTCAACGAAAACAACTATGCGAGATATGGTTTTCATATTAAATAAAGAATAGTAAAACAATAAATAAATGGAAATATTTTAAAAAATTAAATAAAGTGAAATTTCGAAAAAAAAATAACCTCATAATAATTAGCTTCATGAGCTGGTTAGAAATGATAATTTATTAAAAACTTGTCACCTGAAAGTAATAATTTTTCAAACAACAGTTACTTTAATAAATGATTGTCTCAATGTATAAACATCTTCAAAAAAAGGAAAAGTCTTTTTTTTATTATTTTGGTCCAAATATAAGTAAAAAGACAAAAGCTACTAAAGAAATTTAAATAAAAAATTATTTCTAATTTTTAAAATAGAATTTAAATTAAATTGGTACACACATACACATAGAATTCAGTGTTCGTCACTCGTGCCTCACAAAAAATTTACGTTTGAAAGTATCATTTCAAAAAATAATATCTGCATTGTTTGTAAAAGAGAGAGAGAGAGAATTCAATAAAATTAAATTATTCATGAATTGCTCGCAATCTGATTCCATTTTTAAAGGTATTAAATAAAAGTTACATAAATAACAAAGCCATTTTCCAGAATGAAATACAAAGAACAAAATTAGTTGAAATAATACTTTTAATTCAGATTAAATATTATTAAAAATATAACAAAATTAAAATTATTTAATAAAAAATAAGAAGATTTTTTTAAAAAAAAAATTTTGGCAATAGAATTAAAGAAACTTTTAGAATAATCAGATATTTAATTTGTGTATTAAAAACATATAATTTAAGCTTGCTAAGACTACCATCTGAGTATTGCATCCAACACTTAAAAATAAATGTATTTAATTATACAAGTTATATTTTCGTTACAAGTTACAGTAATGACAATTATTTGCATATAATTAATAAAAAAATGGCCATTATAAATAAGAAAATTTATCAATAAAATTATTACAACTCTTCTGATTAATCGTAATTTTTTTTTATAATTGTTAAACATTTAGCTATTTAAAATCTCACTTATTCCTACATACATTCCCATTGAATAATTTATCAATGATTAAAAAAAACACTGTTTAAAGAAAAATAGATACAAGAGTAATGGTGGGTTTGGTCTTCCCCTATTCCCTTCTTTTCCTAAGTGCAAGTCTGTATTTCAATGTTAATTGTATAGCCAACGATAAATAAATAATGTATAATAAATAACCAGTTTTATGCTGGTACACGCCCATCCTCTGCATCTGCAGATACGTGGGATTCTCAGAGAAATTTCGTGAGCATCATAACTTTTTGAAGCTGTAATACTAACGATAGACTAGGCTTATCTTTGTCAAGATTGCAAGTTATACATGGCCGCACAGCCGAATGATCATGGCCGCAAGCTCGTGAACTGAGTTGCTCGAGTCCTGGTATGAATGAATATCCGACATTATGAGAGACTGAAGCACGTTTAATCTGTCGAGGCTGTAAGTCCTCACTTTGGAGAGTGTAGTGCTAACTCAAGTTTCGTCCTCGTCACTTGAGCGAAATCCGTCGACAATAGCTCTCGTGTTACCTTTGAGGGCGACGAAAATAAAAATCAAATTATATTAGATGTAAGCTATAGTTAAATAGCTGATATACAGTTTACAAGATATGGAGCAATTTTTATTTATTTTAATTTTAATGGATGACAACGCGAGGCAAATAGGGCTCCTAATGGTCGATGAATTTTTGGAAAGTGAGAATATTCACCGAATGGATTGGCCAATTAGATCTCCAGACTTCTTCCGTATAGAGCCGGGGTGGGCATTAAGTCGATCGCGATCGACTGGTGGACCGCCAAGAAATTTTGGGGAGACCGCTTAAAAATTTTACCTGGTAGTAATTACTAAACTCAGTGGCTCAACAGCCCATGTGAGTCAAGGCCTGTTGTGCCTATCTCAGCTTTCGTGATCTTAGGCACTGGGGTGCATGCGCATATATTTCGGTCAAGTGGTTAGTCTGACGTGAAACCCCCAGTGTTCAGTTCCCAAGCAAATTTGGTACTCATTTCATCGACCCAATGACGGGATGAAAAGGCTGAGTTGACTTTGCCCAGCCCGGGAGTTGAACCCCGGACCTGTGGTGTGGAAGCGTGATACACTACCACTCAGCTTCACCAGGTAGTAATTATATGCGGAAAATTC
This sequence comes from Trichonephila clavata, assembly GCA_019973975.1. NCBI lineage: Eukaryota > Metazoa > Arthropoda > Arachnida > Araneae > Nephilidae > Trichonephila > Trichonephila clavata. The sequence goes on along the minus strand of BMAO01002473.1, from coordinate 303,266 downwards.
AAGATTGGCTGACAGTACGCAGACTAAGCTTTCTACTGACTACAACACCAAAAACTAACTTTAGATAAAATGTTTTATTTTTTTAATGTATTTTGAATTGTTTCATAATAAATGTATCATTTGATATAATTATATTTGGGGCTATTATTGTTTAGTTTTTATCTTGCGTTTTGCTTTAAACACGGTTTTAAAAGTGTTGTTTTTTATTCTAATTCTGTATATATATATATATATATATATATATATATATATATATATATATATAAGTACATATTCCGTACTTATTATTAATTTATAATAATCTTTTTCTTACCTCACACCACACCTATGACATTGGGCAGTAGCGTACACAAGAATTTTTAAAGGGAAGGGGGTCGAGGGTTGAAGGGGTCTACCATTCCCCTATCATATCCCAATACGCAGCCAAACATTTATTTAATTTTATTTTTATTTTGTCGGGAACAAAAAAAAAATTAATTCCTGAATAAATAATTAACATTAATAAATCAAAAAATTACTAATATCAAATATTTAATTACATTTTACATACTATATACATGGGACTATAATGAATTGGGAAAAAAGGAAGGGTTGTGAGGGAGAGTCCTGACCCGTGGACCCCTCCCCCGTCCTTGTGTGCGTTACTGACTCTGGGTGGACCGCAACTCCTTGAAAGAATTAGAAGTAGCCCGGACCCTGGAAAAGTCTACCCACCCCTGGTATAGATTAAGCCTGGGATGCTCTGGGGAGGGCGATTGCAACTCGCAACTCTCCTCCAAAAACCATCCAAAACTTTTAAAATGTTGCTGAATGAGAGGCATTAACTGCGACAGGAACTCATAAATTTCCTTATTTTCAGTATAAAATCATGGTGTGAGGCCTGTTTTATTTGAAAGAGGGGACCATTATTAACCAATTTTTTTTGGTTATATTCAGCAACTGTTTTTTCATATCTTCCAACTGCGATGAATGTTACACACGATCAAGAATGTGTATTTTAACTGTTGAAGGGTTATTTTTTTCATTTTATTAACCCTATGTACATACCAAATATCATTAAAATCTGTTCAGTAGTTCTAGAAATAATCGACACTAAAAATTCTTTTAATTTTGAACAGCAGAAAAATGTATGCACTGTTTTATCAATGCTTATCAATTAAACATTTTAAGCCAGTTTAACTATTTAAAAAATACTATGTGGAGATATAGAATATAAAATGTTGTACGCGTATGAAGCTACAACTATAAATAAAACAATTATTATGGGATTAAAAAACCCTTTATGATTTAAAAACTCAATGCAAAGACAATTTCAGTTAAGTAAATGAATGGAGCTCCTTCATAAACCATGTTGCTAGTTATATAATAATAATTTTATTTTTACACTTAACACGTGATAATTTATATATACTTATTTATTCATTATTTTCTTCTACAAGACATTAGCATTATAAGAAGAAATAAATTATTTGTGTAGATATTTTTCGCACTTGAAACATTACATTAAACGCGAGGGGGGGGAATATAAATTTACTTTAACAATACAGAATTAAAACAAGAATTTAACATTTAAACAAATTATAAATGTAGATGGTATATCAGATTTTATACTGCGTAGAAATACATCTGCGATAATCTCGATAATTTTAAAAACATACTTCTTTTGCAAGCAAAATTTAAAAAAAAATAAATCATATTTTTATATAAATTTCTAAGGAAATGCCTTTTATCTTGTCTATATAAAGCGTGACAAAGTTTTAAAAACTTTTTACACCTGTTTTAAAATTATTTTATGTAAATAACGTCTTTTTCTTTTCTTTTAACGTGTGGAAATATTAAGATATAAGTTTCAAAGGTGTAGTAACTGAAGTAATGACCTTTTAAGTTGACTCTTAAATTCAAGAAGATATTTCCTTCAGAAATAGTAATACAATTTCACCAGTGAGAATTCACTATGCATTTAAATTGCTTATTATTCAGGTTCTTCATGGAAGTTAAAGAAAGAATTTAAAATACAGCGAATAGTAAAGCAATTTTTAATATCCAGGCATATCTAAAAGTTTTATGATAAGAACTGTAATAAAACTTACACCCATTTGAGATATCTACGTGAACGAGAAGATGAGGAAAAAATGATTAATGTGTCGATCAAAGAAAAGACAAAAGGATATTTACTGAGTGACAGATGAAAGTTTTAATACTGAAACAGGTTTCCATTCTTTTTGTAGTTTTCTAAATAAAATCATTATCAGAAACATGACATTTAATTAAATATTATGACATTAAATTCATTAATCAAAGGTAAAATCACGAGTTGGGAATTTTTTTTATATAAAATCTGAAATGATTAAGTATATATATGCTTGTAATTTCCCTGATTTGTGTAATGAATTAATTATAATTAACAAATACAATAAATTCTTAAGAAATGATCAATGAAAAAAATAGAACAAAAATCACAGACGCAGAGAGACAGAGAGAGAGAGAGGGAGAAAGGGCTAGAAAAAATAATAATTACTCAGTTAGTGTTTCTATTTGTGGATTTTCTATCTATGGTTTATCGTTCTGCGGTTGTATTGCAGTATTCATGCAATCGCAGTATAATAAAAATGTTATATAATAAAAATATATATAATATAAAAAAAAATGTGTTAGAAAAGCCATAACTTAATTGTTATGAAGTTCTTGGAGTATTAAGAAGATTAGTTTTAGTTAAAAATGCCTCGTGTAGGAAATTAATTCATTAAAAAAGTGAATGATTGAAAGTTATTCCTCGAGATAAAATGCGATTGATTTGAAAGAAATGTGCAGAAAAACAGAGAAAGAAAAAGCCATTGATTAAACTAAAAATCGTAAAATATACATGGATTATGACAAATGTTCACACGAATCCGTGAAAGTGAGAATCCTATGCACACACGCACACACAAATGCTTTGTTCCACATTGAAAATTAACCAAAACCCGTTAAGTTGTTAAAACTATTTTTTTAAAAATATTGCGTAAAACTAATTTTTTATTTAATTTTTAGTCCATAATTTCAATTTATTTCTTACTTTTTTTTTTCAAAATATATTTTTTAAAAACTTTGTCAGTTTATATATAAGAGTCTCTAAGATAATGGTAGTATGTTTACAATTCTTATTTTATTATTTCTATTCTTTTCATACTTTTGCTAAGTGCTATTTTTTAGCCTTTGCTTTGTTTTGAAATTGTATTTGGGTCCAGAATCTGGCAATAACTTGTTTATTGTACTCAGATTTAGCGCGGGCTCTGCATTTCAGTATGCAATTTTTAGGTAAGTTACCTTTTCCTTATAATGGATTTAGATTTCCTATCCATTATTTCCAATTGGTATTTGCTCGGTATTATTAACAGAAAAGGAGGGAGGTTGGCTGTCCAAAAAACATGTTCAACCCCACTTTTATACAGAAAATATTTTTTTAAGGAAAATTTTATGTATACAAGCTGTCCTAAGTCAGCAATGTTGATAATACTGAAGTATCCATTCTTTTATATTTTACTCTGTTATTTCAAATTTTCATATCTCCTAAATTCTGTTGTCTTGTTATCTAGCAATTGCTATTCTTTTAAGCATTAATCATGGTAATTCATCTCTCTCTTGTAGAGAAATTTTGATTATATATATATATATATATATATATAATTATAGAATTCAACATTTCATCTTTTATCATTCTTTATATTGTGTTCTATTAACACAACATTATAGGATTAAAAGAGGTATTAGAGTATCAAACTTTGTAATTTCAAATAACGTTTAGATTATGAAGACAATTCCCAAATGGACAAATCACTCATTGAATTTCGTCTCCCCTCATGCCCTGAGAATACTTCGACGTGAAATTCAATTTAATGGTCAGGAGTGTACGATTCCACCCTGGTAATGGCATTAGGGTTTGACCCAATATCAAATACAGAAAACATAACACTTCAATTAAATACACTCATGCCCATAAATTAAGGATAATTCAGAATCACACAGAAATTGAACTCTAAAATAAAAATTTCACTTGTAGAATTATCACACACATCTTGAAGAAGAATATGCAAATTACAGGAAACCACCAGATGGCGCGGATAGTACGTCACAATGACGAGAGTGTAAGAGAGGGGTATATAAGGAATGGTGGCAAAGAAGTAAAATTGTTCACAAGCGCTTTAAAAGCCTTTCAGTGCAATAACCACATAGTTATGGCACAAAGGAAGCATTTGATTGATTTTTTACGCGGTAGAATTATCGGACGACTGGAATGTGGATGTACCCAGCTGGAAGTATCCGAGGAACTTGGAATCGCCCAGAGTGTCATCTCCAGCCTTTGGCAACGATTCCAAGATGATGGTAATGTGAGTAGATGTTACAGAACAGGTCGCCCCTGAGTTACAACGCCGAATGAGGACCGGTATTTGGCAGTTACTGCCAAAAGAAACAGACGGAGCACAGCATCAGACCTATCTCGTCAGCTCTCTTCAGCTACCGGTACGACAGTTTCAAGGCAGACCGTGTACAGACGCTTAGGGCACATTGGTCTATATCAGGGGTGGCCAACCGGCGGCACGCGTACCACATTGTGGCACGCGGGAGTTGAAACTGTGGCACGCGAAGACTTATTGAAAAATTACAAAAATTTTATGGAAAGATTACTGAATTAATTGAATTACAGTAGAAAATTATCATGAATAGAATATATAAGAAACAGAAATTTTCAGCGTGAGATAGTGAAAGCCCTAAGCAAGATTTTTTCTATTCTTCAGTATAGCTCCAAAAAGGAGATCATGCTCCAAAACTTACAACCCCACAGCATTGTAACGTTCCAAGACTAGTGTTGAGTAATGTGAGACTAAAAACAAATAAATTCTCTCTCGGGCGGTCGAATCTGCCCAAAAAGTCACCCTCCCTCGGGGGCGTTAATTTTTAACATCTGGGATTTCTATTCGAATTTCAACTTCCGTTTGCAGTGCTGAAGTTTAGTGTTTATAGCTGTCAGCGTGATGTCAGATTAAAAGGTTTTTCCGAAGGTGTTGGTTATTTACGATTTCTGTAATGTCAAGATGTAATTCTGCAACATATAAAGAGAGCAGTTGTTGATACGGTAGAAGTAATTCTATCTGCACAAAGTAGCCGCTTTATAAAGCAGAGGGAGTGAGAACTTGCATCCATGACTAATCAGAATGCTGGAATTGCAGCCTAGAAAATTTGTAGCGTGGCATCTTCAAATTGTTTCTAGCTGTCAGACTCAGTTGATTTTAAACTCTGTTTAGCAAGACGTTAAACTTTTATCCTTTTCTAAAATTGTTTTTAGATTTTAGCGTTGAGCGTCTTTGTTTAAAAATTTTTAATTTTCAATATGTTTATGAGGAAACCTTTGACATCGAAAAGAAAATATGAAGAGGATATTGCAGCACGGGGTTTTAAAATTGTCTGAGAAGAACAATGCTATCTTGTTTACACATCAAAATGCTTCCAAACCGGTTTGTTTGATATGTGGAATTTGCATAGCAGTTCCAAAAAGTTTCACTTGCACCGTCATTTCAAACAACAGCTTAGTGATTTCAACAGCAAATATCCTGTTGGATCAAATTTGCGAACTGAATTTATTAATTAAAAAAAGGAACCTTCAGCTGGCCATCAATCTTTGTTCCAGAAGAGAAATGACGAAATGGAAACCATGGTGAAGGCTTCTTATGAACTTTCTTTATTGTTAGCCCGCAAGAAAAGAACATATTCTGTTGGAGAGGAGATAATAAAAAGTAACCTTTCAATTTTCGCCCAAAATGTCAGTGATCTAAATGTCAAAAATATGGTTGATAAAATAGCTTTGTCTAGAAATACCGTCATGCGTCGTATAGATGACATGGCCCAGGATGTTGGAACACAAAATGTCTCTGGACTTCAAAATTGCAAATATTTTTCATTAACTTTGGATGAAAACTGTGATATCACAGACAATGCGCAGTAAAGCATCTTTGTGCGTTACACGAACAATGATTTTGATACTGTGGAAGAACTTCTTGATTTGCGCCAACCAGTTTTAACCACAGGTGAAGACATTTTAAGGAACTTAAAAATGTAATTGAAGTAAACAAAGCATAATGGACAAAATAAGACAGTGTTTGCACAGATGGAGCTCCTTCCATAGTTGGCAGAATAAAAGGTTTTGTTGCATTGCTTGAATATTATTAAGGAAGAAAAGTTTTCAAGTGTTAATTCACTGAGAAGCTCTTTGTACCAAGGACTTAAACTTGTCTTTCGTTGTTGACCCCGTGGTGCGCTGAATCAACAAAATACAAGCTCGTGCTCTGAATCGACGAAGATTTCGTATGCTTTTCCCCGAAGAAACGGAAGAAAATGGTGAGTTACTCCTTCAATTATAGTGTGTGCTGGCTTTCCAAGGGAAGTTCACTTGCGAGATTTTCGAGTTTGAGAGAATGTGTTTTAGAGTATCTGGAAGAAAACGATGAACTGCCCAGTGAATGCTCGCTCCCCAGGAGTGAAAATTGGCTCTGGGGTTTAGTTTCTTACCGATATAATGAAACATTTAAACAATTTAAATTTAAGATTGCAGGGGAAAAGTTGTATTTTTCCTACTCTAGTTGGTCATGTATCTTTTGTGAACAAACATTTGCTTTTTTGTATGGATTTTGGAGAGAAAAAATTAATTTTCCCATCATGCAGGAATTATCTGCCAAAGTTAGTAATGTTCCGAACTATGATAGATTTAAAAATTTAATATACATTTTGCAGGATTCTTTCAGGGCCGTGTTTGAGGATTTTAAAGATGATAAAAAAACCACTGAACTTTTCAACAATATTTTTTCGATTTCTCTTCAGGACATTAATTGTTACCCACCTCAGGTACAAATTGAAATTATTGACCTACAACACCATATTATTCTGAAAAGCAAATATGAGGAAATTATTTTAACCGCAAAAATGATCCGAATTACATCGAATTTTGGAAATTTGCGCCACCAAGCAATTTTTCAAATTTACATGATTTAGGGGTCAGATATTGTTGTAGGTTTGGATCAACATATGTTTGTGAAATGTTTTATGTTATGACGTAATTAAATCAAAATATCGCTCAAAATTAACTGATATGCACCTAAAACACCTAATTTTGTTAGCATCTTCACGAACTAATCCAAATATAGATGATTTAGTAAAAAAACTACAAATTCAAAAACCACATTAAGAAAGAACTGACTGCTTAATAGTCATTTAAAATTATATGTTTCATGGTGCTTATTTTTATTTTGTACCTAAGCTAATTGATTGATCCTGCGAAAATTTATCAACAATAAAATATATAAGTTTATATGTAAAATATATGTTTTATTTGTTATACTAATTTTTTTTACATTTCACTATATAGGACTTGCATTAAAAAAATATGTTTTTGGTGTAAATAACCCATAATAAGCCAATAAGTAACATTTTTTTCACTTTTGTATGTATTTTTAGTTTGGTGGAGAAGTTGGAAGTGGCACGCGTAACTTTTTTTTATCAGATTGTGGCACGCTTCCCAAAAAGGTTGGCCACCCCTGGTCTATGTGCTCGTAGGCCTGTCAGATGTGTTCCCCTTACCACAACTCACTGCCGCCTGCGATTAACCTGGAGTAGAGAGCATACATTGTGGACACCGCAACAGTGGTCTTGTGTGATGTTTTCCGACGAGTCCAGGTTTAGTTTTCAGTCTGATTCTCGCCGGACTTTCATATGGAGAGCGCCAGGTACCCGTTACCACCAAGAGAACACCATTAAACGACACCGTTACGGTGGTGCAGGATGGCTCGTTTGGGGAGGAATTATTCTTGGTTCCAGAACTGACCTGCATGTTCAGAGTGTAACGATGACAGGCCACATCTATTGGGATGTCATTCTGGAACAACATGTATGTTTGTTTCGGGGCGCCATGGGTGCTGAATTTCTGTTTATGGATGACAACGCCCGTCCTCATCGTGCAGACATTGTAGACGAATGCCTTCAATCGGAGGATAGCACCCGTATAGATTGGCCAGCATACTCACCGGACTTGAATCCAATAGAGCATGTGTAGGATATGCTTGGCCGACGAATTGCAGCCCGTCAACTCCCTCCCATCTGTCTAGCAGAACTTCGGAGGGCATTGCTTGATGAGTGGTGTAATATTCCCCAAGATCAGATTGATAATTTGATACTCAGCATGCGTAAGCGTTGTAAGGCCGGTATTGCATCGTCCGGGAGACATACTCCGTATTAACCATCATACTAACCATGTTATACTGTTTTTTGTAAATAGGTTCTTTTTTGAAATTTGCTTCTGTCTCTTTCTTTGCCTGAACTTCATTATCCTTAATTTATGGACATGAGTGTATATAAGTATAGCGGGCAAAACTGAATTTTAAGGCATGATTATTACAAAAGTAATAAGTATTTTGGAAATTTAAAGGAAGTGAAGAACTCTTAAACTATAAATATAATGTAAGTGCAAAGTGATTGAAAAAACTTTCTCTATATAATCCTCTAGTGAGCGTTATATTTAAGGGAACGGAATAAAATTCTAAATCCAAATATAAGTTTTACTCTTAAGAGTTATGTGAAGAATAATAATCCAGCTGTCATAGCTATAGTTCCTTGTGATAAAATTTAAAAAAATTCAAAGAACATTAATTGTTGGTCGTTGAAACGTAACATTCACAACAAAAAAGTAAAAATGAAAATAGTTTCTTAACAGGAAAAAATGGTGGCGCTCGACAGAGATGGAAAAAATGGAAAAAACAGCCTTGGGTTTTCGAGATCAGGAATTGTTCTTTTTTGAAGACCCAGTCCACCACATTGTATTCTACTTTAAATTTAACCCACTGAGAGAGAACATCTCTCGAAAATAGAAAGTATACAAATTTCCAAGTCTGACGTACGACACTGTCATGACTGATCTTATAACTCTACCTGAAGAAAAAGGCACCGTGATCTGAGGATTGAGTTTTGCTATCTTTACCTAGGACTGAAAGCTGACTGGGTGGCGTGGTTGGTATGTCGCTGGCCTCCTGCATCTAAGGCTGCGGGTTCCACCCCGGCCCAAGTCATTGGATTTTCATGATGCAAAAAACCGACAGCCGCCATGTCGTATGATTATACGGAATGTAAAATATCCCTAGAGTGTCTCTTTGGCTTGGGTGCTCTCGGCAAAATTAAATCCTAGAAGAGGTCGCATCGTCAGAACTCAGGTGCCTCCCTCTAGGGAGGAAACTGGAAGACAAAATTATCTGCGGCGATTTGTATCCGCGTATAGGGTGCCGCACTAAAAAGAGTCCAGCTTCCGGTGAATGTACTAGGTCTGCAATGGTAAAACACCAATCCGCAGCCCATTAGAAATTTTAAAAAAACACCTTGAACTGAAACAATATGCAACTGTCAACGAAACAGTGTGGTGAAAGAGCAAGCTTTATAACCCAACTAAATAAAATATCACAGATGCATTGCGTGCTTACCGAAGAAACCACCGACTACCACTAAGTCTACGCACAAGATGGTATTTGATACTCAAATTTGAAGAAACTGGTCGCACATGCGATTGATCTCCTCCTAATTCCCTTTTGTTCCAATTGAGGTTGTTGCTGAAGTGCATCAGATAATAATTAATGGTCAAGGCGATCACCAAAACAATCTCCACATGTTTCAGAATAGGTTTCAACATATTCTTCTCGTTAATTAATAGTGTTAATTAAAAGAACTAGATACACTAGGCAGATTTAAATCAGCATAACATGGCCGCGTTTCCGTTGTACAACCTTTATGGTGCAAAAATTACTGTACGATACGGAAGAGCAAGCCCTTTCGTCATCATTGACCTTCATTATTATTTTTTTTGAATAAATTAATGTCAAGGGTCTACAAACGTATAAGGTATAACGAGTGTTCATTTTGAGTTAATGTTAACCAATCACGTTCCGATTTGCAACAGCGAAATATTTTCTTCGCCATCGTGTGGATGAAAGAGGGTACTTCCTCACGTGTCAGGTGTTCTGTCAGACGTTTGTTAACACATTACTTTAATAACAGAATTATTTCTCGTCACCTCATGTTCTCGTGTCCTTCAAAGTCACCCGACCTTACGTCAATGAATTTCTGGCTGTAGGAATACCTGAAATCCAAAACTAGCATCAAATATGCAAACTCTGTGTGATGTTAAAGATGTCATCTTTATGGTGACTCAACAGATTCATCTTCACATAGTACGTTCTACAATACAGTCCGCTATCAATAGCATACAAAACGTCATCGCGCGTGAGGGCGGATACATCAAAAGTCTGTGAAGAATAAAAATGTTTGCTTTGTTACTGCTTCTCACTACTACGATTTTAATTGGCTGTTTTCACTTTTTCTTAATCTCTATCTAACGCCACAGTTTACCGTGCAACCGTATCAACTTTATCTCTAGTTTTTAAACGTGAATATCACTTTTCAATGGCAAAACCTAGATGTTATCAGAAAATTTCACTCGCAGAATAAGATCTTGTTCATTAAAAATGTGCCAAGAAGAATTTTGTTGCTTGCGCTTGGAATAAAAACTTCAAACATTTGTGTACATTCGCAACAACAGACACAACCAACAGTTCTGAAATTTTCATTATACCTTTAAAAGATAAAAAAATGCAAGATAAAATTAATTAACATTAAAAATAAAAATTTGTACAAGCTCATGATATACTTGATTGTCTTCCATTTGATCTATGTTTTTCTGATTAAGATGCTGTATCATACTTTTCTCTTTAGACATAGCTCCAAAAGACTGATATTAGGGACTAATAATTTTTGTAATGTCATTTTAGAAGAAGACTTTTCCCTGAACATAACCAACAAAGTTCTGTTTAAAATAAAAATGAAAACTTTATACCGATCTCTATAAATTTAAGCCAACAAAAATTGAGATTCTTTCACATCATATATATTTCTATTACACTAATAACTAATAAAAATTCGTTTCAATATTTTTACAAGAGAAATTCAAAACTGCATGCAACGGTGAAAATATTTTTACTAAGGTTTATTTCTAAATAATTCAAAAACTTAACTTAATGTAAATTTCTTTAGAAAAAAATAATTTTAAAGTCTCTTTTCTTTGAAATGTAATGCATAGAAAAAGAATGGAAGTTATAAACTGGATGCATTCAGTGGCGTAACCCCAGAGAATATTAGCCTCCCTTCCCCAAGCCATTTCGATATTCATGAAAACGATATCCACATATGATCCACAGGGGAAAAAAGTTTTATACATGCATTTCTTAAGATTCTTTAAGTATTCACAACTAATTGAATAAAACAATTATTTTAATAAATGTTTTAGAAGAATTGATAAAGAATAGTATGGAGGGAGTTCTACGTAATTTTTTCTAATATTCATCTACTATTCATATTAAGCATAATGAAATATTTCAGTTATAAAAAGACAAGGATATATCAGACCGTCTATTTCGTTCGTATTCATACTTTAAAATCGGATAGTTAAAAAAAGGAGTACATTATCATTTCATTCTTAAAGAAAGGAAATAAATTATTAAAATATGAACACTAAAAGTGTGATAAAGAATCTTAATGGCTCGTCCTCAAAAAGAAAACAAAACGAAGAGTATGAGAGCGAAAAATGTAGAACAAAAGTAGTTGTCAAAATCATAAAAATAATTTCTAAGATAGGTTAGTAGAATCAATACAATTACCTGGAGTATTTCGATGCAAAAGAAAAAAAGTTAACAGACAGGAAAAAACCACACAACACACTTGTGTGTATATATGTGATTACTTGGGAAAACACACCATTCTCTCTCACAGCTTCAAACAATGGAGAATGAAAGCAAAAAATGTTTGGATTATTCCACAAACGAAAAAAAAAATACGAGTGACGAACCGAAATAAATATTCTGAAAGGAACAAAACTAATTAAATAAAAAATCCCATTTATGCTATCCAAAAGCAACAAGAAATGGGAAGGCAGTGTTTTCTTTCTCCGGCGAGTAGTAAACATTATCCTCATGTTTTCTTACATGCATCCAGAAATCGATCATAATAAATTATTTTTCTTTTAAGGTAGAAAGAAATATTCCATTTTTCTAATAACAATAAGAAAAGAATTAAAAAATCGAATGAAAATTGGAAAGGGGGGGGGGGAGATTTGATCGATTACTTTTACCTGTTGTAAAGACACCACTCCCCATTCCAAAAGTCAGCCTACTCCCTTCTAAGGCACATATCACACTCCTGCCCTAGTAACATTGCCCTGCTTTTCCTTCCCCCATTTTATTCCTTTATATCCCCCACATTGCCACGTGCCCTAGTAGTGAGTAGTGTTGTGAGCGTAAAACGGACAAGCGTAACGTAAGTCAAAGTACGCATGCGTGGCGTCTCGGGTTAGGTATTGATTTTTCGGAAACTCTTAGGATGCGCCTAAAGTCTGTTCTCCTAGAAAACGGAAACCGGAATGAATCGAGGGCATGTTCGGAAAAGGGTGGAGGTGTGAATGGAATTTTCCGTTTGGGAGCGGGTTGACTATTTTTACTATTATTTCCTGGAAAAGCAACAGAGGGAGGGAGAGGGAGATAAAAGAGAGAGAGACTCATTCATGAAGTGAGCTGGTCGATTCATAGAATGGTTAAAATAATTTATCACGATTAAAAGTGCTTTGGAAAATTTAGAATTATATCAGGAGTTTTTAATAAAAGTAATAATTATTACTATTTGATGCATAATAGTTGATTATATTTTCTTAAAATTCAATTACAATCACCTCTAATTTAGTTTTTACTTGGAAGGGAGTAATTATTTTAATTATTTACTGAAAATCACAATGGATGGAGTAGCTACTGGTTATTCACATAATAGTTAAATGTTTTAAAATTTTATAAAGAGGTTTGTGGAAAAGCAAAGTATTAATTTTGACACTAAAAATAAATCCTTCATCAAGTTTATTAAAAAATTCACATCATTTAGCTAATATTAATTTATTCTTATATATTTTTTTTACACATTGTATTAAATTAAGAGTTAAATATTTATTTCCTTTTAATTCATAGGAATGGGAACTCTCAAATTTCAGTCAGGGCAGTACTTTACATTCAAAGAATTCGCACCAAATTTTAAAATCGAAGAATGTTTATTTTATTTAAATTGTAATTTCAATTGCCAAACTCTTAGTTTGTATATTCATTCCAAAAATTGAATAGATTGAATCAAGTGATAGCAAGCGGTTATTTATTCTGATTTTGAATTTAAAATAAATGTGCGTCCTTTATAAAAATTTAAGTTAAAATACACGTTGTTATAACCTAAGCTTTATTGTTGTATTCTTTAGTCTTATTATTATTGTATCTCATTAGATTAAAATTCAGTGGCCGGGGTAGCCAAGGGGTCATGGACACAAGGAGGGGAGTCCTCGGGTCCGGATCCCCCCCCCAAGACCTTATTTTTTCTCTCGTTGATTATAATCCTATGTATATAGTACGTAAATTTTAATAAAGTATTTGTTATTAATAATTAATTCTATTAATTAATGCTAATTATTCATTAATTAATTTTTTCTGTTTTTCGTTCCCGAAAATCAACAAAATCAAAAGAATATGTTGGGCGGCGTATTGAAGCATGGTACGAGAATAGTGAACTTTCGATCCCCCCCCCCCCGTTTGAAAAATTCCCGTGTGCGCTACTGGTGGCGTGTCATGAATTCAAGCCCTAGTTCCATTGAAGATCCTGCATGGAAAGGGATTAATGCACGTTAAATCTTTTGCGGCTTTAAGTCCTGTAGCGTGGCGTGATAGTTTGGAGAGGGGATGCCAGCTCAAGTGTCGTCCTCCTCCCCTGACCAAGGTTTGAAATTCGGAGGTCCGTCGCCAATAGCTCTCGGGTTGCTTTATAGTGTAACGTTAATCAACAATCACTCACTCAGAATAAAATTGAAGAGTCAGTATTTTTTCCTGATTTTCCATACTTCTGGTATAATAATACAAAATTATTTATTAGTGCAATTGTTACGGGTCTATTCCACGTTTTTCTCCTTACAAATCCTCTTGGGAAAAAAATGGTCTTTAAAATTTAATTTATTGAAAACTTTACAGCGAAGAAGATGTGAGCATGCAAATTAAATCCTGTATATAAAATTTAAACCTTCGAGTTAGAGATTAAACGAGATTAGGATACACTGGATGAGATTAAGATATAGAGAGATTAGAACTAGACTGCTACGACTAGCAGTAATATATTAAACATAAAGTGAGCATGAGTACTTAGAAACTGAATATCGTAACATTAAAGTTAACGATTTGTAAAATAGAAATTAAATTAGATTAAGTCGCTAAGAGAATTTAAAGGTATTGCTCGAACGTAAGTATATAATCTGTTTTAATTAATAGTCTTCTCGTACCTCGTCTGCCTCGCTATTGTAATTCATATTTAGAATTTGGATGCATCTCTAGGCGGTTATTAAGTTTCATGTTGTTGTTGTTGATATTGACAATAAATTGATATTATTTTGAAATATGGCTAGTTTTTCTTCCGACCTCCCCATACTGAGGGAAGAGAGACTGCTTCCCTCACACAGTTAAGTAAGAAATCTAATAATTACAGATGTTTTTTCAGAAAGATTAGTTTTTGTTACGTTTGAATTATGGTTCTAAAAATATTTATAAAATGCCTTCATAAGAATACCTTTTATAGTAGATGCAATCTTATTTGGAGAAATTTTTAATATTGAAATTGGATGTACATGTTAAACTGCCCATTTGAATTTTTTCAAAATTTATACAGAGGAGTTTATCTTTAACTATGAAAAAATGCAATTTTTATCCTTCAGTAATGTATAAATGTATACGTATTTTGCAAAAGCAGAAGGAAAAGTTTATCCAAGTTTTCACTTTATAACTTTTTTCCTTCATTTTCTGTGATTGAATACAGTCATTTTGAGAATGTTTTAACGGGAAAATTAAGTATTTATGCTCTCAAATGATTCCAGCTATTAGGATAATTGATACTGCCTCTAAATCTCCATGTTGTTATGCATTCAAAGTATTATGTACCCAACATTATTTTCATCGTCCTAAATATAAATCTGGTTAATCCAATTAAATCTGAATGAATAGTTTCGTGACCGGCCTTTTACATTATACAACACCCATTCCATTATACAACACCCATTCCATTAAGTCCCTGAAATGTAAATTTATTGATATAGATTCATGTATACACTTCGTTTTTTTAAATTTATTATTGTTCTTTTATGGATAGATTTTCTCGTCAAGGTTAACTCTGTATTGTAAAACATGATAATATATGATAGTCCGAAAAATAAATTACTTCTCAGAAAAAGATCTCATCAGAGAATTTATATTTAAATGGTGTTGCCAGAATCAGAGTTTAAAAAAGTTAAGATTTTGGATCTAAATTTCAATTTTCACCCTAAGAAGAAACACCGATAGCCCTGATAAATCAGTCAGTAAAATTAATTTCAATATTTTTTTTAAATATCAATATTTAAAACAGAAGTAACAGTAGTCAGTTTACTGAATATCTGATTCAATTTAGATACAGAATAAATAGCAAGTATACCAATCCCTATACTACGATACTTTTTTAAAGACTTTTATCATATAACTATCCAAGTCCATAACATATCAAGAACTGTGGCTTCCAATGTTCCTTAAAAATTACATATTGAAATGCAGATTCCACCAAAAAAAATTGTTCAGTATTTGAATAAAATTGTACTCTAAGTATATATATGGAGTAATGTGGCAGTTAGAAAAGTAGGGCAACACGTATCTTCCTCGTTAACTCATAAAAGATGAAAATTATGAAACCTGTTGTACAGCCTCTTCACGTAGCTAGAAAGTAACTTTAATTCAAACTGATCAATTGGGTAATTTTAAAGAAAGATAAATTCAAAATAAGTATTGTATGAATGCTGATATCGTGATTCTTATATTCTCTCATACAATTAGGGACGTTTTAAGGCATGTGCCAACTGGACTCGGACTCAGCGAGTCAGCTTCGATTAGATCCTGGTCTAAATTTTTATCGTCAGATGTTATTCTCGGACATTTTCTCCGAAAAACTGGGAATTTCGAGCTATATGGTAACTGGCAATAGTAGCCAGACAGCATTATCATGCCATGCTTGTCATCCCTGTTTAGGCCTAGACCTAGCACCATGCACCATCATCACTCATTTAGTCAAAAGGAGGCAGTCGGTTTGTGCCTGGGTTTGTGAGATTGTGCATCACGCACATTTATTTGTTACGGGTTACCTTTTGTTCGAGTATTTGGCAATGCTGCCCAAACTTTTAATTGCCACGTACCGGTCAACATTTGATAATTTTACCGTGGCCCGCTGTGGGGGAGGATGTTGATTGCTTATATTTAAGATGGCCTTGTTTTAATAATTTTAATTTAATTATATTCAAATGCGCCCTCAGAATAAAATACGGTTACGCCAAAAAATGAATATAAAGTGCTTTAACATGGAATGTGTAAAGTGATTTCCATGGAAAGTCGCACAAACCCGAGAAAAATACATCACAATAAATACAATGGAAATAATTTAAATTTCCTTGTGCGGTCCGGTACCGGTCCGCGGCTCGGAAGTTGGGGATCATTGCTTGATACTGACTACTGAAAAGGGTTACAAGTGAGGCCTACTTCAGCATAGGTGTTCAAGTCCTCAAGGAGCTTTAAGACGAATAATAACATGAATTTTAAATCGGTTATTATAGAAGAAATTAGTATTTTGCAGATAATATTTATCTCTCTTATAAACATTAACTGAATCTTTAAGTTGATTCTTGTATATCTTAGTCAGATACATGAAAAGAGAAATGTGAGGCATTAAATCTAAAAAAAAATTTCAAGACCCCAAATAAAACCAGTAGAAACTACTTAGAAATATGTTATATTGATAAACAACGTAATTTTTTTTCGTATAAATCAGAACATAAAAAAAAAGAACAAAACTAACCATTTCAATTAGGGAAAATTTTATATTAAAACAAACAAGTACACAAACATCTCTACTCGTATATAACTTACAACGTCGAGTGGTTTCTTGAAAAGATAAAATTACATAAATAATCCTGGACTCAAAAATTTAACGACTTAATATGGTGTCTCATAAGATGGGAAGAACTAGTGTTAAATAGTTTTATACAAATAAAATCACTGAATTAAAATACATTTGTAAGATTAAAAGAAGATCATGCATGTGTGTTTCACATTATTTACAAAATTTATTTCATAAACCGAATGTTTGTTAAACAACAAATAACGTGACATCAAGAAGCGCATATTGATCTCAGTACTAACTTTGTTTTATTCTTTGTGCTTTTTTATGATTACTGTAAGGTATTAAATATCAGAAAATAGCATTAATAGTGTACTCGTATTATAATGTTTTCTTGTATGATAAAGGGTATTAGAGCTTTCATAATTGTTTAAGGATACGGGTTTCAATCTCTCACCTGTAGCATCTCCAACAAGCATCATATAAAATGCCTTTTGAAATACTACAATTGCTTTTTCCTGTATTTGTTTTACTAGGGCAATTTCAGCAAGCATCAGTGGGGAATATGAATATCATTTTAGTACGTTTCTAAATTCGACTGAGGAAGAATTGTGGACTGTAGACAGTGTGAATTATCTTTGTAAGAAATTGAGGATCGCGTCGGATATAACCAAGCAGTAACCAAAAGAATGTGGATACGTAATACGTATCCATATACTTTTACAATATGCTTTCAGTTACGTGTCCAATAAAGTTAGACAATATCGGCTTCACAACTTTGTATATCATATCCTAATGCAGCAAAATTATTTTGCTCATAGTGCGTAATTTCTGCAAAAAATGTATTATTTTTACTGTGTAATCGGACTTTTACTGATTATTTTAACCACTAAAAATCAGTGAAGAATTGACTTAATGAGAAAATAGCTACTGAATAAAGTAATAAAAGATAACAGCAATTTTTATAGCAAATACGCTGTAAATAGAGATAAATATTTGTTGTCCAGAATAGGAGTCTCCAAAACTTTTAGTTTAGCGTCCACGGTGTAATCCCCACAAACTAAATCCCAAGGGACACACTAACTTCTCTACTAAATTTCCTCTAGATGGCTTATTGAGCCAACATTTGAATTACGCTCAAATTTTCGTGTCTGGACGTTTCGGATGGCCCAATTTTCGATAGATTTTGCTTTTAACTTTTGGTACCTTAAAAATAAATTTTGATTTTTTTTTACTGAGATTTTGATGCAGTTGCAAGCGACATCAAAATTTTTCAAAATCTCTTGCTCTTGAATTTTAAATGAAAATAGTGATTTATAGTGCAACGATATTTTTAAAAAAGAAAACATTCAAACTCATCAGTGATGAAATTTTTGTTTTCCACTCACACGGTGAGATAAGTTGCATAAATTTGATTGCGTTTTTTTTCCTTCTGCTTACGGAACTCTTTATTTACGTGAATGCAATCCAAAATGAAATATACAAAATTATTTATTGATACAAATAAACTGCACAAATAATATTTACTAGTAACCTTGATTTCTAATAGCAAACAAATGCCAGTTAAAAGTGCTCCAGCTACATAAATCTCACTAACCATAACTATATTAGATGATGTGAATTAACTATATATGTCCCTTATGGTAAGTTTTTAGGATGATATTCTCCCATACTATTAATTACAGTTAAAATGTTCCATTTCTCTATGTGTGACAGTTATTGTTCCTTACTTAATTCTTATGGTTCACTTACATTGGTTTACAATGTATTCAAAATACATTAAGGGGCCAGATTGTTAGAGCTCGTGGTCTGTTATTGACCAGTGGGGGTGTAGTCTGGAAACCCCTGGTCTAGAGTAAAATTGATGTGTATTTATGCCTAAAATGTAATGAAATAAAAAAGCATTATAATTTTTATTCGATTAAAAAATTTGCTGTTTTTGAAAAAAAGTCCTGAGATCACAAGAGACCTTCCCCGAGAGAAAGAGAAAAAAAAACATTTATTTATTTATTTTTTTAAAAAACATTTTATTGGTTACGTTTCTTTTAAACTTATTTCTTGTTGACAATTAAAATTTGAGGAAGTATAATTTTTAACAGTATGGTGGTTAACCAAATCTTTTACTGAATATAAATTCATTCATTCGAACAAAATAAAAGTATTTCATTTATACTTTTACAACGCTTTTATTTGACCACATAATCTTTTTTTTTACATATTGCAGAGGTTTATGTTTTTCTTTTTCAACTTTGAGTAAATTGAATAAATAATATAGTTATTTAAAGATGTATTCACGTTCTCTATAATTGGATGTTTCCTAATTGCCTAAAGGCACAATATTTCGATTTGTCTGATAACTTAATAACAAAAAGAATACTAGTTCGCCTAAATTAAATCTAAGACAATCGTTAATGGGGGTGGGGGGGGGAGGATCTAGTTTTCAGTTAGTCTAGTTCAGTCTATTTCAATTCACGTATAATAGATCATTGGCTAAAAAGTAAGCCTACATTTAGAAAAAAAACTTAAATAAATAGTAAAATATTGATCTTAAAATGAACAAAACCACATTCCCCCTTTTAGCGAATAGATAGACTTAAAAATACTATTGCAATCACTTTCAGAAATTTATAACTTAAATATGCTTTTTATTGATACGGAATGTTAGAATAATTTAAGTATATATATAAGATGGTATATATATATATATTGCAAGAAATATTTTTTGAGACCTTTACATTTAAATAACAATGTTATTTTTAGCTGGAAAAGAGTATTTGATTCCCTAACATTTCTCAATTTTTGTTCATATTTGTAATCTACAGTGTAATATAATGTAGTACTTTAAGTTAACTGGTAAAGCTTCATTTTTAAAATTACAAAATCATATAATTAGTCTTTGGAACAAAGAAGTAATTTCAATAATCCTCTTATTTTAGTTGGGTCGTTAGAATAATTTCAGTCTGTGTTCTACAGAGTCTACATCTTTCAGGGATACAAAACTCATTTCCCGAAAATTTTAATGCAAATATGTTTAGAATTGAAGTGAATTTCCTTTTTTGATTTTTTTAAAGTATATAATGAAATTCTCAGATGTAGTCGATTAATGTTATGAGCACATAAATTTTTATATTGAATTTCCTCTTATACTCATAGCGTGAAAAGATATTCAATCTCTTACGAAAATCTGATGCGCATCACAACGAATTTAGATAGGACAACTTCCTACTGAGGAATTCTTAATATCAATTTGAATTTGTTCTTCACTTTTTTTAATTAATTTTTGTACTGTTTACTTCTTTCTCTCAAGTTAAGACTTCTTTCTGAGACAAACTCGAGTTTTATATATAAAACTAGTTAAATAAAAAGAACTAATTAGTTGTTAGTTCATTATATAATGTCTGATTTCTAGAATTAAAAACTATTGAAGTTAAAAAATATGAGAAAGGACTTAAGACTAAACAACCCACAAACATAATTTTCATTAAAGAATTTCGAAGTTTAAAACATAACACAAAAAACAAAAAATGAATTTCGTAAGAATTATTGGAGGTAAGGCAATCACCGTTTTTGACACAAGCATTTAATGACTTGATAGTTTTTATACATCTTTTTCCCAATCCAACGAATTCTTAAATATAATTTTATTGTCCATGAAAAACATTCAGTAAAATGTATTTAAAGGTTGCATTGAGAGATAACAGATTATCAGACAGTTAAGTTGTCTAACAAATAAGCAATACGCTCGATTAGTTGTTGAGCAAGTGAAATGGCGGATTATGAGACAATAAAGCTAGTTATCTGATAGTTGGTTAAGAAAAAAATCCTTGTTAAAGAGAATTAACTGAATTGTCTGGTTGAGAAGTCTTATCGACTGATCACAGTCAAATAAAAAGAAATTTCGAAGAAAGGGAGAAATCGAATACAAGTTTTCCCCCAGCAAAATTGAGGTCAACGGAGGAAAAATCCCTTAGCTTTTTATAGTAACATATTTCAGCTGAAAAGTTTTGGAAAATAGGTTAAATAATTTCTAGATCGATTTTTTCGAATAAATATTTTAAATTAACAACACCAGAGCATATTTATTGATATATTTACGTTAAAATATCTCTAGTTTTGAAGCTAATTGGTAATATATATCTCTTGAAAAGTCTCCAAAAAAAACTTTTCTTATTCTCTAATTTTTTTTTATCATATATAATCTTTTTAACTCCATTTCAAGTTTTGTTATATTCAAATAAATTGATTGAGTGTCTCACTATAAAGCAACAAAAATGCTATTGACAGGGTCATTGACTACCTCGTCATTTTGAATTACGGTTAAGTGACGAGGACGACACCTGAGCTGGACTCCTCCTCTCTAAACTACCATAATGCGCCAACCGGTGAACTTTGAGAAATGACTGATTAAATGTGCGTCAGCCCCTCTACATTGCGGGCCTTCAGTTGCACTAGGTTCAAGGTCATGACACGTCAGCCACGAGTTCGTGACCATAACGCTAGGTTATCGTGGCCACAAAAATTAATAGCCCAAATGCTTCGTAAGATAACTCATTTGCATTTCATAAGCAAATTAATATCAAGTTTTTCACTGAATTTTTTTGTTTGTTTTGCTTCAGGAAAAGAAAAAACAAAAGACATTACTGCATAAAATGGATTTCCTGCTGCGTAGAAATAACCAGAATCAACTAAGGGCATTAGAACGATTAGAAATAAACTGTGTGATATTACAAACAGTATATATTTCCTTCTGTAACTTCTACTTCCTATAATGGCTCTCAAATGCTGGTAGATCATTACCCAAACAATTATTTTTCATAAGATGCAATTAAATATCCAGTGAATTTATACGAATCTTTTTCTTAATATATTTAATGAAGGAATTTTCACAAGATCAACACATCAAATATATATATTTTTAGTAAATTTGAACTTTTCCACGACATGACTCACTGATAGGTGTTGTTGTAAGTCTGGAATAAGTATATTAAAGTGTAGTATATCAATGACAACACAACTAATATTATTGGACTCCATTGTAAACATTTATATTAAAAGAAAATTAAAATTGTTATTAGATGACCCATAAAAATAACGAGTAGACATTTTGTTTTTTTATTTTTGTGTGAGTTCATACACTCCACGAAGGTCTATGAACCTTTGTTATGCAACAACAAGTTTTTCAGAGATCAGTTGCATTTATATATTATATGCACTTAGCACATGAATACATTATGCATGCAACACATAATTTATTACTTCAGTCTAATGTAATTTAATGGGCTTAATGCTCTTGAAAAGATGGTTCTCGTGCATATATTGGGAGAATTGGATATAACTGCTTACGGATACATGAACAATTGATTCTCAGCTGCAAAAAATTGATTTTGACAAATAGCTGCGCATAGCACTTCCAGTTCAATTTTATTTCTAATATAGTTTGCAAAATTCATGCATGGAAATGAAAAGAACGAAAATAGCGTATAAAATTGAATTTCTTCCAAAATAAAGAATTACATGCATATAGTTTCACTAATGATGGAGAAAATCAACGGAAGATTCTTAATAAAAATAGTCATTTTTCGGATTAAATTTAAGAACCTCGCAATTATTCATAAGATAGATTTATTAGGTGGGACTCCGTATCAGTTAATTGCCTTATCAAATTAGAAATATTTTTACTTCATATGAAACACAGAGAATAGAAAAATCCAAAAATCAGCGTTTGGAAGCATGGAATACGCTGGGATTTTAACTTATCTTTAAGTAATTCGTTAAATTTTATTTTACTTGAAATTAATAAGTATACTCTGTAAATTTTTCTGCTTCACCTTTTGTTTTTTGTGTATCAACGGTTCATTGGACACACATGAAAAGGTATACTTCCAAGAATAAAAGATTGGAGGCTTATTAGCATTGTACTACGAAACAAACGGTTATTGGAGATGAAACTCGTAATTTCAAATCACGATCAAGTGTCGAGGGCAATACCTGAGTTGGTCAGAAACTCTGGAAACATCCAAAACGCTAAAGCTGGTACATCACTCAAAATGGTACCTCTCTTTTCTCACCTTATGAGAAATTTGAGACAAAATTGAGTTTAATGGAAAACAACAATCATTCTTTTACTGTACGGCTTTGAAATAAAATCAAGATTCGAACCTACGACTTGATTCATCGCCAGTCGCGAAGCAAATGAACTCAACCCCTGGGCTGTTACAAATTCAATAAAGTTGAGGTCTTCTTACTTAATATTTGTGATAAAAGAGTCATGAATTCGTAAAGCACGTAAATTCGAACATAAAACGATTATTAATGCCGCAATAAACCTTGATATGCATTTTCCGGTTAACCGTGTAGAATGACCTTAATAAAAATGAAAACCATCTATCTCGAATCAAAACATGAAAAGGATGTCTGTTACAAACATGAATGAATCCTTGCAGTTGTAAATTTATCACCGTTACATCTTGTGACAAACTTCTATTTCGAAATTATGCAATTTAAGGTATTCTACATTACCTTAGTAAACTTTCTACCACAGCAGTAGGTATTTCCATCTGTAGACGCAGTTGGAATAAGATCGTATGCATAAATTATCCTCGTAGCACATAAAATTCGCTTTTTAGTAATTCACAATCTAGGAACTTTATTTATTTCACTCTTGGCGGTATAAAAAAAGCGCCATCAAACTGATGAAAAACCACGTGGAATTTTTTCACGCGGAGCAGTCACTGTTATGTCATTTACCTTTAACTGTAATATTGACAGTCGTAAAAATATTTCAACTCGGAAAAAAAGAAATCTTGTTTTCCTTTCGATTTTTTTTTTAACATGAGTACGTTGTTCTTCAATAAGAATTTAGCATTTCTATGTCTGTTTCTATTTTATGAGGGACAAAGCTTTTAAAATTTTGTATTGTAAAAAGCGCTTGACTGTAATTCACGATATTATAATATTCTCTGCCACCTTCTTTTCCTAATCAACAAAACATCGTAAGACATATACATGAAGTATCTTTTATTTGCTATATTTCATCATATAATTTCATCTTTAGACGTTTTGGCCTTCCAGACAATATATATTTTCAAAATTTTATAATACAATATAAATACAGAGTTTTTCGAACTAAAAATATATTCCGTTACGCACTTCATGTTGATATAATTGTGTAATCACCGTATAATCAGATATGGATTCCATGGATATGTTTCCAATTATGCTGAAAAATAAAACGTTTACCACGGTTTTTCTGCCCTTTCTTAAATATAAAACATATATGTTATGATTATTCTCTGAACAAAAATGTCACAAATAAAAGTGTAACTAGTTCATATCAAATTTATAAGGTAATAATTCGTACAATATTGCACAGTGCTTTTTCTAAACCATTCATTTGGTGAGTATGTCTCCAATACATTGGTTTTTCGAGTAATCTCAATGACTCATAGGTTAAAATAAGCGATTGGGGTAGGCATGGTGTAGAAGAGATTTGTAATCATTTTCTTCTGGCAATTTGCTTAGGCCCACACAATTCAATGGTAAAAAAACTATGTTCAATTGAATTGAATATTGAAATTCTCTGCTGCAGTTTGCATTCAGTGTTTACACAAATAGACGTTACTTATTACTTTTATACGATGCTTGAAACAAACAAACTGCAATATTATGCTAATTAAATTTCTGTTGATAATATTTGCATGACATCAATTTCCTGACTATTTTTAGTACATGTTGTTCTATAACATCTGAAATGCAATTGATGACATTATAGCCTTTAAATATGATGGCTGTAATGTCATCAGTCATTCAAGAACTAACATGAACAGAATAAATTTAATGTGAGCAAATCTCTATATATTTCGAAATCAAGATAAAAAGAATTTTATCATTTGGTAAATATCATTTGTGATCAGAAAGATTTTTAAATGATAGATTCTATAATAAATTGCACACTCTTTCCTGTTCCTGCCATTCCTTGCATAAAATAATTTCAAAGAGATAATTACTGGTATAAATTTTTCATGCAAATGGAATCAACAAGTAACTTTACGGGGATCTTGAGGTAGTGGTTAAAAATGGTGAGTTGCACAAGCTTCGAACACTTTATTAATCGCTAATATACTTTGTTATTACGTTGTAATATGTGAAATGTTCTGTTTCCACCAGTGCGTTTTTGAGATATTTTTCCTTATAAAGAGTCCAGTTCTTCACCACGACAATATTAGACCGCATGTTTCAATGATCACTTGTCAAAAGTTGGACGCGTTGGGCTACGAATCTCTAGACCACTCACTATATTCATTTGACTTACACATTATCACTTTTTCAAACATCTGGATATCTTCCTACAGGAGAAATGCGCTAGAAATCCAAGGGATGCTGAAACGGCATTCAATGAGTTTGTCGCCTCCGGAACTACTGAATTTTATGATATCGACATAAACAAACTTGTTTCCCATTAGTAAAAGTGTGTTGAAGCTAATGGTTCTCATTTTGATTAAAAAAGTTTGTTCTATAAGAAGATATACTTATTTAAAGTAGACCGCAAAAATTGGACAATTCATACGTTGCAACCTAATATATTCCTTAATTTACAGAAATTAATTTATAGCTTTTTGTAATATGGAAGTCTTATGTAACATTTTACCTAGTTTTAAGCTTCATATTGCGAAAAGATTTAGTGCGGAAATGTATAATTCATCCCACTCCTCTATATCTTTGTATTTTTATACTAGATACAAATGAAATATACTTAATACAAATGAAAAAGATTTAAATAAGATGAAAGGTTAAAGATAATAATATGAAACGGTAAGAATACTTGAAGTTTCAATTTAAAGGTGAAATTTGAATAAGAACATACCAGAAAAGAATTTGAAGTAATAAAAGTAAAGTTGTTTTCTCTGTTACGTATTTTACAGGGAAAACAAAATACTCAGAATTATAACTAACGCTGTTTGGTGCATCAGAAATAATGTACAACGATTTAAATAAGGAGAAAATAGAAAATTACATCTCTTAATTATCTAGAAATTTTTTTAAATAATACACAAAATCATGCCCCCCCCCCCTTCAGATTAGTTAAGCAGAGTTAGGGCTGAACATTTAATTAAAATGTGTCTCCCTGTTAATACTTGATTTCTGGTATCAAAATCATATTAATATTATCATTAGTAAAAATAATAGGAATTATCCCACTTAAGCTTATTTATTCACAGCATACTTGAAAATTGCGAAAAATAATTTATTTTTAGTAATGCAGGGACATACAAAAATAGATGACGTATTTCAAATGGCTACATAAAATATCCGACCGATTCTTTGTATTTTAAATTTTAAATTGGATCATAACTGTAAAACATATTTTTGCCTGATTTCATTCAATTAACTAGATAATAACATTAATTCTTGAAACGCATATTTTACGAAGACCACTGTAGTCTGTAGCCTTGAAATTGCCATTGCCTTTATTATCTTACTTTAAATGCTAATGATAATGTTAAATTTTTGGTTGCATGAGAAAACATTAATTTTAGGCTTAAGATAAATTAAAAGGATCACGAGATTCAGAGTCGAAACGAGGATAAGGAAGAGATTCCATTACTTGTATTGCAAAAGTAAAGAAATATTGCTTCATTATATATAGAGATTATATGACAAGATAAGTTAGCAATAATATTACAGACGATAAGATATGATATGCATATTATTATTTTTTTCTGTTTCAAAATGAAATTTCACACGAACAGGTAATTATCACACAAAAAGTAATATTTTAGTGAACATTTGATTATTTAGTGAGTGAGTGAGTGGATATTAACGTCGGACTGTTCACCTATACACGAGAGCTTTTGGCGACGGGCCAAAACCCTCGTGTAGCTGAACAGGGGGACGTTAATATTCTCTCATTCATTCTCTCATTCATTGGCGACTGGCCTCGTTATTTTGAACCATGGTCAAGTGATGAGGACGACACCTGAGCTGGCACCCCTTCTCCTCACTACCATACCACACCAATGGAAGGACATTTGAGCTCTCGACAGATTTTCTCCCCTACGTGGCGGGTCTTTAGTGATTCAGGGCTCGAATTCCTGCCATGCCTGCCATGATGCGATAACTTGACTACTAGGCTATCGCGGCTCATGTTTGATTATTCAGAGGCCCTGCAATTTTCATGATCGCATAAAAGCAAAAAATTAAAATTTAATATGTATCCTGTTCTATACTTCATTGTACTGTAAACCATAAGGGTAATAAACTTTTTCGCATTCCTTGTAAGATTTAAATTATGTCAGATTATTGAGTAATTATTCATTTTTAATGATTTGGTTAGTAAATTATCTAGTGAAAGTTATTTCTAATATTGCTTGTTTTGCTGTAGCAACGTCAAAATTTAAAAAACATTCAGATGGGAGTGAGTATTTATCACCTAAGTTATAAAAACGTAACACGAGGTCTTTAACGTAACACGAGGGCTATTTGAGACAAACGAGAGAGTGACGAGGTCGACACCTGAGCTGGCACCCACCTTTCCTATTGAAGCTGTACATCACGCCTATTGAAGGTCATTTAACTTCTACAGAGTTAACGTGCAACAGCCTCTCTACACGGTGGGTTTTCAGTGGTTCACGAGTCGGTTTTCATCTGAATGGCCACCACTGCCACCATTCAGATAAAGAGAAAACTTACAAAAATTATATTAAGTTCCGAAACTATGTGTTACAGTATTCGAATGTGTCATATTATGTGAAATATTTTTTTTCAATGTTACGCTTTTTTAAAAAATAAACTTAAATATTAAAAAAAAAAATTATTCCAGCATTTAAATACTTTATTTTGAATTCTAAGATTTGCTCTTTAAGGTTCAAAAATGGTATATCGAATTAATGTAATTAAGAAACATATATTTTTAGAAATATGTATATCTCTGAAAACTAATCGGGAAAAATTTTACTCTATCATAACCAGAAATAAAATTAATTTTAATGGGAAAAGTTTTCAGGTAAATAAAAGAATGTAAGATATCGCGCACGAGATAAGTATTCTTACATAATTCAAACAACATTTTACTGAAATTTCTTTGCAATGAAACTTTTATACAAATTGATTTAAATTTAGAGGCCCAGTGGCAGGTGTCGCGCTTCCGCACCACAGGTCCGGTGTTCTATCCTCGGCCTGGGCAAGATCGACTCAGCTTTCAATCCCCTCAGTGGGTCGATAAATGAGTACCAAGCTTGCTTGGAGTCTAAACATTGGGGGTTTCGCTTCAGACTGGCCACCTGATCGAGACATTTTCTCATGCACCTTAGCGCCCAACGGTCACCAATACTGAGATGGGCACAGTAGGCCTTGACCCTCATGGGCTATTGAGCCATTGGGTTTTTTTAGATTTAAATTTATTGAATTCAAACATATCATATATTGGTCTTATAAATGGGTTGCAATGTGTATTCTCAAAATTAAAATAGGCAATCTATTTAAAATATAGGATTTTATCTGAAATTGGGAAAGAGAAAAAGCAAATAAAATATCAAACACACGGATTCTTTATTAAGATATAATTATAATGATTGATTTTAATATTTCTTTAAAATATGGGGAAACCAAAAAAAAAAAATATATATATATAAATAAATAAATTTTATTATTTTTGATATTTATACTTATTTAAAGCTCAGATGATATTTTAAGGTTCAATGAATGTTCTATATAACAGTTCACGATTAATATACGAATACAAACACACGCTATCTATATATAAATACTTCACAAGGAAAAATTACTCTTTGTGAACAGTTTTCATCTCAAACTAAGGTAACTCGGTAAGCGAAAACCGGGAGAGTTTTCGTATTTTATACTATTTTGAACTTGACAAAAGATTTAACCTATATGTCCTTTGCAGAAACACAATAAAAGGTAGTTTTGGTTCATTCACATTTTAAAGTTCAAAATTATTTCATTCTCCGAATATAAACGCATTTTTCAAAAAAATTCCACGTAGAAAAATAGCTTTTATTTGCACACCTGGGACACTTGTTTTTATTATTATTATTTTTTTTTATCAAAAAAATTCTTTTTTTTTCACCTTTAATTATATTTTACTGTTATTTTCACATAGTGCCAGCAAGAGCGAGGGAAAATTGTCTCAACACTCATTATTCTCAAACCAGTTTTAACCATTTTTTTAACCTTCCCTTTCCCTTGGATGCATTGCTGTCCAATGCTCTCCATCATGATGTGCATTTAAACAAAAAGAAGAAAAAAAGTTTAAAATTCTACACAACTAGAGAAGGAGAAGGGGAAAAAAATTCTTTTTTGGCCGAATAAAAAAAAAAAAAAAAGGAAAACAAGCGAATCTGGGCAAACATCCCAAAGAAGCAGTACAAAGAAATATTTAAGTCTAATTTAGCCAGAATCTCAGAGTCTTGCGTATTCCACCTCCGGCAAAGACGACTCTTACTATCAAGAAGGTGAGGGGGAAGGCACTTAGAAAGGGGTGGTTAGAGAACGAAGACGATGAAGAAGAATTTCGCCTTTTCTCGTGACCAATTAGGGGTTGAAAAAACTCACGGTCCACTGGTCCGCATATCAAACAGCTCACCAACGATAAACTCCGATGTTATGCAATGCACGCAAAGAGTAGAGCGTTTGGGCCTGTACTTACCTTCGGGGAGGTGGGGCATTTGGTTGCTGAGTAAAAGGGGGGGGGGAATAATGTATATGTCCTATTATCGATTTCGCAGAATTTTAAATCGCATTGGCCTTGGCTATAAAACCGATATTTTCTATAATTTAATTTCGCTGATAATTTTTATTGGTTGGTAGGTGTCTTTTATCGCCATTCTTGGGTAATAGTATGTTTTTCTTCCTCAAGAACGCCAGTATTTTAATTTTGTCAGGAGTACGCAATGATAAAAGACAGATGGATATCATTGGTGATATTTTATTTCTTCAAAATAAGAAAAATAAGGGGGGGGGGGGAGGAATTAGAATACGTGCGGCATTAAAAGCTTCTTAAATGGTGAATGGATATGTAATCTATATGGACTAGGGCAATCTTAATGCTTTGCAATTTTATTAATAACGACAGAAAATGGGTTAACCCTACGTATATGACGTACCAGCTACATTGGTATAGCATTCAATTTATGGGCATAATCCGTTTTTGATCAGTCTTTCAAGATATACTTATTTAAAGGCAAGAATCATGAATTACTTATTAAAAAATCAATGGAGCTCCCATTAACCTAGTTAATGACATGAAATTTGAAGCCTTTTGAACATTTACAAACTACTAGCGGAAAAACTCGACGTTGCATAGGATTTGGATACTTCCTTTAGTAGAATTTTGCTCTTTGATCAAAATATCCATGATGTGAATATGAGATATTGTCTCAAAATTTGTATGAATTACATAATACAAAATTTTTAAAGTGATATGATGCTAAAAATATCGATCCAAATTAGAAGAATTTCCATACATTTAACACGAGTAGCATTAAAATATTTAATTAATTGCAGTGTCAAATTTGTTCAAAATCAAAAAAATAAATAAATCATACATTAAAAAAAGGCCTACACATGAAAATAGGTTCAGCTCTCTAGTGGCTTTAACACTATGCAAAGACTTTGTGCGTAAAATTTTCGTTGGACATAATAATTAAAGAAATACTAAGCATTGACAATTCACTACAGGTATCAAAATCACCCTGAGCTAGAAATTATAGCATGGAAAAAGCTAAATTCAGAGGAAATAATTTGAAGCTCTAAAGGCAAAAGATGGTAGTCTTGCAATTGTCTTCAAATTTCAAATATTTAGATCCAAATATACTTTGGATTGCTAATAATACACGTTAATGTAATACACCAATTCATTGGTAAATAATTATTCATTTTTGTGTTTAATTTTACTTAAAGTCAGTCTTATTTTTTTTTTCATTGCTGCAATATATTTTTGACATGAAGTTCATAATATCGAAATTAAGTAGGTGACGTAGGTAGGTGACAGACACATCTTACTTCATGTATGAGATTCCTAAGTTAAAATGGAAAAGTCTGATTTTAAGGCAATTTTCAAGCAACGTAAAGGAGTATGACTCACATAAAGAACAATTTTTCAGATGAAATAAAGCCCCAATGTCATATTATACTTCAGCATATTGTAACCATTTGTTATAATTTGCTTGAGATCAGTCATATCCCAGTTTGAAAAAAAGCAATATTTCCGCATTTTAAAACTTTTTAATGCAGTTCTACTTTTTTAAAAAAAAATCGTGTAAGTGTATTACATCCAGGAAAGAAGCAATTATCTATGATAGATCAAAAAACGATTAACACTAGCATATTTTTCTATTTAAAGAAAGGGATTCCCACACAAACCCTATAATCTAAAGGCTAAGACAGTCTTAATATAATTTCCTTTTTGAAAAAGAGGAAATTAAAAATAAGGTTTAATTATTTAAAAAAAATCTTAATCCCTTTCCAAGTTTAATAATATTGCGAGGTGGTGGCTGAAGAGTTGAAACTTCTCTCCGAAGTATATCCTGAATATGCTCAAGCTATTTAAGTCTGGAGATCTTGTCTACCATATATAAAGCTTCTTTTTTTATATATCTCTTTTAAGCTAGTCCTTTCAGAGTTGAGAAGTCTTATAGTTGTCCATGAATAACTGTGGTACCGTAATACATTGAAAAAGATGAATAAAAAACTCTAGAACATAGGTTCCCAACCTTTTTTGAACTGGCACCCCCTTTCTAGTGAATATTTCAATACCGCCCCCTTTTCTTGTGAATATTTTGATGCCGCCCCCTCCCACTCTACAGAAATACATAGTGAAAACAAGAGTGAAATTATAAAAAATATTCTGTTACTCTAATAGAATATATTTTTTAATTTAAGTTTTTTTTATAAAGCCCCAATTTTTTTTACTTGCGAATCTGAAATAGCTATTCCCACCAATATATTTAAATGTGCAATATTATATATTTTAGTCATAGATAGGATATTTTTGGAATTGTGATATGCTACTGTGTGTGAATTTCTTCTTCACTTAAAAGAATGGAATATAAATTTTAGCTTACATGTTATAAAGACAGGCAGGGGCTTTAATGATACAAAGTAGTTCATGTGACGTATGTGCGTCCTCCTTTTGAGACATCTGGGACTTTCCTCCCACGGCCGGATCAGTTTTAGGAGAATTGATCACCACATGGGCAAAAACACCTGCAGTCGCTAATATACTGCGAGGGACGTGTCTTAGTTAGCCCCGGCAACCTTTAACACGAGGGAAAGCCCATTTCGACCACCACCGGATGTGGGGAGTGAAAAGGGGACGCCGAGAACGGTCAATTTCAGAGACCACGAAGGGCCGTGAGAGAAGAAGGTGGACAGCGAAACCATCGCAGTGAACGGACACTAAGATCCCTCCCTCACAAAGTTTTGTTTTGGAACTCTAAAATCATTTAATAGTCCTAAATTGTATATTCATGTAAATAATAGCTGTGACTAAATTAAACTAAATTATTATATTTCAAATCACACTACCTTTACTGTTTCAAACGTCACATTCATAATGAACTATTGCTTTCAAAATAAATGTAAATTGTCAGTTTCAGCCTTTAAAGAATCACACGTTAATTCCTGGTTAACATATTTAATTATGCTTCTTGAATATTATATGTAATGAAATACAGTGGATGAAACATTTTTCCTACTGCTCACAGACAAAGACAACATGTGCACTTCAGAAATTAAAATGCACTTTATCATTCAGTTAAATGTAGATCTGAATGTAATGTAATCTTTAAGTTTTTCACACATCCATTTCCCAAACTACCGAAATATGTTAATTTTCGTACATATGTGATATAGAAATGATTTAAATACATACAATCAACATAAGTAAACTGTATTAAAGTTTACTTTTGTTAGTACATAATCAGCGTGTTTTTTTAGTCTATTTTAGACTACATTTGGTTAATCTGCCCAAGCTCCTCCCTGCCATCTCAACACCCCCTTATTTTCTCTGAGTCTTTTACTGCCCCCCTGAAAGCCTCAAACGCCCACGGGGCGTTATAGCCCCACGTTGAGAGCCTATGCTCTAGAACATCATTCTTATACTTTATTTCTTTGAAAAAAACTCATTCAAAAACCTGTTCCTTTCTTTCAACAGACGTTACACTTGCCTACACCAATGTGCCTCCTATGCTTTACTTATCTCATTCTCTGATGTTATGAGTGTGGTAAAGTGTTCTATGCTCTATCCCGATTACATTGCAACAAAAATCCCTCAGTAAACAAAATTGTGATTCACTGAGCAACATCACATTACTTCAATGTTCTCAACTTCATCGCAAACGGGTTCTCATTTGCACACAAGTCAACGATAAACAGAAAACTAGACGTCTGATATATAGCCCATTCATCCAGCCTCACGTAAACTGTTTGTCAAAGACAGTTATCTGGCACATATCATCCACATAACTACGGATAGAAATCAGTCTTATCTACATGTTGTTATTCTCGGTCAAGCAGTTACAACTTTTCTGAGGACGACTCTGATGGTTTGATACCGTTTCATCTTATGGGAAATTTCACTCTGAGTAACATTTACGACATTAGACATTTCTGTCTGTGGTTATCCATTTCCAATGATTCTGCCAGTTAAAAACAAGTCTATTTGTTTTCTTTGATCCATATCTTTTGTAATGCTGGAAATACACATTCACTCACTGATTACATGAACAATCAGAATCTCGAATGCACATTCACATCACTTCCACCATTACAACATTCCCTTCTATTTGTAATAACCCTCCTTCCCGTTTACCCTGTGATCCAGCTAAAGGAGTAGAAAGAAGTGAAGGATTATTCGACTGGATAATTTTCAATTATTTTATTTAGCACTTTAATCGACTCAAACCCAATTAATGCAACACAATAAATATGATGTTCCAGTCAGTCAACAGAGGGAGGGGACGAGAGTCGTGTTTTGGGAGAATACATTTAATAAACCTCTTTATAATTCTAGTTCTTCTACCTCAATATTACTTTACACGGTAGATATATAACTATTGACCGCTTAACCTCTTTAATACTTAAATACGAAACGTAATATGAAGGTGACAATACCTGAACTGTAGGCAGTCTTCTAATAAATTAAGGGTTAATTTATCAATATTAACTTTCTTCTTTAATCTCTCACGAGGCCTTTCTAAACTTTTGCGTAATCTTCACCTTGTATTATCTTGTCACCTTTATTTAACTAACCTTCTAACTTTCTACTATTTATCCTTCTAACTCACTAACCCCCGTAACTCGCGAACTAGAACTATATATAATAAACTTAATTTACATATCACGCTTTCTTCTTAGGAGAAGATTGATTATTTTGATCGCCCCAAATAATTCCCAAGAGGATTAGTATAAGGACGCGTATAGATCTGTCACATATTGTCTTACTAGGTCACTCACTGATAAAATATTTGCATTGATACAAACATTGGTTACTTTCAATAGATCATTTGCATGCAAAAAATATTAGGCTTTTCTATTTAATTCAATTTAATCCTCTCATTCTTTTTGTTTCAATTATGCTTCAACTCCGGACACTAGTGCATATATATATAAATATACGAGGTAGAATTCAAAAGTTCCCGGACTGAGCCTGTAACGTGAAAAATGTTTCAGAACTATGTGTTACTGAGTCCTTCCCATTTTCTAAAAGTGGTTTGTCTCAAATCACGGAGTCGGTGGCTCGCCCCAGTGTCGTATTTTGTAGGTGGCTGCATTTAGTACCCGGCGATTGAAAGGAATGGCGTTTGTTGAGCCGAGAATGAATATCAAATTTCGTGTTCGCTTGGGAGAGAGTGCTATGGAAACTCACGAAATGTTGAGGCATGTTTAAGGCAGTGATACATTATTGCGAAAGCAAGCTTTTGGGTGGCATCGACGTTTCAGAGAAGGCAAGAAAAGTGTCGAAGACGACGGACGCTCCGGCTCTAGTAGACCCACACAGCTGAGAACATTGAAGAGGTTTCCCGGCGATACGTAAGAAGAGGTTTCAATCAATAACGCAAATAGCAGAATTGGTTGGAATATTAGAGGCCACATGTCAACGGATACTGGATAAGGATCTTAATATGCACAAGGTGTGTCAACACATCGTTTCCCGCATGTTAAACGAAGATATAAGGGAAATCCAAATGGAAATGACGGGAAACTTAATCTGAACTGTTGACAAATATCCTTCCCTACTTGGCAGAATTGTTACTGGAGACGAGTAATGGTGCTTTTTACCTCCAGCAATCCATGAGAGCATCGGCAATTTGGAAATATACCAAAATCTCCGCCTAAGCAGAAATTCCGCCAAGATTGCTCTGAAGGGAATATCATGTTAGAGGTGTTCTTCAATATCCAGGGCATCATGAATCTGGAGTGAGTGAGTGAGTGAATATTAACGTCCCACTGTTCAGCTATACGAGGGCTTTTGGGGACGGTCCGCGTAATTTTGAACCATGGTCAAGTGACGCGGACGACACCTGAGCTGGCACCCCTTCTCCTAACTACCACACCACACCAATGGGAGGATATTTGAGCTCCCGACAGATTTAACGTGCATCGCTCCCCTACACGGCGGGTCTTCAGTGGTACTGGGATCGAACTCATGACATGCTAGCCACGATCCGATGCCTAGACCACTCGGCTACCGCGGCAATTATCATGAATCTGGAATTTATCCCTGAAGGACGTACTGCGCACAAAGAACTCTGTGTAGACACCTCCTGCGTCGTTCGCGTGAGTCGGTCCAAAAAAAAAAAGAGACCAAAATTGTGGGCTGAGCAGTCATGGGTGCTTTGCACGACAACGCTCCCACGCGATAGTCCCTCCTCTTCCTTGACTTTCTTTTGGAAACGAAAACACCTGGATTGCCACATCCTCCTTACTCTCTTGATCTCGCCCCCGGCGACTTCAACCTTTTCCCTAAACTGACACGTCGCTTGCAGGGTCGTCAATTTCAATTTGCAGAGAAAATTAAAAGTGCATCACAGGCTGATGAATAGCGAAAAATGGCGAAAAATGAATTCCAGAAATGATAAACTCAATCTGGAAGTGTATATATATATATATACAAACTTTGGTATAAATCATATTTAATGTATAGAAAAATAAATCACATTATAGACGGGTATGTCTTCCCGGGTCCTAATTTAGTAACAGGGGAGTGGTAGGACCAATCAGTCACCAGTTATGGATGAATGAGAGTAGTTAATACCCAAAGTAAAGGATTAAATACAAGTATCGAAAAAAATCCCGTTTCCGCGTTTAATATCTGTTATATCTTGGATGGTACGGCATCGAACATAAAAGCGGGCCCCATTTCGAAGTATGTCGTACATAGAATCACTCTAAAAGGGTAAAATTTAAATTCATAAGTGTACCAGAAAACTGCTCCCAGGGGCATTTTTTAATGCTGACCACTGGTGTAGAAAAAAGGTTTTACTTATAGTTAAGTTCATATCATAACAGGTCTCAATCGATATTCTATAGTGCTTGGATTGGAGATTGGAGTGTCTAATAATAATTTAAATGTTTATCACCATTCAGAAAGTCTCTCGCTATTTATCATAGAATATGATATTTTTATAGCATCTTTTATGAGATTGTAATAAAATATTTACAGATTTTGGATTTAAAGACTAAGTCAAAGCAACGCACATATATATTGCTCATGTTTCATAAATAGGACTGAAGTCTAGAAGCTTGGTATATTTAACTATTCCAATAATAATGGCTGAGTTCTAATGTAATTTTTCAGAGCTTAAAATGAAAAGAAAGCATTTTAGTTCCACAATATCTTAAAAAATAATATATATATATATATTCAAACTAACGTAATTTTCAAAAGAAAATAATTTATATTTAAATATATACAAGATGCTAGGCTAGTTTATTGGAATTAAAATAAGGGAAATGAAATTATATATACATTTCCTTATATTCTTTTATGTTCATATTAATGCGTTTGAGAAATAAAATATTACTTCTATTTCAAAAAATGTATTTATTCCGGTTTTGTATTAAAATTTATTTGAACATTTAATATTCATTTATTCATTTTTTATTTACTGAAACTTCGTTCCATATTTACGCCGAAAGTCTCGAAATTCTTAGAGTGGAAGCAATGTGTATGATCAATTGTATAAATTTTTAATACAATATCATCTCAACCCACTATGAAAGGTTACAATTTGAATACATATTAAAAAATTATAACATGTACTGTTCAAAATCTTATTTTGGTATCAAAAAGGAGGAATAAAATTTTAAATTGTTTACGTCGCGTCGTTGTTGATAGATATAAAAAGTATACTCTACTTATTAAACATTTTCCTCTTTATTTGAAATTTAAAAGAATAAAGATTTTAAGCCAGAAGTAAATATCTTAAAGTTTATGTGCATAATATTCATTATTTACACATTTGTGTAAGTCAGAAGTTTGTTTTGCAAATACTTGAAATATAAGCTTACATTTTAAAAAAAAATTATAAGGTGGACGTGTTAAAATAAAACAATTTTAATCCCTATATTATTAAGCGTCATCTTTACTATAAGTATATTTATATACTTTGTTTCCTTTTTCAAGTTTTTATACATTGCTTTTTCAAATATAAAATTAAAGTTATTTATATAATTTCTATATTCTATGAGAATATAGAAATTAATCTTCAAAAATTTGAATAATAATAAGAAAAAAAATTAAGTATAATTTCAAAATTATTACAACAGTGCAGTTTCAAAATTATTATAATGTTCTGTCTAGACAGTCGGTTGTTATTATTAAAAACTGGAGATAAAAGTCTTTTCCGGTATAAGTGCGATATAATTAATAGCCTTTATATGAAGCAAGCGCCTTTGAAAATAAAATTTTTCGCTTCTAAAATTGATTTCGCATCTTGCGAGTTACACAATGCCATTGCAAACTATACTTTGGTTAAAAGGATACTTTTTTGCTCTTCAGTTCTGTGTAGTTAGAAACAGGGAATCAAATTAATTAATTTGACTTATACGCTAAATACATTTTAAAGGTATTTTGAAATGAGTTTTTATTAGTTTATAAACATGTTATTTAAGTCCATGCGTCCGTACCTTTATAGTTAAAGTGATAATTTGTAAGGGTTTATATATGTTTAAAGTGTGCACAAACGTATTTCAAAAGCATTACACTAATGAGAGATGAAATAAAGAGTTCAAACGCCATTTCTACTTAGACAAACACCAGTAGATTCACTATTGGTCATCCAAAATGCAACTCCAAGAAGGAGAAGAGGTATCAAAACGAAACTTATTGGAGAGACGACTCACTCACAGAACAAAGATAACTAGGTTGAAAATACAACCTTCTGCGAGATGAGGAAGAGCATGAAACCAGTAGTGACTGTTGTCACCACTGTTAGCAAAAAAACGCTGCTACACTCGTTGGAATTTATTGAAGAAATTTTTGATGTTTTCTTGTGGGGTATTGGCAGACCCCATACTGCTTTCACACACTGACAAATTTGAACTGTTGTACTGCAAGCAGTACATACCAGGCTAGGGTTTTTACAATCATAGACCAGAAATGTTCAACAGGTTACACATAAGAAGGCTAATCATAAACCAACAGCAGCAATACAATATGGTGAGCAAAGAAGTAAACTTGAAAATTGTGTGCCATGTATGGTCACAAACTGCCCTATCGGAATTTAGTTGCAAGGAAACTTTGAAGGTTAGAAAGACAGTCTACTCCAAAACTTTATAGACATCTGGTCCATGCACCGGCAATGCGTATTACGACATGGGAAATGCGGGAGTGGAATTCACTATCACCGCAAACCGTAATATCTGGGGTACGCCTAGAATGACAATGCAGAAGGCGGTAGTTAAAGTTCCAGGCTCTTATCCGACAATCGTGGTTTTGCAGACGCAAGCAAGATTCGTCTGTAAAGGCAATAGCATGTTTAAGTCCCCCCGTTCAAACGCATTTCTCATTTTGAGGCAAAGATAATCGCAGCAATTGATGCTTTTCAGACATTTTAATATGTTGTAATCGACGTCGAATGGTACTTGTGGACACTAATTATTGTGCAACAAACCATACTGCTCATGCAGAACAACGATCCATCACTGGCATACACACAATATATGTGTCACAGGTCGCAATTGCCGATTGGTCAGACTCTCAGACTCGGGACTGGCGTTGTTGAATCGGGGGTTCGAGTTCTGGTGCAGCTGAAGACTCGCCATGTAGAGAGGATTAAACACATCACATTTGCCAAAGATGAAAGTCCACACGTTGGCATGGTGTGGAAATTTGGAGAGTGAGATGCTGACTCCAGTGTCGTCCTCGTCAATTGACCCAGGGTCAATTGACGAGTGAGATGCTGACTCCAGTGTTGTCTTCGTCAATTGACCCAGGGTCAAAATTCATAGGTTTGTTATCAATAGCTCTATTGTAGCTTTAAAGGGCGATGTTAATACACAATCAATAAGCAATAAGCCAGCCATCACGCTTAGTGTTGCGGAGAGGCTGGTGCAATCTGTACCGTTGATCAGTCACTCCCACCTGCATTCATCTCCGCATCATTTTTTTGTTGTTGCGTCCGACAAGAAATTTTTCTGAAGGATAATCTTACAATCTGTGTGCAATAATTCTTCTTTGATCAATATATTCGAAAGACGTTCATATACTTCAAAATATACTGAAGCTGCTCATGCAAAACAATCCCACAAAAATCAATTCCAGTACTTCAAAATGGAATTTTGTTCACTCTTTCTAAAGGGCTTTTTTGTGGCTTCAAAGGTCTCCATAAAGTGCGTCTATGATGAATTTCTATTTATTTGCATTTATCTCCTCGAACGGTATACGCAGGGAGAAAATTTCACGCATTCTTCAGAGTCTTGTGTATGTATATAATAATAATAATTATTATTATAAGAATTAAGTAAATATGTAAGGTTAGAAAAAGCGAAAGTCAATCAAATAAACGGAGTAGCTAAGTAAAATCAAGTAACATATGGGTACATAGCAAATTCAGTTGCAAATTTAAGCTTAGGACTGAATTGCCAAGTTAAACCTGTTTCCTATTATGAAATCGTTTTTTCATTTGCCAGTTAACCGATTATTGGATTGCTCCATAAAACCAAATAAAAATAGAAAAAAAAAATAGAGAAAAATATTTTACAAGATAAGTGAATAGAATAATCAATAATAAGTGGAAAAAAAAGAGCAAAAAGAATATAAAATGCACCAAAATCTCTAAAGCAAATTTTAAGAACACTGGAAATTTAAGTTTGTTATAAAAGTGAAAATAGAAGATTACGAGCTTTTTAACACTAAATAAAAAAATAGCAATGCAGCAAAAAGGTCAGAACACAAAATACGAGAAGTAAATAATTTAAAAAATGTAAGCTAATTTTATTAAGTGTGCTTATATTATTTGCGATAAGTAAAAGCAGAATTATTTTTTAGTTGAAACCATTGTCATATGAAGTGCAGGAACACTAATTCATGTAATTTTAGTAGTGGAACAAATAAGTGGTGCCATCTTTTTGTTTCAAGAGTAGTAGTTTTAAAGTGCAATAAACCAATAACTACAGCTGACTATGTATGCCTGTTGAATGTAGCGGATTTTAATTTTTGGGCACCAATATATATTATTATACAATTTTTAATCTATTATTAGCAATTCTACGTCTAGAAATTCACCTCTGTTTGAATTAATAAATCTATCCATTTATCTATATATGTGTGCATCCAATTTAAATGTAAGTAACAATTTTCTTAAATAATTTGTAGGGTACGGAGAAAATATATGATGGAAAAAAAACGAGATTTTACTGAAAATATGATACAAAAATGAATCCCAAAGTGGCGCTAAAATGATATACAAAAGGACAATGAAATAACCTTAAATTTCGTTTTAAGACATAAAATCTTTCATTTCAGTCATTAAGAAGTAGCTAAAATTCTCTAAATATTTTTTTATTATAATTAGTTATACTGAATGACTGGCTATTATTATAAAACAAAATTAGATTATCTCATCGATAAAATAATAAACAACTAGGCATATGTGGGATTAGCCCCCCCCCCCGCAAAAAAACAAATCAATCCGATAAAATAAAAACAAAACGAATGATTATTTAGTATGATGCTATTTATAATTATAACTTATAATTTCTCCGCGAATACACAGTAATATGATGTTCCCCCAAAGCTTACTTCAAGAAAATGTAATTTTTTTTTTAATGAAAATTATTTGAATGCTTTGATAGATATTCAATAATAGGTAATTTTTAAGGTGTATTAAACCTTCTTTTAAATTTTTAAGGTAATTTCAAATTATCTCTTAATAAAACTTTAAAATGCTTCAAAATAAAAATTAAAAAAATACTCGGAGTTTTATATAAATAAATAAATAATTATCTTAAACATTAAAAATTATCTCGATAACAAAGCTTTAAAAAATCAGCACTCATAAGATCACTAGCTCTCACTATAAATAAATAGCATTAATTAAAATGTAAATTAAAGTGAACAATTATTTTCAAATAATAAGAAATAACTGCAAATTATTAAAAAGATGAACTAGTAGATTATTTTAAAAGTAAAATGGAGATGAATATATATTTGTTAACAGTGATAAATGTTATCATATAATTAAAGATTTAGATAATTTAATAATTTTATAAGTTATTGTTGTGCGAGCCTTTACCGTATTTACTCGAATCAAAGCCGCACCCCGAATTCTCAACAAGTCTGTGGAAAAATGAAAAATTGGGTAAAATAGTTTAGAACTGTAATTGCTCTAACTGCCCCCCCCCCTCCAACGCATTTTTTAAATATTTGATTCAAAGCTGCACTCGATTTCTAGTAGCTTTAATATTGGGGGGGGGGGGGATGCGGCTTAGATTCGAGTAAATACGGTATATTTATTTAAGAATAAAAAATGTAGATATAAACAGTTTAATGTTTATTATAAACGATACCAATGTTTAAAAAGGATTTTAATGCTAACTATTTACTCTTTCTCTCTCTTAAAGCGTAAACTCTTCAGTTGAAGATTGCTATTACATCGCCTAGCTAAAAGAAACAAACTATTCCACTTCCTTTCCAAACAAGGTAATGGGGAACTGTCACATTACCAAATACCAGCCATCCTTTTTATTCTGATCGTGAATTCTAAACATTGGACAATCCAATCCATTGCCTTTTTTTTCCTTCGATGTTTAGCATTTCTTCACTCTGTCTACGTTTAAGCCGAAAGAAATATTTACAGTTAACTCGAGCAAAGGATTACTTTCAAACCTTTTCCAAACTATCCGCTTTGATACATGAAAACAAACTGTGTAATACCTTTATTTACTCGATGCCACTCGGAGCGGAGTTGGAATTTTAGAGTTAAACAAAAACTATCAACTTTTTATATGTGTGTTGTATCTATTTTTTTATTGGAATGAGATGCATAGCAGCACGTTAGAGAGACAAATGGCGGCATTCGATAAATTTCTAAAGAGCACGCATCCATTGTTTGTAGCCATTCTATCGTAAATGACGAATCACTGTAAGTGTCAAGGCTGTGTTCTAAATTTATGGTTTCCTTTAAAACAACCGTTTTTCACATTTCGGGTAAATTACGTAAGTTTTATCCAAGAAAGGAGATAGAAAAGTGAAAATGTGCGACTTCTAATCTATTTTTCTTCTTCAGTGTCTGGGGCTTGCAGGTCATTTTTTTTCTCTTGTGGGGTTTTATTCAAACTCCGATTTAGAACTATAAACAAGCTGTTTGAGAATTATTTTACAAAAAGCTATACACACAGCATTACTTAGTATAAATTAATATAAATTAAACTCAAATTTGAGGAATAGTTCAAAGAACTAGGCATTCGAGAATTAGCATTCATTAGCATCAAAGAACAATGAATTAGCATTGTAAAATGAACTAAATGTATTTTTTTTAAAGTATTCATTGAAAATAATATAAAATTTTCAGTTTTAATTTCGTGTTTTTTTCTTCAAAATAATAACAAAAATAATTTTTAATAATTAAAAACAAAAATAATCAACAAAATATCAACATGTATGCTTTTGTTTAAAATAAAATATTATCAACAATTCGTAAGAATCAATAACTTTTAAAAATTCAATGATTTCTTTCGATATATACATTTTCATTTTATAGTATTACGAAATTCTTATTTAAACATATTTCCAATTCTCATATAACTTCTAATTCCAGTTCATATTTTACTAGAAAGTTAAAATGAAAGCATAACATCCAACCCAACCTCATTAAGCCCATCTCTGTATTGGGCTTAAAATAACATTCTAGTTATTTTAAACCCAATGCAGAGATAAAGGAGAGAAATGAAAATTAAATTAAGCAAGACTAAATAATTTATCGCACTATTTTGTGAGTAGGGAAATTTTAATTTTAATATTAAAAATTCAGGGTTAAGAGTTGTATCCATCTCTAATTGAAACTCAACAAGATTTTATAATTTAGCACTGTTGTTAGTTTGAAACTTTGTAGCAATAACAACAAAGTTGTAGTTTTAAGTGGATTTCATACCAACATTTCATGGATTAGAGCTAATTTAAATGAGTCGAAGAATTA
The DNA here is from genome assembly GCA_019973975.1 of Trichonephila clavata. Lineage (NCBI taxonomy): Eukaryota > Metazoa > Arthropoda > Arachnida > Araneae > Nephilidae > Trichonephila > Trichonephila clavata. Next base: position 259,569 of record BMAO01002473.1, on the reverse strand, counting down.
ATTTCAACTTATTTATCACTGTACCTTAAGCTTCACACAATTACAACCTATAACGATATTGACAAGTAAAAATGTTTGCATAAATACAGACATAAATGTATCTTTATTCATCTTTCTCTAATTTTAATTAAAACATGGTTTCTATTATAATTTAAAATTAACTATCAAACTCAAAATTAAAAAAAATAATTCAAGTATGTTAAAATTTTTTTCTTATGTATATTAAAATAAAATATAAAAGTAAGGAGCTATTTCATATGGAAAAGCGAAATAATACAACAAATATTTCTATTTAAAAATCATGAAACTTTAACTACCACTTCGAACTATTTATGGATGCACCACAAGATAAGTTTCAAGATAAACTTCAAAATATTGGAAAAGAATGCCTTTTGTGTAGATGACACAGGGTTAAAATTCAGAGATTAAAATTGATATTTTAAATTCAAATTTGTAATTAGTAATAATAAACTTTAAAGCAAAAAATATTGAAAAAAAGTTATTTAAATGATTTTTAATAAAGTTGGAAAGAGCTATTTTTTAGTAATCCAAGAAGTAGTAGACTTGTGATATCTAAGAGGGTCCAAATTTTGATATTGTCCTGAACTATCATTGCTTTGGGCATTAGTTATTTAATTAATTTAATAAAACAAAAAACAACTCATTATAGAATGAACAATAAATCTTCTATAATGATACACTCGTATATAAATATATATATATATATATATATATATGTAATACGACGTTGGCCGTTGAAATGGTATTTTTTATATGATTACTATTATTTACGATTAATGTTTGCTTTGGCTGGAATTATCGAGACAGTCCTGTGATTATTCAAATCTGTTTAATTCCACATCTTAAGCACATAAAATATTACAGGGACGACACAATATAAGCACGCACAAACACATTGCAGCCTGCTACATGTTTACACAGACAAAATACAGAAGCGAAAGAGAGTTGGTCTCTAGAAATCTCGGTATTTATAGGCTTCTCAAATCACATGATCTGAGTGGGTGGATAGGTGTAGTTTAAAATACTCTCGTTAGGCGGCGGGTTAACTTATTACTAAAACGTTGGTCCTGAAGGGATGGACCATTGGCAATTAAAAGATATTTAAAATGATTATATTAGTGGGATTATTACACATATATATTATTTTAAATATTACATACGTTTTTAAATGAACTGATTTTAAGTACAGATGGATTAATACATATGTAAATGGGGATCGAAAAATTACTTAAAAAATTGCAGCATATTATATATTATTAACTGTGGGGCGTTTCATTTTGTCCCTCCCCTCACTTGTTATTCGCAAAAATATTCGTAACCTGGCTTGAGATTTTGGGAAACACCCAACATTTTAGCATTGCCATGACTTAGCGTTATTCTGCATTTCTTATATTTTTTAATTATTTTTTCAGTCAATTTACGAAAAAATGTTTGGATGTCATTTTATATATTGCAGAAAGTATCTAACATGTTTTCAGAGTTGGACTTTTTCATCCATAGCTTAAAGTATTTTTTTTTAATTAGCTTAAATGTAGAATGGTGGTGAAAATGAAACTTTTAATTTTATAACGATCCGCCGAAAATCAACCTTAACAGATGTTTTTGAACATCGAACGCTACAATTTTTATCCATTTCCCTGAATTGTTTGATCTATCCACTCGCTACAGAAATATAGACTAAAAATCATGTTTGGGTTTTCACCCAAGTTCATTAAACCACTGCATCGCTTTTAGTAGTCTACGCAGTATTTATTCCTACAGGTTTTACTTTCGCATTTAACTACCTATACATTTTTTATAGACACACTTTAACATCATTAATTACTTTATTGACAGGCGTCTCGCCTTACCACGACCACTCTATACATATGTCGAATTCAGGTTATAATATCAAATGGTTTTCAGATGAATTCAGTCTTAATAACATGTTTCTTTTACTATGTCGAACTAATATGTATTGATTAAAGTGATTTCTATGTATTATAGCAAAAAAAAAGAATGTATTATATTATATGTATTCATACATATAAAGTGTATTTATATTGAAATGGCAAAAGATTCATCACATTTATGTAGAAAATTTCAGTGAATGTAATCATGTTTGGGAAGATGATACGTAAAGAAATTTAATACATGTAATCTTGATAATTTTCAGAATTTTTAAGATATTCCTTAAAAAATAAAGAAAAGCGTCGAGCAATTAAAAATTATAATAATGTATTGTTTCAAAATTTGTGTTTGCATGTTAAATAAATGTACATCTTATTTGACACCCGCATTTTACTAGAGAATAACGTTTGAATCATTACACGCCAGAATTCAATTGCCAATAAGTTTAAGTAATATTGTTATTGTAAGTAAGTATCAAAAATGAAACAAAAAACAAAGCAAAACTTTTAACAAACGTACAGCTGGTTTTTTTAAAATTTTTTATACCAACCCAAATGAGTTTAAACTTAAATGTGTTGAATAGATTTCCAAAATCTCTCTGTATGCAAGTAAATATTCTCAAAATAAATTAAAACTATCATCCCCCCCCCCCGAACAAACGCTTATCAAGGATTCGATAATTTTATTTTTTTGTTGTGATAGTTTCAAGTCGAAATATTTGGGAGGTTTCAAAAAAGTGGTTCATATTGAAATGAAAAAAAAAAAAAAAAAAAAAAAAACATAATTTCTCTCTCATTTTAGTTATTTGATTTTATTTCAAATCTTCTCTAAGTGTACGCATTCCATTTAATAAAGCATACGTACACGTGATAAATGAGCGATAAAAAGCAGGTAGTGTTAGATTTATACTTAATAAATTAACAAAAAAGAAAAGCTAACTCTGAATAAATATGAACGTTTCCATTTCAATGAATATCTTTTGATATTTTGTAAACTATGGAAATACTTACTTTCAAGTATTTTTGAATTTTAAATGTTCGTACCCACTACTTAATAAAAATTTGCATATATCAAATGTTATTATCTTTTAATATTTATCTTTCATAACAATTTATATCGTAATCATTTTAATAACAACTTATTTGAATCTCATGTTACAATTTTTGAAAAGCTGAAATATATTCAAAACAAAATAACAATATTATTTAACACTACAGAAAATAAATATCTGAAAAAAGAAAATAAGACAGTATATTTAATGTAATTTTCAAAAATAAAAATAAAGAGTTAAATGTTACTGTATGATGAACCAAGTTCAATATTTAACAGAAGAAAATTTTGATACTTTAGTCATTTGTTTATATTTAATTATTTACTTTTGAAAAAACATATCTTTATATGTTGAGAATTCTAATATCAATAAAAAAGTCACTATGTCACCATCGGAGGAAATTAAAAGCTGCTTAACTGTATACAGATATGCAGCTTAAAAATCGGAATCGGGTTAATTTCACAATATCTGAAAAAGGTCATATTTTTGTATATTGTAATGTGAATAATTTTTGTATCTTTTTGCATGAATTTTTCCCATTACTAGACTTGTTTCGTATGTATGTAATTCAACTATATTTTTATACTCATTACTATGTAACTAAAAAAACCACGATTGTCAATTATTTTTAAAAAGCAATAGAACAAATATAATGATTTATTTCACATAATAATCTTAAAAAAATGTGTTACAATAGCCATCATTTGCTCGTAGTTATATACATAAATCTATCAAAATTTATTAAAAATGTTCTTAATTTTACTTTATGTAAATATTTTTATATGATTTAAATTTAATATTATCTTGCACTACAAACAGTGTTAATTATATTTACTTATACAGCTTAAATAAATTATTGTTTTATTCAAAGCAGTTAACTGAAATAGTTACTACTGCAAAAAAACCTAAGTAGTTTATATTAGCAGTAGTAGTAGCAAAAAATTTAATTTAAAAAAAACTAGGACCCAGCAAATTACTTTTCCCCCCTAAATAATATTTTAATAAAATACCTTGAAATTATCAGTCACTGGAATATTTTATTTAATAAATCAAGCAGCAAAAACATTATTTTTTCAATAAAGGAGAAGAAATTTAGATATAAATGTAGTGATCAGCAGTCTCAACATACCCACATCTTGGTTAACTTGCTGAAATACTTGTATTACGCTGCTTTGTTTATTTGTATCCAGATCTTTTTTCCAAACCCGTTAAAAGCAATAACAAGTTATAAATAAAAATACTAACACTAACGTAACAGAACCCTGACATAACCAAGAAGTAGTTCACGATCATCGAGCTTTCTTAGTTCTGTTTGAACAACTGTTGCCAACGAAAAACACGGCGGGAAATTTTTTGATTTTGAAATCTACAGTGAGGACAATGGCGTTTTGAATTTTGATGTCACTTTGGTGAGGTAAGAGCAAGTGGTAAAAATATGATGGCATAGAAAACAACGTACTTTCGCCCTTTAGGACGCAAAACTCATACGTGTGATATTTTGATGCAATCACGAGCAAAGATGCAGGCACAATTCCATGCGGTTCTATAGATGTGTCGAGTATATTATGTAATAATATGCTTGTAAAGCATATTGCGAAGCATGAGAAACGCTTTATTTGTGTTACTCAAGTAGAAAGAGTTTCATCTTTATAGATCAAGGTCACAATGTCAAACTTAAAGATATGAGTTTTGTGGGTCACATGTGAAAGTTATGTGGGAGCACATTTCGTGTGATATTTTTAGCATGTACTAAAAGTTCTAGCTATTCAGAAAAATGGAGTAAGTAAAACTGTTAAATTCTAACTGATTTTAATTTGAGTGATTATGAGATTTTTGTAATGTCATTGGTGCTTTGATAGGAGGTATATACAAATTTGTCAAGACTTGCTTTAAATATAAATTTCCACTTTCGCTCAATAATCGTATAAGAAAAAGAAAATGCATGGCTGACTCTGCAATCGTAAGCAAAATTATGTGTGCGATATCACGTCTTATATTGTCATACAGATTTTGAAATGGGAAATTTGAAATTTATTTTTCTGCATTATAATACTGCTATGTCAAAATAGACTTTTATGTTAGAATGAGTTTTTTATCTTGAAAAACAGAATTCTTTTGCATCAAGAAATATTCAAATATTAAAGTACTTTCAATAAAAACAATTGTGCACTTTCTATCGAAAAGAAACGAACCTCCAGAGCTTCACACTACTAAATTGCTATTCCTCAATAAGCAATCACTCATATTTCGAGATATTTTGCATGAAAAAAAGATAAAATACAATAAGAACGTCTTGTTAATAAATTATTATTCGATCGAATTACAAGTTCAGTTTTGAGGAATAACAAGCAGTTAAACTAATTACAGACTATAGGTCATTTTGACAATCAATGATGATAGATAATTCAGTAGCGATGCTTTACAACTACCATAAATAAGCGGGCATAAAATATATTCCCTATATCAACAGTCTCTATAGTGAATTTAATGATATGCTCCCTGTAACGAGATAAATTGTTACAACTCTTGTAATAGATCTTTTGACAAACGGTATTCTTATATCGAAAACACAGTCGTGTGGAAGGGAGTATACTACATAATTTTATTTATTTACTTCTTTAAAATATAGTTTATTTATTTCTAGTAAGCATATATTTTATGTTCTAAAATTTTGTGATCGATTTATTATTAGTCATAGTCTTTTAAAATTGTGAATTTTTTTTGCCATTGTTAAAATAAAATTGCAAAAAAAAAAAAAAAAAAAGGAAAATTCTATGTTTGGTAACATTTAAAAATTTATACGTGAAATACTTTCAAGAGAAACTTTTGGTAATGGACTAAATTCATGACGGTCACATGATAATATAAACACGTGTTCTACATTGAATTCAAAACGGACAATAAACTATATATATATATATATATATATATAGCTCGTACTTTTTATTCTATTTGTAAAACTTAAGTAAAATTTCAAATTGCATAGTTGGGTAAAGATGCACAAGAGTTATAAAAAAAAATTTCTGCAAAAAGATTTTAAAATTAAAGAAAAAAAGTCTTGTTTTATGCATGTACTTTTCAATAAAGTGACAAATATATTAATTTTTTTAAAAAAAAGTTTCTGTAAAAAGCGTAATTTGGCAACAACGAAGTGCATGAACTGATTTGCTGAAAATAGATAATTGCATTTATCGTGACTATGACGCCACATGTGTTTTTGAACTTGATTAGCTAAAAACACGTGGTTTAAAATTATCATGTGATTATGACATCTTATGAATTTAGTCCATTGTTCACGGTATATTCACGTTAATTTTAAAAAGGAAACAGTAAATTTTTGTTACATAGTTATTTATCATAACATTCTATAAATACTCTAACAGAGAAGTAAGCTTTTCACACTTTTAGAAATTCAATTTTATCTTCAATTCTGAGATTCGATCTTTTCCGTATTTTTGGTTGCTATATTCAATTTTATATCATCCATGATTACATTATTTTAATTGTTAATGGTATACATTTTTTCCTTCATATAGGATAGGTATCCTTATAAAGTATATTAAACTCTGTTTATTACTATTTAATTTCTTAATCTGACGCCCATGTAATATAATAGATTTAAATATGGATTCAACAAATTTTCCTAGTAAATTGAAAAGTTTTATTAGCTTCAGAAGATGAGTAGAAAAGGATATTTCCGATAATTTGAAGTAAGTGTTTTTACCAAGAAAAAAGTTTCCTTTATCTCAATTATGAGTTTTTAAAAGGTAGTAAAAGGATTATTTTAGCTGCAGGAACAAAAAGAAAAGATATTTAGATTTATCGTAAATATTTTTTTTTTGATGAGGAGATATAGTTTGTGGTCAATTTGTAAAAAGTAGTATTTGGCTATTCTTAATTTTCGGATATAGTCATAAAAAACTTTCTAGTTCTAGAAAAGAGAGAGAGAAAAGAGTTTTTTTTTCACAAATTATTTTCTCACAAAAGAACCAAAAGTCTACATATTACTTTGTAATAAGTTATGAAATGATCATTATATGTATAAATTAGTTCATCAAGTAAAATTTCATATATTCAGTCATATTTAAAGAGAAAAGAAATATCTTATTAACCATCGATTATTTTCTTAAATATCAAAATATCAATAATCATTATACATGTAATTCCAAAATTATAAATGCAACAAATTATAATACTTTTGAATAAATAAATTTAAATTGGCTCGCATTTTTACTGTAAGAAAATTTAATGCGTCATTTTGATTCAAAATTATTCATAGCAAAATATTTAAGCACTGTTGAATTTTTAAGACTGTTTTTACATCTAATGGTTAAGAATAAGACATAAAAACTCCAACAATGTTCCAATGTTAATATTAATTTCCGATTTTGCTTTCGTATAAAAGAGTCCTCATTTTTTATTAACTTCTTATTTCTGTTTGCATCACAGTCTAGAAAACAAAACAAATCTTGAATAAAATCTGTTTCATATGTTTTCTAAATAATGGTCTGTTAAAATCATATGAAATATTAACACATACTTGCGAGAAAGCCCTTTTTTTTTTTTTTTTGTATATCACTAGAATGTAAGCCCCGTAAATAAAACGCTAGATATATACGCGAAAATCCACGGCAGAATATAACCCTACGCAATGGGTTAATTATTCAAATAATAAAATGGGTATTTATAACATGTTTCGACATTTTGAGAACTCAATATAATTACACGCATTTTAGCGAAATGAATTTATTTTAGTACTGATAAATTTTTCTTTGTTGAAAATGTGTTCTAAGCATGAGCTATGACATTAGGCAAATATAGCTTTTGTAAGACAATCATTTTGCTGCATCTTTAGCTCATTAACACAAAATAAATAGGAATGCTCAATAATTATTGCATTGAATATTCCAGTTCCTGAAGCACCTAACATCAAGTTAAATAAGAGACAATTGTAATGAAAAAGCGTACAATAATACATAAAGAATCAATTATTAACTCAAATGATATTACCGAGTTGTGATTAACTTTAATGTTAAACCGCAACAAATGAAACTAAGCATCAAGACATTATTTTAAGCATTGACTGTATAGATCATGAACAAAACTATCCAAGAGAATGCATATTTCCCACCTAAATTAAAGCACACGAGCATTGTTGCGTATCAATACACATCTTTGTTTATTGGACTACTCCAGGGGTGGGTATTAAGTCGACCGCAATTGACCGGTGGACCTCCAAGACATTTTGGGGTGACCACCTGAACATTAGCAGTTAGAGTAATTATTTACCAAAATATTCAAGATTGGCTGACAGTACCCAGACTAAGTCTTCTATTAACTAAGAGAACTAACATTATGGATGAACATGTTTTACTTTTTATTGTATTTTGTATTATTTGATAACAAATGCAAAATTTAATATTATATTTGTGGCTATTATTATTATATTTGTATCTTGCGTTTTGCTTTAAAATCCGGTCTTAAAAGTGTAAGAATTTTTTGTTGTTGTAGTTATGTATGTAAATACATATTCCGTATTTATTATAAAGTTATGATAAATATTGTAGACCTTTCCATACCTCACCACACATACAGCATTGGGTGGACCACAACACCTTAAAAAAGTAAAAAGTAGGCCGTAATCTGGAAAAGTTTGCCCGCTCCTGGACTATAGGATATCAAAACAGAAGATTCACCGCTTAAAGAGGACTTAAAACTAATCACTCCAACATACCGCGGGCTTTTTTTTTTCTCTTTTCACTTTTACGAAAAGTAAATTTAAACTTAAAATAAACAAACAACAGAAAAACGTGTATTGAAATCGTTCCGCCACTGCATTCGTGGTATTCTATACAGTGCCTCGGAATGTCACTGTTTCTTGATTCGAGACAGTTACAATCTGTTTTGGCTAGACTCAAAAGCAGACACACTAAGCCTACCAGTTTTGAGAAAGGAATTAAAAAAAAACCCTTTTATTTTGGACCTGTATCAACATTCTAACAATTCCAACCCATATTATTAACTGCGTGTTTCTCAAAATCGTCTTCAAGAAGATCGAAATTTGAATATGGTCTAGTGACTTAGTTAAAAGTCTTTACTTCACTAAAGATAACAGTAACAACAGCCAATAACATAACAAATTCCGTTACTCGGTTTCTCGATAGTTTTGGAACCTTTTCTTGAATTGAAAATACTACGAAGGCATGTATATGGAATCATATATGTGAAACATTGTTTATTATTGGATGAGTATATTGATGTGAATAATTTTAAAAAATTTAACATCTTCCTAAAATTTATAGTTATGAAATCTTCAATATATTTTAAATATTGTTTGTGATTATAATACATTTCTTTCTATACATAAAGCAGTTTTTTGTGATGCTGTAATAACTTTATTTAAGCATAAGGTATCTATATATATATATGGATGTTTGTATATATGTCCTCGCTTCACTCCAACACCGTTCAACCGATCACTATAAAAATTGGCATGTATATGTATTTTTTTGTTGAGAAGGTTTTTGTACTATCCTCTTTGTTGCAGATCCCAACCAGGTAGCGCAACAGCATATCAACTTCGGCACCGTTCAATCAATCACCAAGTTTCCAACGTGGTTGCCAAAAATGATGCCAACCTAGCTCTATCACCAACATTTCGTTATGTTTCCATTAAATCACCATTATAATGTAAAGAACGGCATTGCTTGCGAATCTAACGATTTTAACATAGAATAAATACAACAGAAAGTAATACTAACGTATTATACACCAAATATAAATTATTTACACTATTTTAAACATTCATTACACAAAATTTGTGACAACATGTTATTTTGCTAGCATAGATCAGCTTAGGAAGATGTTTCCAAAAATAGACCCACAAGGGAGTTACGGGGGTTCGAAGATCGGGCATAGCCACAGGCCTTAAAATTTGTGAAATGTAACTCTAGCTTCTCAGATTACTGGCGATGCGAACAAGAAGTATACGTGTAATGTACCCAATGGCTGTCCACACCATCGCACCTAGCCTGTATGGCGATATCGAATGTGTAAGCAAGCCACATGCATTTTTCTGGGTGATTTCTTCAATTATGATGCTACATGCAAAATTTGAACTCATTTGAGAGTATTAAGAGAAACCACAGTAATGGTCGTAGTGCAAACAATCCGTACTGAACCATAGAGATAATTCTCGCGCTGCAAGCAAACCCACTTCTTGATTAAGTCTTTGATGTAGCTGAATGATCCTAACAGGGCAATCTGACAATATGTCTGTCCTCTAGGGCATTACTGGTGAGAGGGCGCTGAGATGCTATATGACGTTCTATATGACCCTCCTGAATCCATCGATTCCAAATTCGTTCGGAAGTCGTTGGATTCTGACCAATACGAGTAGCAATATCGTGGAACGATAAACTGCACTCTCAATAGGTCATGATACTGTCGCTATCGAATTCTGACATGTACTGGAAATCGTTTCTCCCTCTTATACGAAGTATACGATCTTCTTTCAACCAACCAATATTCAAATATGATTTCTGAATGTAAAACCCGCTATGAAACTCCCTTTTTATACAGTTTTTCGGATTCCGTTCCTTATTTTAGCATCGTTCGAATACGTTAACATCTTCCTTTCGTACTCGTAAGAATATTACGTTCGTATCATCTTTCGTCCATGTTTTTGAAATTTTAATGGCCAGCAATGCAGAAAGAAACATTTCACACAATTTATGTTCTAAAGCATTGTAGTCTCTTTTAGAATTTTATATCAACCGTATTAAATAATTTACACTATGTATAAGAACAATTTTAATTTGTCTTCAGTACATGAAATATGTATACGAGATAGGTTTTATTTAAATTTAATATTGGCGTATATTATTGAATGTAGGTGTATTATATGAAATTAAACGAACAGCAACATAAAATACAAGCGAGTGAGAATTATATTAACTTTGCACTATAAAACAACACGAAAGCTATTGGCAGCGGCGTAACGTACAACCCTGCATCGCAAGGGGCCCTGGGTTCTAGGGGCCTAAAGCCTGACTGATACCAAGTATATATGGTTTTGCAAACCTTTGTAAGATCCGGCCTGGGGCCCCAAATATGACTTTGCAAAAGGGCCCTAATGTTCTCCGTTACGCCACTGGCTATTGGCAATGGACATCAACAAAAAAAATACAAAAGAGGCTAGTTAAAAAGAGTAGAGCATAATCATAACGCATAAGGGCAGAGAAGTTTTATCAAGCAAAATTCCATTGGCCTTGATGCGTGATATATTTATAAATTAATTTCTTATCGTTTGAATGGTTGTCATAAGTTAAACTTTCGAGAAAGAAAGTTAGAATAAAATGTGAGTTTCTAAATATATAGTTAAAAAGAAATAATACAAAAAAAGAACACGAAGCATCATATTAAATCTCATTTATCAAAATAAGTTTTTCTGAGAGAAGCAAAAAAGGTTTTCAGTAAAAAATTCGAACCATAAATTTCGTTCGAAATTACCCAAATTGCTTCAGTTTTTCAGGAATCTCAGCATAATAATTCTTTCTTGAAATTGAACAGGACTGTTTTAATTTATCAAATAAATGCATCTTTTAGATATTATTCGCATTTGAAACCTTTCAACGGAATTTTTATCTAATTTATGCAAAACAAGCCGAGATAAAACTGCTTCAATTTAGAGAGATTGGAAAACATGCCTATATATCTATTAGTTCGATGGAATTTTTTAATTACTTAAGGTAGGAAAAACCTTACATAAGAAACTTATGCACCATTAACTTTCCCATTTTCTCTTACACAACGCATTCATAAATATTTCATTTTAGAACAGGATGTAAAAATGTTTTTTTTTTCTATTTCTCGATACTTCTTTGAACATTTTTCTGGAAACACATATTCAGGATCACTACAATAACAAAGTATGCCTCATCTAAATTCCTACCATGATAACTGTTATCCACTCATAAAGAAAATTCCTCGTTCAGTCATTTATTTTTTCTTGTGATTTGTAAAAAAAAATTCAGAAGTAAAATATAAAAAAAATCTTTATTTACTTTCATTAAATGAAGACTACATAATTTTTTTAAATAAATATCGATCAAGATGAAAGCTAACAAAACTGAAAACTACTTTAATACGCATGCGTTCATTTTATAACAACTTTCTAAAGAACGCAAAATAATTTGGTTTTAAAATAATTTTCAAATCGGAATTTCATAGACTTTTCTAGAAAATATCTCTCATCTTTAGCATTCATTTTTGCAACAATAAAATCAATTCCTTTATTGAAACTTTTCCTTTTATTAAAGGGATATTTTTATTGTTAATAGTAAAAGAGGAATATGTGTGAGAGTTAATTTTTTCAAAATAATATCTTAAATTTTTTTTTCAGTCTTACGTGCAATATCTATATACAACCCTAAAATTTCTTCATTTAACAAATATAATCTGTAAATTTTGAGCATTTAAACATTTTTTAAGTTCAGATTATCAGAGGAAACTATATTCATTATTTTGGAATGAAATTCGTCCGTTTGTTAACTATATCCCAGCTCAATAGAATAAAACGCTATTGTATCTTTAAATATAAAACTTACAATTTGAATGTTTTTTTTAGATGGATAGGAAAATTTCTATTTTCATGGAACAAAATTTATCAATGAAAGTAACTCTTCAAAGTTATGTAGAAAATAGTTGTTTGATGGATTTTAGATTACACAAATTAGGTAATTCAAAGTACCTCAGTATGTTAACCACTCCAGGGATTAGAAGTAAACCTATAAATCTATTAATTTACAAAGAGGGTTAAATTTCGGGAATTAAATCAACGATAATTAGAGTATGCAAGTATATATATAAGTACAAGCGGAGAGGGTTGCCATACAGTCTGGAGAAAAGAGCAACATAAAATGATTTCCCATAAAATCATAATGTGATTTGAAGCGAATTACTATATTTAGATCAAATTATGAAGAGGATCAATATAAAGAGGCTGGTCTATTGGATATAAACAGGGACGGGCCAACTGGGCCCGCGTGCTGGTTCTAGGCTTCAAGGGCACTTAGTTCCAGCTCAGTAAGATCATAATCCAAATAATTTTAATCGTTGAATGTTATTCCCAGACATATTCTCCAAAAAACTGGGAGTTTCGAATTATATACCAACTGGCAACAGTGGAAAAACTATATTATCGATAATCAACCTGCAGCCCGCGGGACGCATGTAGCCCACCGAACCTTTCTGAGTGGCCCGGTTTTGGTCCGTTGCACTAACAAATTCAATTATTTAAGAACAATGTATTAAAAATTTAGCAAGAAATTTTATATCAGTCAAGCAATCAAATAAAGCACTTTTGCTATCGATGTTGTGCTGGTACAAATTGAGAGATAGATTTTTTCTTTTTATAATTGTAACGGTTATTGATAACAAATAACAGTGGAGTAGCGACTAACTTATAAATGAAACTAATTTTTCACTAACCCTCATGTCATCAAAGCGAAAAATATCTAAAGAATATATATTGTTTCAGGATGATTGGGATCTTGACACTATTTCGTAGAGGAAAAACAAACATGGATCAACAACTTGTTAGACTAGTCGTTAAAATTATAATTTTGTTCGGAGCTATATACCACTAAGCTTAAATCTTTCGATGACTCTTTCTCTTAAATATCTCTTTCAAGATGTGATATATAAATTGGCTTTCTTAAAAAAATATTTGCAACAGTAACGATATATTTTGTCGGTGGTAATATCACAAAATGCAGAAGCAACAAAAGCATCCTACAAAATTTGTTACATTATACATATTGATAAACATAGAGTTTAATATAGTTTTAAAATAAAATCCAAAATTATGAGTTTTAATATTCTGATGAATTAGTCGCATTTTAACTGTCCTTAATCTAACAGCACCCCCCTCCCTTTCTCCCAATCCTCACGTTGCGGCCTACGTGAAATAGTTATCATATGTATGTGGCCCAGTGAAAAAAAAGTTGAGTACCCCTGGTTTAGACCTACCCCTATGCACCATCGTTATTCATTTTGTCGAACGGCGGCTGTCAATCGAGTCGGTTTGTGATCAAGTTTATGAGATTGTAAGTCACTTGCATTTATTTGTTACGGTTTACCGTTTATACAAGTATTTGACAATGTATGCTATGTATAGGAAAGGGCGTGGCGAGTGAAAGGGATTTCTTGTAATTAACCATTGATTAAGATTAATTACAAGTGGAAGTGAGCGTAGAAGATTTTGGATGGATGAGGAATCATCTTGTTGCAAGTAATTCAGTGTATTGCACATTAAACTCAAAGAAACTTAGAAATGGACGGCACAAAGCACAAATAGGACATATGCGCGTTAGATGGTGACGAAGACAAAAGAGAGAGAGCTTTTCTAGAGTATCTCGGGTATTTTATATCAAGTAGCAAACGGAAGTTACAAACTAATATGACTTCTGTGGAGGAAACTTGTTATTGGTGCAACGATATCGTTTGATAGATTCCCATTAGGCGGGTAGCTAGTAATTATTTACGCGCTCGAGTCCTGAAGGCCAAGACCATTGCAAATTAAAAGTTGTTCAGAGAAATTAAAGAGAATTATATATTACATATATGTACCGTCTACTTTTTATTAAATCTACAAGTTAGGCTTAGTTTTATACAGAGGCCCAGAACCTCAAGAAGTCTTAAGATGTCATTGGATGTAATGCAGTACATCTATATCGGGAAATATAAAATTCTAGTAATTAAAATGGTGGTTAATTTTAGGTGCTCTTTTGTGTAGATAAATTTTTTTTGAAAAGTTTTCTAGCTCTAGGGTGATAAATCATCATCAAATGTATTCGTGAAATTTTTATGTTTTAAACTCATGCCGGATCATCAGCTCAGAGCTACCATTGACACTCACAATTCAAGTGATATGTATAAACTACTAAACCTAACTTTACGATATATAATGAAAACTACTATACTCTAAATTGGGATAATAGCCTTTGTTGCTCAATTCCCAAAATAAAATTTAAAAAAAAAATACTCTAAATTAAAAGCAGAGAAAGATGATCTAGCTCTTGTTTATTATTTATATTTTCGGACAACTCTTTTACCCTTTGGAGAAATTACATTTCTTAAATCAAACAGAAGTAGATAAAAATAAATTTATGAAAAAAATTTTTTAAAAAATTATTTCAAGTAATTTTGAGGCTTACACCTCTTCTATTTTACCTTGATAGTGAAGGACGGAATGTGCTTAATACTTCATTTACATCTAAATGTCGTTAAGAAGCCATCACTCATAGTATTGATAAATTAGCCGATCTTGGTATGTATAATTATGTGTTTTGGGAAACCATGAACGTGCCATAGATTTTAAAACTCGTGAATTGGTTTAAAATTTTGTGAGTTAGATATTAGTACAAGATATGAGCGTGATAATAGTCTTTATGCTTGAAACAGAAAGCTTTTATGGGGCTCTCCAGAATAAATTTGTAATTTTGACAGAAACAAAGCAGAATATTATATTCATTTTTTCCTTACTGATACTTTGTACACTAATGTGAGTTTGTATATTTTCAATGATGTTTATGTAATTCCACCGATAAATATTTCAACCTCTTCAGACTCAATGCTGAATACTTCAACAATTATTTTTATTTAAAAAAAATCACATTACGAATTATAATCTTATGCTGATAGCAATTCTCTCAACTGATTTTAATTTCAAATATAAAATATTTTTTTTTAATTGAGAAGTTAATAAGTTTTAAATATTTGGTATATAGAGCATAATTATTGACAACTGACCTTGATTATGAATTCCTTATCATTTCTCAATGAGTGTTTTTACTTAGCAGAACTATTTTATATTAATGGAATAATAAATTAATATACTAGCTTAAAATTCATAATTTGTTGTCTTATTTAAATAAGTATCAAATAAAAAATGTTTTCAAAATGATATCATTAGTTTTTAAGATCAAAATAAAAATAATTTAAATAAGAAAGAATATATAACTGGCAATTCCCCAAAATTAATTTTTGCGACTTATTATACTTCATTCTCAAAACTGAAATAAAGAAACTTATAAAAAATCTCTTAAATTTAGACAAAGTTAAAAATACCGAAAGTAAATATCAAAAATATATTTATATCTTTGTGAAAAGAGGATTCGGCATGAAAATGGTTGCACCAGTTTTATAAGTAAATAGCCCTTTAATCATTAAAATGCTTGCTAAAGAGCATTAAAATGCTCTTGGAAAATGCTTTACTTTTTACATCTGTCTCAAAACAGTTCTTAAAAGTTGAGGGAATAAGAAATATTTCCAAGAAATATAGCTAATATATTTAATTATATATTTACTTGACAATTTCTCTGAAAATGTTACACTATGTTTATTTCCTAATATTTCTGTTTCTTAATTTAAAAAAAAAATGCAATTCTTTTAGTTTTTTCAAAAATTATAAACAAGAATTATATGTTTATTTATTTTAACTCAGAACGCTGAATTGATAGAATGTACTTATTTCTTATTTCATCCAATTCTGAAAAGACCGAATCAATACTATTGCATACTTCCAAAACCGTAGTATGTATAAAAATGTATAGTGTTACATTTTAAAGTTAGAAATTAAAAACGAACAGTATTAAGAACTTATTTTAGTGCAGAAGTCATTCGTGTTTTTATTTAGAATTTTATAAACAAAATTGTCGTTAAAAATGACTATTTAAAATGATAATTACTCAAAATAGGGATATTATTCATGGCTGTTTGTAAATGTATAGAGCCTTTGCGGCATTGGGTACCCTAAATAGCCGTCGAGCCGCAAGTCCTCTCGTAAGGTTGGTGGGAGGTCCCTGATCACCTCCAAGGGGTTCTCTCTAAAAATTGGGGTGGAATTGAGGCAAATCGCATTGTAACCTACATGGTGCTCAAAGTAACGGCTGATGGTATGCATAAATCTAGCCCCTAGCCACGACGAATTTATTTTGCCTTGGTCCGATGTTACTGTCGATCAGATGGCATAAGTAATAACAGCAGTGTACATGTAATGAAAAATTTCAATGTGAAGATTAGACTAAATTATACTTGTAAATAGAAGCTCTTACAAAAACCCTTAAAAACGCAAGATCTTAAAATATACCATTAAAATGTAACTTTTGCTGGTAGATTTATAATCGAACACATATGACACTTTATTTTACATCATAGGTTCCCAAACTTTTTTGCCTCATAGACCCCTTACCATGTTTTTCGGTTTTGTGTAGACCCCTACTTACCTAATATTAATTTTAATTTAATACATAAAATAATTGTTACTTAAAATAACTGAGCAACAAACAAATGTTTTTAATGGGTGGGATGAATCTGGTGCTTCACAATAACACATTTTTAACATTTGGCATCAATCTTTTCAGGTTTAACCCTCAATCTCCTCGGTTAGTAGGATCCAATATTTCTTTTTTTTTTATTTTGGAAATTGGCAACCATGCTGAAATTCCTCCTCTCTAGGAAAAACAATTAAAAACTTTCTTAAGATGTTCCATAATTCGAAAAAATAACAAGTATATCTTTTTTCAGCCAAAATTGCTGACATTCGTTTCTAAACTTTTTTAAGAACTTTGTTAGTGTTATTAAAATAAGTTTCTTTTGTAATAAGACATTTTTTTCTTTTTGTTTTTTCTTAATGAGTGACAATATGAATTCATCACTTACTATGATATTACCATGGTCAAAGCATTCTCAAACCTAGTTTCAAAACCTGAGTAAAAGGTATTTAAATGTTGAACATAGGTTAAAACGTCATTTTTTCTGGCAGATTGCGACAAATTGAGATACTGTTAAAATTCAAGACATCCAGCTTTATACTTTTTTAGCTTGATTCTGGCAAGAAACACTGAAATGATGAACCTTTTTTTAATAAAATGCATGCTGTCACCTTGCTTTTGCAAATTAACCCCAGTAAATTTAGTAAATAAAGCTGTTAAATAGGTAAATATGGCTTACACTGTTTTAGATTTCCGATTAAAATTAAAGTCACAATCTGGTTTAGGCTATCGTAGACCCCCATTTACACCTTATGGGCCCCGTATTATTTTTTACTGCCGTGGACTCCTTGCAGGTCGTCATAGACTCCTGGGGGGCCATATAGACCACTATGGGAATCACTGCTTTACATGGTTAATAAAAAACGCACTTATGAAATTTTCCTATACTTTTCTTTAACTAAATCTATGATATTATTACAGGATTCCCTAACTGTTTGAATACTGATCGATAACATTATGTTGAAAAAAAAAATGCGATTATCCGTAGAAGATGTGCATGTTTATGTTTGAAGATTGAATGTAAAATTTTTCGTTTTCTAACATTAAATACATATAGTCCTTTATCAGCTTCAATTCCTTTTTTCCCCACTGACTGATCACTCTTATCACCTACGCGATGCTTAAGTCTGTCATGGCACTTATTTAATTTGAAGAAAAGCGTATAGTTTAACTTTCACGGCTCATTTCATAGTTGGAGGACACACTCTGTATTCTAGGAGCACAATGCTACATTCGAAGAGAATACAAAGATATTTGGAAAGAGTTTTAACCGCTGTCTGTGGAGTGGAGGTATGTAATTTTAAAGCAGATGGCCAATTGTTTTGAGGCTTGGAATTCTACACTTTCAACTCGTGGTTGAATCCAGTTAAGTATCGTTGTTAGTAGCGGCGTAATTACTATAATACTAAAACACGGACCACTATTTCAAGAATTGTGGTAATTGATAAAAAAAAGAGATTCTCGCGAACATTTTCCGTCTAATAAAATAGATTATTAAAAGTAAAGAAATAAAATATGTCCTTTTCTGTAATTTATATTTATATTTACCTCTAAAATTACGTAATGTATCAATGCATAATGAATAAAGCATATAAAAATATTTTTTTCCAAATATTACTTTGAGCTGCAAAAAAAGAGCTCTGTAAACCAGTGCTTCTCAAACTTTCAATGCTTGCGACCTAATTTCTAATCATAATTTTTATCGCCCCTCCATACAATAACAATGTATAGAATTCAATAATAATGTACTTTGACGCTAAAGCTACAACACGGTTTTAATTATAAACCATACAAATTATATATCTATATATCAAGATAAGTATTAATTTTTTAAATTTTTTATATGACAAGCACATGGGTAAATTAACTTATGTTAACTTAGCCTATTAATTTAGTATTGATGAATTAAAATGATGAAATACATTGTGCAGTACTGATATATTTAAAAGTATATTATATCAGTGTAAATATGTATTTTATTTATTATGACAGAATGCAATTATTTTCGACTTTTCAATAGGCTCGCGCCCCCTGATAGGATTATCGTGCCCCCCCCAGGGGGCTCGCCCCACAGTTTGAGAAACGCTGCTGTAAACAGTTTTTGAAACAGCTCGGCATTTCTTAACTTTTGAGCCTTTTATGTTTCAAATTTTCATTTAAATTGGTAAGATTAAGTAACTAGACTTCATGAAGTAAGCAAAAATCATCCTGATTTTATTATATGAAAGTTATAAATTTTTAATAATGTATGTTACATAAAATATTTGAACAACAATTGTTAAATTTATAAAGAGTATTCTTATGTTTTATATAACAATAAAAAATACTTAGATTATTTTAGGTATAATGCTGCTAATTGAACACATATCTATATATACTTGTACAAAAATGAATTACATTTTAAAGGAATTATTCCTTTTTTTCTCAAATTAAATATTAAATTACTTAATGGATAAAATAATTTATTTATTTTGAATCTTTCAATTAATATTTTAAGCGAGTCGAGTTGTTTTGGGACATTGGGCTTTTGTTTCATTTTGAAAATAAAAATAGTGAGAAGAGATTTAAAAATTTAACCGTTTAATAAATAATTCATTAAGCCATTAAATCCCCTTTCAAGGACAAAATATCAAACAAAAAGTTAAATCAAATAAGAATTAATACATATTAAGAGGTTCTTTCCTTTCATAGTTCAAAATAGTTTATTAACAGAAAGAGAAA
Source organism: Trichonephila clavata (assembly GCA_019973975.1). Classification (NCBI taxonomy): domain Eukaryota; kingdom Metazoa; phylum Arthropoda; class Arachnida; order Araneae; family Nephilidae; genus Trichonephila; species Trichonephila clavata. The sequence goes on along the minus strand of BMAO01002473.1, from coordinate 239,550 downwards.
CAAAAACGTGTCAATCTTCCCAAAACTATAGTAAAAAAACGATAAATTTTACTGTTTAACATTTATTCATATCTAAATGAAAGCCGTTTCCGGTCTTTATGCTTTAAAATCTCCCACCGACTACAGAATTCAAGCCAATTAAAGTAATAAAAAACGGATTAACTATCGATTTACTTTTCAGCATAAGATGAATAATGCATTGAAATTCTTTACTTCAATCTTCAAAAAGGACCCGATTACTGATAGGATCAATTTTAAAAACAATAGTTCTTCGTGGGGACAAAATACCGTTATTACATTGTCAATAATGATGGAGCATAAATACAAAAGTCTGGATCTCAGATTGATAGGAGGATAAGTACCGCAAAACTTCAGTTACATGCCGGGTTATTTTGGTTTATCTTTCTGAAATTAAATTTCAGAATGATGAAATGAATATTTCTTGTTTTAATTCGATAATTCTTCCCATATATACAGTAGTACAGACCGTACTTCATCCAGTAAAACTGTTTAAAATTTTAAATTTTTACTTATCGCAGAATTCATCCAAAGAACTTTTGCGTAGATATTTCTTCAAATATAAAACTTATGTAAGCTGAATACCTATATATTCATAATATAGTTACAAAGCAAGGTTCTTTTTTATCTAAAAACACACTTCATTTTCACTTTTTCAGATAGGAAAATGCTTCATCACACATTACTATCTGCTCTTGTGGTTCTGACATTTTGTTGAGGCCTTTCATAAATTAAACAAAAGATTTAAAAAATATAAAATTTTTCACTCTTTTAATTTTTTTCCTTAAAATTTCTTACGTTTTAACATAGAAAATTTATATTCGAATGCATAAAATAAGAGCAGTAATTGAGTACTTAATTTTTGAGGGATCTTTTGAGGGCTTAAGGCTTAAATTATTACATTTATGAATAAATAAGTAAATCTATTTCATAAGTACATGAACGTGTAATTAATAAAATTTTACAATATTATTTTAGAATCGAATTTTTTCCCCGTATCTTTGTAAATTGGGTTCATTTCTTAAAACTATTTGCGACAACTTTAAAAAATAAATGGGGATATGGGGACTTTTTTATGGCTTTTAGACTTGTTTGTACAATTTAAGAAAAATATGATAAAATTAAAAAGATAAAAAGAAATTATTATTACTAAAATGTGGGAAAAAATGGGTAAAACTTTACAAAAAATAACATAAACGGGGCCCATTCTGTACCAGAAGTTTATGAACAAATTTTCACTTTTTCAATTCTGATGTGTTGCTATGTTATTCATTTTCAACATGACCTTCAGGATAAGAGATATTTTAATTTTTGCATAAACTAGAGCACTTTATCTTTGTTATTTTGTGAGATTGCTTAAAAAAACAGTGATTATAATGATAAAAGGGACTGTAAATTTTGTAATAAAACATTGATTGATAAATCTGAAGGTTAAAACACTTCTACTATTATACAGAACATACACAAAAAATTTCAGTTAATTTTTTCCAAAACCTTTTTAGAAATCGCTATCCCAGTATGAGCATTTAAAAAAAAAACACATTTCGAGTTCTCTTTAAAGTATGACATCTTGCTTAAAGTAATGGCATCTGCTTTTACTAAAACATTTGTAGTTTTTGTTCCAGTGAACGGAAAATAATAAACTTGGTACTTTTATAAAGCTAATAATATGGTTTATAAAATAAAGTCATAAAAAATTGTCATTTTTTGGCAAAAATCACAATTTTAGGGTAGTCGGATAACTTAATATGGGGAACAACTGTTTTAAGATACACAGATCTAGTCGAGCCTTTCAGAATCTTCTAAAAGTTACACAAATTTAAATGACTAATTTCAGCAACATACAATTTTTCTTAACTTGATACAATATACACTTTGTACAAATTTTTAGACACTTGATTTAATCAAAAATTTCCTTTCAATTATTTTCACTATCCCTTAAAGTGCTCCTTGTCAGTCAACGCTATTTTAAGACCTAATTGTTTGATAAATTGATGAGCACAAATTTAGTTGAAACCACTAGATTTCCTATTCAGAATCTATTTTTATTAATTTATCTCTGCTCAAGGTTGTCTCTGACTGCAATTTCGTTTGGACCTTCCCCTTTTATTACACAAAGTTATTTATTCAACAGGTAATTTTCTGACACCTTTATCTGCCAGTGCTCATCACTCCCATATATCATTTAACAAGAAAGTCATCCGTCCAACCTTATTATTCAAACATCGGTAATTATATCTGATCTTTTCTTTGATACACTCATTTGATACAGACCTCAGCTATTCAAATTCTTAATTCGACTGACAGATAATCTGTTTAGAACCTAAACTTGACAGGACTGGCTTCTTGGCGAGTTCGTTTGATGCAAAAGTTTAATTGATACGACAAAACCAATCATTCATCGGTTTCCTTTACTGACACCTTAATTTGACACAGATCTCCTGTTTGACTGACTCATTTAACTGCCATTTCGCTAATATAATCAACTGTGAAACGATCATGTTACCAACAGGTTGTCGATAGATTTCACGAATATATATGAAACGAAATTGGAGTCTGTCGTAGTTTCAAGTGGATTCCGATTACTTTTAAGAAATTAATGGATGGAGGAGGACTTTATATATTGCTCTCAATTGGGACTGGGTTTCTACTAAGTTCTCAAAGGCTTAAAATGAACCGTATATATAATTATCTCATCAATATATGTTATTATTTTCCTATCATATTAAAGAAAATAATATAATAAATTCTTATTTAAGATTAAAGAGCTAAAACTGCTTGAAGTAATGCATTAAATATCAGTAACTATAAAACCAATTTGATCCTTATCTAACAGATTAATTTGAAGTGTGTGGAAATCAATAGTAAAAATTAATGAAACCAATATTTTTAAATCATTTCATTATTGCTCTCATTAATTTACAATAATTTTAAAGACTGGGCATTTCTTCAAATACATTATACATACATGCCTCTTATTAGTTTAATGTAAATCAGAATTAGTATTAAAGTAATTAACTGAAAGAGTAAGAATGCAAAGTGTTTTAGAGACTAACACTTCTTCTTTAATATGTATTAGAAAAATGTGATGAATTACAGAACTTTGGTTTATACAATTTATTTATTATCATATACTAAGATTTGGACAAAAAATATTTCATGATGTTAGATTCAATGAATAGAAAACAGTTAAATTTTCTTACATAAATCTCCATTCATAATTATTCTTGAAGGAAAAATATGACAAGTATGTACAATTGTGTGATTTAGGCTATATCACAAGATTATTAATATACAAAGAAATATATGGGTTTGAAAATATTTTTTAAGAAATTTTTTAAAGGCTTCCAATAATTACAAAAAATTAAAATACAGCTTACAAACTTTTTAACAAACTTCAAATTTCTTTTTGAAAGTTAAAAAAAATGTGTAACAAAAACTATATTCCCTTTAGAAGTGATTTCTGGATTTTCTTAAAATATAAAAATAAATAAATATGCATAGATCTAAAATGGACCAAAATTAAAAAATAAAAGTGGAATTAAAATTATTTTATTTTAAAGATATTCAGCAAGATTTATAGGAGGTTAAATAAATAATATGAATATCAATATTGAAAAATTGAAAATTAAAATAATACATAATTTAAAATGTTGCACAAAATAAGGTTAATATCTTTGTAAATCATGCTAAATAATTTACAAAATAAGACAAAACTAAATGTTAGATCTAGATAACTTGTTACATTGTAAAAAATACTTTGTAATGGGAATTATCAAATATACGATATTATATATAAAAATTTGAAATATAACATGATTTTAAATTTATGCTCTTTCACTAAAAAAAATTATGAAAAATTTGAAAAGTATCTGACTTTCTCGATAAAACAGTAAAAAATAAAGAGCCACTTTAAAGATTGCTATCACTAGTTTGAATTTGAATAAATAGTATTTAATGAGACAATTGAAAAGGATCAGTGATAAAATGAAGAGTCGCATTGCAGAGAAAAATGCGCTCTGTTTTGCAGTTCTTTAGTAAAAAAAAATGCAGTCGTCAGTTAACAATAACAAGTCAAATAATACGAAAAAATCGAAAAAGATCTCGATTCTGTTTTAAAATTAAAAGGTTATACCACCTAAAAATGTCTTAGAATATCTTTCAAAGCTCTATCCTAGTAAAGGGAAAAAACATTTACTAAACAAAAGTTAATAAGAAAGTTCGATAAAATTTTGAGCCACAAACTAATTTATTTAAAAATATTTTTAATTATTTTTTAAAAAAATTAACAGTATATTATTATTATTTTTTCAAGAATTCTTGTATTTCTCCCCCAACAATATGGTAATTGAGGATCAATGAATTCAAATGATTACAATGGAAATTATTTTAATTATTATAATTCGGCCAATTTAATTTTTAATTATTTTTGAATTTCATGCAAAGTATCTAACGTTTAAAACATCAATAACTGTTCTGACATAAAATGTATTCCATTCAAAATATTGGTAGATTAAAAGTCTTCATTGTTAGATGAGGAACTTTAATTGCATTTTAATATTTTGAAATAATTTTAACGATGTGTTTAAAACATTTTAAGAATACTATTTAACACGAGAATAATTCGGATACTTAAATTACTCTAAAATTGAGATTTCTAAAAAGTAATGATTTATTAAATTAAAACATAAAAAATTGATTGAATTTCAAAGTGTATATTATGTCTTATTAAAAAGATTTATTCTCTTTATTCAATAAAACTTATTCTCATCAGTATAAAGTACACAAAAGTGTATAAATTATTTAAAAAAATGTGAAACAAAAATTTTATTTTAAATGTAACATAATTGCGAAAAAATTTTGCTGTAAATAGCTCTGAATATTTATCAAGCTTAGTAATTTTTTGTTAAAAAAGCCTTGTTCCATCATATTTAAGGAGAATTTTAAGAAGTGTGTATAGCTCAGTAAATATTGAATTTAAAAAAAAAAACACACACACACACACAATTTTCGAAATTAAGATAATGACCAACCTTTGCTTATAATTTTTTTAAAAAAAGTAAAATTTCTTTCACGAATTCTAGAAACAAACGCAACATTAAAAGGAAAAAAAAATATTGTGATAAAATTTTTTTTTGTAGCATTTAGGTATCATGAAAGTAAAAATAGTTAAATTACAATAAAGTTAAAGATTATTTAAAAAAAATTAAAAATTCTGAAGTACCATAACAGATTTAACATAGTTTGTCTTTTAAAAAGGAACAAACGCGTCGGTAAAATATGTTTTATAAGGATTTCTTTTATCATTTCGAAATTAAACATAAATTTAACTCGAAATTGTATTCAATACGCATAGATATTGGGAGATAATAGTTTTTGTTGTTCTACGTACCTTGCAACACACCCAGTCAATCAAATCACGCAAAACTGAAGCAAACTTTATTTCGGAATACACAATATATATAAATTTCATATTTCTGAAATTTCATGTTTATAAAGCAAAATATACTGTATAAAACAGCCAATGAAAAAATATGTTAAAATTTGTGAAGTATTGGATATATATACTGTGTGTGTATGTGTTTTAATTATATATGTTCATACGGGTCTTTATTCCAGATGGAAAAGAACTGTTTGTTTCAAAACTTCTGCAAATAGCATAACACAATTGTATTTTTTAGGTTTTCTAAATAACAAAAATCCCGCAAAATGAAAAAAAAAAACACATCGTTTTAAAGTCCGCACATAATATTCATCAAACAGAACGATTCATAGTAAAAAAGGAACAATTAAATTATGAATGAAAAAATGAACGTGAATAGCTGACCTTTCAACAGGCGGCGAAAGCTTTTTTTCTGTTTACCTCTGTTTCCTTAAGTAGACTCCTTGACTTTCACCTGTCACAGTTGTCAAAAATTATGACAGTTTTCTCGAAAAGTCCTGCAGCAGCGTATTCAAGTCCAGAATAAAATAAACGACAGCAAGAGTGGTAATAATAGTAGCAATAATAATAAGAGAGAATCTTTCTCACATCGCGGGAACGCAGTTTCTCTCTTGAAGAAAAGTATAACGAATCATTTCCATCTGGCACTGACACCGTTTTATATGCTGTCCAAACAAGAGCTCAAGGCGCCGCTTCTAAAAAGATGCGTCTCTGCAAAAACATTACCTCCGCGACCTTGGACACAGCGATAAGTGGCTCGTGCTTTTAGCCCTGACACTGAACTGGTCAGAAAAACGAAGAAAAATCGAGTTCTCCAGTCTGACAGTTTTTCTCCTTTCTGCGCGCTTTGCTATATATTTACTTATTCTTGTTGATACTAGAGCTGAATTGTTTTATTTTTGTACATCACTATCCAACTAACCTCGATTCGTTGTTATTCCACAGTTCTATTGCTTTAAAAAAACACACTTTTGATTTTGTGATACACAATTACACACACAAGAATACCATGAATTTTTTTATTGTCATTCCAAAACAATTGATGTTTCAGTCTTTTCGGTTGAAAGAACGTTTGAACCAACAGTTAGCGACGGTGTTTTGTTTTTGACCAATGACAATTGTTTACTTTGTATTCATAACGCCATCTACTGACGGACACGAAAATGAAAACAAAAGCATTAACGTTCCAAAGACATCACAAAGAAGTTTCTAATTTCAAATATCAGCTCATTATCATAAGCCGATATCACAGTAGAAATAATGAGTTGCGATTGTGCAATACCGAAAACGAAAAACAGATGCGAGTTCGAATAAAATCGTTTGGTTCGAATTTTTCTCACTTTCGAAAAACTTCTATTAGCGGTAAGGAGGAGATAGACGAACGGGAAAAGAAGTTGTGAAGTGTCATAAGAGGATGACAACTCCAAAAATGTCATACACTTCGTCAAATAGGAACTGACACGCCACTTCGTTTCAGTTCTGTGTAGGTTTTGATATCTAAATATCGTTTGGCGTTCATTCTCTGTCAAACTTCAGCCAATGGACTAGCAATATCGACCGTTACAGCGCTCTGCAGTGGCGCTGCTGTACGAGTGACATTGAATTTTCTTCCCTAATACTCGTATTTGTTTGCTATTTTAGTTTTCTTTGTTATGTTGCTTAAATGCTGTCGGCGGCGCATTCATTCAAGCAGGAAGAGACATAATCCCATGCTTTTCGTAGATTCTCTTAAAGAGATAAGTGCTTTTATTTTCTTTAGCACGAAACCTAAACCGCACTACAGAAGAGTGGGAAATAAAATCAAACTTTTTTTAAGCCGAAACAAAGACTTTCCAAATCGTGAGAATAAAGTGTTCAACATTAACAGAAAATTTTTTATTTGGGGAAATTTTTTGAAGGGAAATAGCGTGTTTCGTGTTTTTTAATCAACTACAGAAAGGTATTGCGAGACGAAATGCAATTTAAAATAAAAATATTTCATTGAGAAAAAAGAACTTTAAATTTAAAAAAAAATGAAGCTATAAGCATTATTTAAACACTTTTCCTTACTTGTGCAAACGGTACAATCTCTTATATGCTTGTCATTTTGACCTTACACAAAAGCTATTGCTTAAGCACATTCTATATTTTTAATTAATAGTTTAAAATTGTTTATTATTACATTATGCGTATAAAGTCCTGAACAATTGTTTGCATGATGTTTCCATAAAATAGCAAATTATAACTTCATTTAAATTTAAAATATTTCTCCATTTTCTTTCTCCAGTTATTTAATTTCATTTCATACACTATCATTGCACAAATATTCATTTTGAAAACTAATTTTTAATTATTTTATTAATTCTTTCGTTATTAATTCATTCTGTATTATTGCTACCTCCTAAGTGTTAATGGAATTCTCTCTCACCACTTGGGAGATAGTTATAATAAAGAATTCTTTTTTGTATTTGTTTTGAAAACTCAATATGTGTGTGTTCGTGGGTTATTTTTAATATAAATATATTGTTGGAAAATACATTTAAAAAATAAGCATTTGTGCAAATAATTATGTTGAAAAAGAGTTTAAAAATCTCGAATTATTTAACAATAGTTATACTTAACTACATTAAATTCAAAATTAAGTGGATAAAAAGCTTAAATAATTTTTATAATTCAAGTTCAGTTAAGCTATGGTATGCCAATATCTTTCTAAATATTTGAAGTAGAGTAGTAAAACAAATCTGGGATATTTAGGGTATATTTAGATTCGCTATATTTTGAGGGACAGATGCACATCAAATCGGTCGAGACTCATCCTCACAGAACTGAGCGGAGTGAAAAATTGGAGGATGGGGAGCCAGTTCAGGTGTCCATCTCGTCACCTGACCGTGATTCAAAACTGCGAGGTCAGTCATCAGAAACGCTTAGTAAACAATCAATTTGTCACTTCATGCGGAGATCAGTGAATACAGAAATTAAAATAAGAAAGATTATTATTATTTATAATTCTTTTTTAATCAGAGATGAAATCGCCTGAGCAACTTTATTACGAAAATCATTGTGACATATTTTACAACATTATATTGCCAAATTTTATGTATTTTCTTCCATAATTACATTTATAACAACGACATAATGTCTTTGATATGATGGACTTTTGGGATTTATTTTGAACTACACAAGTAATACTGCAGCTTTACGATGAAGTTAAACAAAATAAAATAATTTCCTAAAACGATTTAATAAATATTTAAATGTTCTAAAGATTCTTGATGATCTAATTTCTAATATATTTATAGTTTTAAAATGGAGTTATCTGATTTTTGTTCTGAAATATAATTTGTATAAAAATATTCATTTAATAGTGCTTCGTAAATTAAATACAAATTGCGATGTTTAGTTGTATTAAAAGCTTAAAAATTAATTGATTTAAAACTAAGACGTTTAGCTTTATCTCAGATAAGCCTTATATTTTGAAATTGGTTTGATTACTTAAGAAGATAATTTACGAATTCCAATTTGGAAGAAGTTGAAATTATGAGAAAGGCTTATGCTTATAGAATAAAACAATATCAAAATGTAAGTAATCACTATTATTTTCAAGTATATTAAGCAAATAAATATTAAAGCATGTAAAGTTATTGTAAAAATAATACAATAAACTGTCTATACTTATATAATCTACTCGAATAAAAAAGTAGTACAAGGTATTATTTAAATCTTAGTAAATAAATGTTTTCGCAAAAAATTTCTAACCTTTAAGAATCACAATCAGAATTAATATAATTATTTATTAGTAATAAACTGAAAAGAAAATAGAATGTTCATATGGAATATCATAGCAGAACGACTTAGTTATCTAAAACCAAATTATCTTGAAAGTTTAAAAAAACAAATTTTAAAACTCTTTTCAAAATATAAACGAATACCAGTTCGTCTTTATAAAGAAAATTTTAACAAAATTTTTAATGCAAATTTCATTAGCTGCCTTTGGAATTTGCAATGCAAAAAAAAAAAAAAAAAAAAAAAAAAAAAAAAAAACTATTTAAGCATATATAAAATATTTATAATTAACAATCTCTGAATTATTTCTATTTTTGTTAAGTTACTCCTACTAAAAAACCCACACTTTCTTTCAAGCCATTATGTGTAGCTTTCTGAATATATTTTAAAGAAACCATTTTCTTTTTTATCTATATTTCTGATTCTTCGTGTAGAGAATATTGTTTGATAATTAAATTTCTACAAAACATCACTTTTTCTGTTTATTGCTCACTTCATGAAAATTTTATTTAAATATCATACATGACATCATATTACCGCTAATTATAATTCGAGAATTTCGGAATTAATTTTTGACTGTTCAAGATTTTTCTTAAAAGTAATAAATCTTGAAAGGGTTTTCTCTCTTTTTTCTGAGTATCTCATTGATTAATTCAATATTATTCGAAATTTCTCTGTGATGATGAGGAGATATTATTTGCAATTCACAATACGTAACAGCATGTGTTAATTTTTAAAGAATAATATGTTATATGATTCTACGAATTTTAAAAAAAAATTTACTACCCGGAATTCATTTAACAAAACTGGTAATGGAAATAATTTCAAACCATAGTTAGGGGGTAACAAGACTGGTCCTTGAATTAGTACATCACCATTCAGACTTCCACACTACACCACATTAGAGATTTAACATGCACACTTGATATTATACTTTGCCGGTACTTTTTAATAAAATGATCCGAAATTTTAAAGCAGATTTTCTTCCCACGAAGGAGCACATTTAACTCATAGATGTACGTACTTTTGCATATGTTGAAGAACAACTAGCTTATTGTATTACCATATTTATATTGCACAACTATTACATCATTGCATCCCTTTTAAAATTGAATGGGCATTAGGGAAACATTTATTATTTTTTGGAGTTGGGGGGGGGGTAGGGGATATATCTGTGTTCTTCTGTATCTATCCTATTTAAACAATTTGCCAAATTAGGAAGAAAAATAGAATAATCTCTCAATATTAACATTCGATTTATTGGTTTGAATTAACAGAGTTAAATGATATCCGATACATTTGTTGGCTATTGGTGATATTTTCTCGTAATTTTGAACCTTGCGTTGCTGACGATAATGTCACTTTTTTTTGCATCCCCAACAATTTATCCAACTTTGAGGTCTAATTTCATTTAATGTGAAACATCTTCAGTTATTCCACACGGAAGTCTTTAGAGAATCAATATAATGAGAATCGAATCCGGAACATGGCGGCCATGAAATTCGTTATCTGACTCCACTGCGCTAATAATTATTAACAAGACAGAATGTTTGACAGCATTTCACATTTTGAAGTTACATATTTTAAAAGGTATCAAGAGATGCACAAAACATAAACATTTTGGAATCATTATGCTTAACGCAGAAAAAATACTACATTTAGCATCCCTAAATAGTTAATTTCCTCATAAAAAAATAAGATTTTTAGTATGGGTGAAACTTGAGGTATGCAGATTTTTTTTTCCTTTTTAAACTATGTTACTAATAATTATTGTATGATGATATGATTTTTATGATAATGATGAATCACAGTGAAATCTCAAAACACGTTATGACGGGTCTATTCGTGTTCTTCTTACTAATCGTCCTCTTGGGGAAAAATGGGTCTTTAAAATTTATTATATTGAAAACCTTCCTCTGATGAAGATGTGATTATGTAAATTAAGACTTGTATATAAAGATCAAACTTTAAAGTTAAGAGAGAGAGAGAGGTTAGACTGTGTGTGCTAATGGATAGCAGTCATTGACTAGCGTGAAGCTAGGCAAGAGAACTTCCTTACTTATTTGATTGATATTAAAATTGACGATTTGGTCAGTTAAGCTTAAATTTGGATTAGAACGAATTGAATAAGAAGGTGTATTACTTAGACGTAAGTGATTCAATTTACTGTTAATTCTCCTAGTATCTCGTCTACCCCGCGATTGCTTCACATATTTAGTAATGGGTGCATTTCTTAGTTTGAGTTGTTGAATTTGTGTCTAATTGAGCACTGTTAATAAATAGAAATTATATTGACTATGGCTAATCTTCCTTCCGACTCTCTCACACTAAGGGATGATACGGGTAATCCCTTACAACATTTCATTTACAATATAAGCTTCAAATTTTATTTTATTATCTGCAACATAATGATATAATTTGTTTTAAAAATTTGATGTAAATGTATTTGTATGTATTACTTCATAAGCATATTATTTCTTATTTTAAAAGAAAATCTATTATTGTTTTATTATTAAAAAACACTAAAATATAGTTTTTTTTTTAAAGTTTGCAAATCAATTTTAAAAATTCGAGGGAAGATATTATTAACATGAAATGAAAACCACATTGGTAAAACTATATGTGACTATCATTCCATTATTTCTTTTTTTCTTATTCTTTATGCAAGAAATAAGTTATAATGGGAGAAATGACTCTTCAAAAATGTATCCGGAAAATTTACTTATAAATTGATGAGACTTTCCGTTTAACTAGTTGCAGCATGCCATTGCACTTTGCTACTGCAACCATAAATATGTATTCATGTTCTTGAAAAGAAAAAAAAAGTGAAGGATTTTATATTCTTAGAATATATCTGTAACATCTTCTATTGTTCTGAAATAATAGCCAGTATTTATGTACCAAAAAAAAATCGTTTTGTCTGACAGAATAATTCAATTTATGGTTTTATTCTAATTTTATAATAATTAATTCTATTTCTTGACTGAGAGACAAAATTAAAAAAAAGAATCTTAGTTTTAAATTTATTCCTAAAAAAATATAAATTTCTTTTTGAAAATACTCCCTAAAAATGTCTTTTTTCAATTCCTGCTATTAGTTCACACTCTCCCTATATATATATATATATATATATATATATATATATTATATATATATATATATATATATATATATATATATAAAATACCTTGTTCAATTTTCAATAGTTAATGAAATACTTCTACTTCTTATTCATTCGCTCAAGTTCAAATATATATTTTTTAAACTTGTAGTGGATAACACATTTTGATGTTAATACAATTTTTTTTCCAAATATTAGTTCATTAACTTTCTAATTAATGAATAAACAGTACTTTATATAAAAAGGAAAATCGCTCAATGTGTGTGCCTGTAACGCAATTGACTCCTAATCCAAAGGTCGTGAGTTCGAATCCTACCTGTAATCGTCCTGTACCTGAGAATGTGATTTTTTTTACTAAATTATTTATTGGAATAATTAAATTTAATTAATGAATAAATAGTAAGAAAGAAAAATATAATAGTCCAACACCCCCTATATAGAAAGGAAAATGGAAAATCGGTTTCTATTTTGCCACTTAATATTGTGGTTCTGTCATACGTATATACATATTTTTATTAATTGAAATTATTTAATAAAAAGTGACTAAAATAAAATTTTTCTTCATTTACTTAAGTAAGAATTGACTTAAATTTTTTTTTATATAACTTGCTACTTTTTCTTTCATTTTAAAAATTGTTATTTAAATACAATCCACTACAAAATCCCAATTGGACTGTCTCAGTGTTGAGACATATTGATACAAAGTGTTTAACATAATATTACGATAAAAAAATCTCGGGAAATAATTTTCGTTTTTTTGTCTTAAGTGCCTCTGTCAAACAAGTTTTTCACTTTATTTTATTCCCTTTTTTTTAGATATTCAGTAATTAATTAAGTTCGGAATTTATGCAGTTCTGAAAGCCTTTGCTACAACGTTACTTCTGTAGAGCTAATAAATAAGTCATAAATTAAAAGTAAATGAAAAGGGAAAATAAATAAATAAAAAAAAAGCTGTAAGTGGAAAAGAAAAAAATTCAACTGGTAAATAAAAAAAAGGAAATTTGTGATAAAAAACGGAAGTGCGAATGGGGGAACAAAATAACAACACAAAAGAGACATGTTTACATTATTAGTGCAAAATATTGTCAACACCATTATCATATAATCAAAAAATCTGGCATCATTAACTTATTAATTTCCATATTTTAATTTGATAAAATATTAATTTTTCTATTCACTCTCTTTTTAAATTTTTTAAAGAATCTTTGGTGAATGTATGCTCAAAAAATAAAACAAAAGAAATTTCAATCTATTTTTAACACATTTTATACCTTTACCGGTGCCGAAAAAAATATTTTTTCAGAACTGATTTGGATTTTAGAAGCATTCTTCTAAAATTAACACTCATATTTAAGTTTTATTTCATGAAGTTTCAAAAACATTTTTGTAAGAATTAATATAAAAAAGAAAATAATAAATGTAGGATTTATATATATATATATATATATATATATATATAAGGTTTCTGTATAGTACAGTAGTACAGAAACAATTTATAGGAAAAATGCTTGTTTATTTTTATTTGTGTGATGTTAGAAGTACTTTCTTAGAAATTAGAATCATCAAAAGGAAAAATTACTTAACAGAAAGGAAAAGCGAATTTATGTGCAACAATGCACATTATTTTTGACTACATATATCTGTGTATTATTTTTATAATAATATTCTTTTTTCAATAAGGTGTATTTTTTGCAAGCAAAGGCACATACTACATAAATATTAAAATAATACACGCAAAAGCATATTTTATGCTATATATATACTAGTGCATATTTTCTTGTAATAAAACATATTTTAGATACGCAGATGCAAACTTTAATAAATTATTTATACGTAATACTTATTTACACCATAAAGTACTTACATAAAGTACTTACTTGTTGACCAATTTCGCCACATCAAAAGACGTCGTTCAGATGCTGTCAATGCGAAAAATATCCGCCAAAGTTCATTCCAAACACAGACGTCTTTTATTATTATAATCACTCAAATAATGAAACAAATCTCCAAATGAAGGAAAATATTTCGAAAATATTCAAAAGTTAAATACATTTTTTGTTCTACTATCGTCGATTGCACATTGCAATTCTTTTCTCCGATTGAACTTGCATATTTAGAATAATTACATAAACAACTGCATTACATAACATGCCAACTTAAACCACATAACTTCGAGAACAGACGATTATATATCGGAAAATAAATAAGTAATCAGATAAATTAGAGTTATATACATGTATTATTGAATTAAAGCAGACGATAACAATATGAAAGAGAATTTTCAATCTAAATGATACTTATAATCACTGTATAATTTGTTTATAGCTGTATAATTAAATTTGTTTCATACAAAAAATAAAGAAAATATATTTAAATAAAACTAAATATTTTACAATACGAAACAGTCACTTGTAAACGTGAATAAGAATATTGTGTTTGTATTTGTGTGGGAAATAGTTTTCCATTATTGGCTTCATTTCGTAGCATTTGTCGACGTCTTTTCAATAGACGAATCGGTCGAAGATATTATATGTACACACAGTTTAGTGGATCAACTTGGATTGATCATTTGAATCGTTAAATATGGGGAACTGAGACTGAGTACAAATTCATGAATGTATATACGATATATTTTTAAAAATATATGAGATTCTGTATAGTAAAAAAATTAAATCCACAACAATAAGGAAACTATACCATACAAAAAAATGTATGGTACTTACGTGTTATCGCAACAATTCCAACGTTAAAGATAACTCGCCAAGTTAGCAACCCCGATTTTGCATGTGCCGGACGCACTAAATTGGCAACCATGTACTTCGTTTTATATAATGTCGCCAATACGGTTGCGATAATACGTATATAAGTGCCAAATATATTTATAAATTTTAAATGAAATTATAGGCTAATGTAAAATATATCGTTTCTTTTTCCAGTTATATACTTTTATTGTATTTTACTGAAAATTTTCTAAAATTCCTTCAAGGTGTAAAAAAAAAAAAACTAAAACTTGTGTTAAACAATAAAATATAAATCGTGACCTAAAATGTTTTTCTCCTATTTTTAAAAACAATAAATTTGGTACGCGTCAAGTTAGGCGACAAAATTACAATATGGATACCTTGATTGTAGAATTTGGTTCTGTTTTTGCCATCGATATTTTATTTATTTATTCATTGTTGTTGTTTTTTGTTATTTTGTTCTTTTTCTAATAATATTTTTTATTGACTTGTTGTTTATTATTTATTGTTATGTATATTTACGGAATAATTTATTATTATTACAGTAAATTCAAATTACTTTTTTATTGGTTTATATTTATGTCTGTATCTCTAGTAATTTCAGACGATTTTAATTCGATTTTTTCTTAAACATTTCCATACTTTGCGTTGTCTAGATTGCAGCTTTCGTCCTCTGCTGTTCTTTCGAATAATTTGGTGAGTTCTAAGATATTTTTTAAAGAGAATATAAGGACTCCGCTCTTTCATTTCTATTTACTTTGTTTTCTAACAGTTTTTTTCCATTTCATAATTCTCATTCTTGACTAAGACTTCGCTTATTTCGGTTTCGGAAATGAAAATAATTTAAAGGCAGGATAAGAAAATTGTCGGCCGTATGTTTTGTTGCGGATTGCAGTGCAAATTTTTCGTCACAGTAGTAAATTTATGAGAAATTCGTTTTTCACTCGCTGCAAATTGCACATTTCCACTTTATTTTACTTTTAAATAATGCATTTTGGAAACATTCCTTGTTCGATGAAATTCATTAGTGGTTAGCGACGCTGACTGCTGTGCCGTAGGGCCTGGGTTCGAATCCCGGAGAAGGCATAGATGTTTGTAAATGTATAATGCCTTCGTAGCATGGGGGTACTCTAAATAGCCATCGAGCCACAGGTCCCCTCGTGAGGTTGGTGAAAGGGGAAGAGAGGTGGGAGGCCCCTGACCACCCTTACGGTGTTCTCCCTCAAAATTGGGGTGGAACCGAGCCAAAACATACTGTCACCTGCATGGTGCTCAAAGCTACGGCTAACGACAGGCGTACAATCTAACCCGATGCCATGATGAATTTCGTGAGCCTCGATCTGATAACGTCAAACAGGTGGCATTAGCAACAACAACAAAACTAGAAATTTTTGGAACATTGCAAGTTATCAGCAATTATTAATTGATATTCATTATTGATCAGTTTTAATATTTTTTTTAATTATATTGTGTGTCATATAACAAAGAAATAATAAAAATTGAAAAGAGTTCTTTTGAATTAAAATTCAGTGAAACTAGAAAAAAAAAGTACAAGTTTTTGAATTTGTACAAATCAATTTGCATTGCTACATTTCATCTGTAAAATCCTCTATGAGTGTGGTACAAATAAATTGAAGAGGAATTTTTCGGAACATTTTTTGCTCTACTATATCGAGTTTTCTTAAGAATTTCGAAGTTTTAATTTTGTGACGAAAATCTTTACAAAATCGAAATTGCATTTCATTTATTGATCTAAATTTTGAAGCCATGTAAAAGTCACTCCCAAATTGGTAATGTAATATTTCGATTAATTTGAAACCGTTGTCACAGATTTAGTAAAATCGTTAGAGCATATAATTCACTCTCTCTCTCTATTGCTGCATTCTATTAACTTAAAATTTACCTGCGTGAAACAGTTTACCTCGTCTGATATTTAATGTTGTAATTTAATATGTGAACTTAATTAACGTAATAAAACTTTGGTCTCAATAACTTTTACGAGGAAACTTTCTATTCAAAATATCGATGTATCTTAACATTCTATATTTATCGTGTCTCATGTTTCAATATACTTTATTCGGATAATTAACTAACTCCATATAATTGGGTTAATATAGCTGTTACAGCATAAAAGCTATTTCATTAATGTTTGGATAGATTAGAAAATGATTTGCAAAATGCGTGTTACGAAAGCGTTTGATAGATTTCTGGTGAAATGCAAATTAACCAAAATAGTGGATTTCTGAAACGAGCCCAAAATTTTTCCTCCTAATGTTTTGGGTAGTACTGCTGTACACTGCTGTATTTTATGAAATAAAATGATTATATACTGTTTAGATTACAGTGAAATACGCTTAACGCGAAGACACTTAAGATATCCGATTTATTGCGAAAACTTTAAAAAAAAAATGGAGATATGGAGAATTTTTTGTAGTTTTTAGATTTGCTTAGAACATTTTAAGAAAAATATGCTAAAATTAAGAAGTGAAAAAGAAATTATTATTACTAAAATGGGAAAAATTGGTAAAAATTCACGAAAAATAACATAACCGGGCCCATTCTGTACCAAAAGTTCATAAACAAATTTTAAATTTTGATGTGTTGCTACGTTATTTATTTTTGAAATGACCTTCAGGATAAGAGATATTTAATTTTTACAAAAACTAGAGCATTTTATCTTAGTTTTTATATGAAATTGCTTAAAAAAACAGTGATGATATTCACATAAGGGACTGTAAATTTTGTAATAAGACTGTGATTGATAAATCTGAAGGTTAAAACACTTCTACTATTATACAGAATATACACAAAACATTTCAGTTCATTATTTTCAAAAATTTTTAGCAATCGCTGACCCCGTTTGAACATTTTCGAAAAAAAAAAAAAACACATTTCGAGTAAAACGCGTTTTAAAGTATGACATATATCTTACTTAAAGCAATGGCCTCTGCTTTTACTAAAACACTTGTAGTTTTTGTTCTAGTGAACAGAAAATAATAAACTTGGTATTTTTTTAAAGCTAATAAGATGGCCTATAAAATAAAATCATAAAAAATTTGTCAATTTTTGGCAAAATTCACAATTTTAGGGTAGTCGGATACCTTAAGACGAAATATCGGTTAACACGAAATAATGCAACTGTCCCGACAAACTAGTAAGTCGTGTTTTCATGAATTTTTTCTCTTAAAACGAAAGGAAAATCGAAAAGATTTCCCTTCTGGGAATGAGCAACATACGGAAAACACCCAACACTTAATGAAATGTTTGAGAAAGTTTCTGTATTTTTGGACTATCCTACTGTATCACATCGGAAGTCTTTATATCGTTGCAGTAGATGATGATATTGTGTGCGCATTATTTATGGCACACAAAGACATTTTGGAATTTGTTCAAAGTTCAAAAAATATCAATGATGTAAATTCTTGCGACAAAAAAGGAAATTAATAATACAGCTCCCTTTCTCACGTCATTCGAAATGAGGAACATTATGAAATTTATACATAGTTATTTAGACACACATTCCAATGATGAAACGAATAACAAAATAGACGACATCGAACAATTTGTTGACAATTTGATGATAAAAAAGACAATGCAAGGGAAAATATCAGATTATTTTCCCAAAACTCAATAAATGTTTTATCCTTCAAAAAACTTTAAAAATATGTATTAAATTTCATTAAATTCTTGTGAATGCTTTTGTTTCATTGGTTTTTATTAAATACATGCATATATACATATCTATGTAAATAAATTGTACTCAAATAAACTTAATTTCGTTGAAAACTTTATTATTATGATTATTATTTTAGAAATATTCCTTAACATGAAATTCTTTTAGCATGAAAAAGTATTTCAGTCTCCTCAGTTCCGTTTTAAACGACTTTCACTTAAATGCTTGAAACAGTTATACTATATTGTTTGTTTCAAATCGGCTGCATTTTGGCAGCTAAACCATTTGCAGACAAGGCAAGTCCCCCAAGAGTGGAAGGCATGTCATTGGTGGTACCGTTTAGTGGGGCTTCCACTACAAAATTGTGAAGTCTGAATTTTTTTTATTCACTTCAAACTCTCGTCGGATGCTGAATATTGCCGAGATTTAAATTGATACTCAAGGGATATTTTACGTGCCACATAATCATATGACATGTATGTCTACGAATTTCGACAAGCTCTTCTGCATACTACATAAATACAGAAGAGTTTGTCGTGGTATCTATTTCTCGAGTTGGTTGGAGGTAGAGATCTCCTTGATCACAGAAGTTGCCAGAAGGATCCGAACGCAGTAAGGATTGAGAAAGACAAAAGATACAAAAGGATTACAAGTAGATATTCATAATAATTCATTTTTATTAATTTAAGTGTTAGAAATAAGTACGCTATATGACGACAAGACAAAAATAATAAGAAATGACGGGTACTTATCTGAAACTTGCTAAAAGAGAAATCGCCTCCAATATCTTCTAATAGCCGCCATCCGGTATAGTGGTTAGTGACGCTGAGTGCGGTGCCGTAGGGATTGGGTTCGAATCCCGGAGAAGGCATGGATGTTTGTGTTGTAAGCCCTCGTGTGATACACTGTGTAGTGCACGGGTTTATAAATGTTCTCATTAAAAAATATATCTTCTAATAGTTAAGCGACCCTAATTTCGGAACTCATTAATGTGGCTGTAGTGTCTCCAAAGCAACAACTATTCTCTATCTCACTGACTCTATGCTATTTAGTAGTGACGCTCATTTGCGGAGTTGCGTTGTTCTAGCCCAAAGTACCACTTTGGCTAGACGGAAAAAAACTCATGCTAGAGAGGATAGACAGGGCGGATAAACCATTGTTACAAGTTATTAAGATCGAACAATTACAACTTGTTCATATATAAATTTATTTGAAAAACAGTATGAAAATTTAAAATAACATTTTTAAAAAATTTCTTTTGAAGTTTGGGAGAGTTTATTCCCCTTTCCCGCATATAAGATTAGAATGCCTAAGCAGTTTTATTTCTCAAAAATGACTACTAAAAGAAAATACCGTATTTACTCGAATCTAAGCCGAAATCGATTCTAAGCTACACCCGAAACTCTCAAAATATTTTTATGAAAAAAATGTTGTCATCGATTCTAAGCCGCACCCCCAATTCTCTACACGTCTTGGAAGAAAAGTAAAAAGAAATTGTGTAAAAAAGGTTCATCGATATCCGATATTAGAGAAATTAAAAAAAATAGTAAGAAATATAATACGAAGTTAACAATTACTTTATTATACCAGTATTAAAAACTTTCAAACACATACAGGAATGTATAATTACTCTAATCGTTAGTACCATGATTCGAAAATAATTCTTCACTACCACTGGCTCGGAATTGGTGCCGGCGTCGCCATTTTCCCACACGATGTTGTCTTCCGTGCCTTTCAATGCATTTGCTATGCAGCATTTTTTTTAAAAGAATGCATTATAGAAAAGTGTAAAAGAATTATTAAAGACTGTTGAACATTTACAAGCAAAAATTATATAATTTTGCTTACGTTGTAATGCCTGACGGTTCCTGCTTCCATCTGAAACCCCTTGTCTACCCGCAGACCCGGCTAGGTGTGCGGAAATAAATTGAATAATGAACAGACATGATTTCACACTAACTATTTTATTGTTACGAAAATATCAATCAGACTTATTAAGGTAACAGATCAGATAGTAGAGCGCGGAGGTGAGATTCAATTACACGGGAATAATACTACGGACCCTCAACCGATTCCACGACAGTCTAAACACGCTCAATATTAACTTCTTCGCACACTAATAAGCTAACTTCTAACAAAACAAGGCTCACGATACCTGTACTTTTATGAAGCAGATCCTACCCTTGAATCTTGCAGGGGATCTTTATCTGGATTTAATCACTGTCATTGGGTCCACTCTCCGTAATCCTTTTCATGGACAAACTCCAAAATCTCTTAATAATTCCACGATCCTTCAATCTTCAACTAACAAACTAACTCGCCAACTTACTTGCCAACTCTTTGCTAACTCTTCAAACTCGCGAATACAGAATTTATATAATATACTTCATTTGCATAATCACACTTTCTTACTCGGCGAAAGTTGATTGAAATAAATATTTTTCTAAAAGTGTCATGAAGGGATTAGTAGAACCGCGTATAGATTCGTTACAAGGTCATCGACATTTGTTCCATCCGTGTCAAATTTTCAGTGCCCGCTGTTCTGTTTTTTTCTGCATATAAAATTTCCTCCCTTTTCATACTTGCGTCATACTGAACTTGTCTTGATGCTATTGCCTATATATATTTGATGTTTAGGTGATTAAAAGAAAGTGTACAAAAAAAAAAGAGTCCTAAATACGAGCAGATAACGATGTTTAGGATAGACTGAATACAGGAGATAAACTGCGCAATTAGTCATTGATGCAAGTGGACACAATGGAAGGCTACATTTTTCCCTTTCAAAGGGGGAGAGAGACTCAATTTCCTCCATCCAACAAATATTTTGCCTTCGATTCTAAGTCGCAGCCGATAAATAATGCGGCATAGATTCGAGTAAATACGGTAAATACCGATGTCATTAATATACAAGAACTGCATCATTAGTAAAATGTTCATAGGGAATTTATTATCAATGTTCAAAACTCTGTAATATTTTATACATCGTTTTGAAGTGAAACTTCTTTAGGTACGGGAGTGAATGGGAAATTTACCCAGTTTTGCGTAGCAGTGAAAAAGCGAACGGAAATAGTGATTCCCCCCATCCCCTGAAACGTCGCCATCGTGAGGAGATAGCGGGAGGAAAAGAGAGCGGGAAGGGGGGGGGTACACCACGTGACATGCGTCATATCCGTGAAAAAGTTGGGGAATTGTGCATCAAAAGTATATCTTGCTGCTATAAACGAAAGGCGCTTAGGTATGGCGACATTAAGTGGGTACCCTTGTTACTCTCGTAACGAACTAGCGTGGCGTATTTTCGTATTTTTTTTTGTAATAAACATGCCGTTTTCAACGAAATAAATGCACCCAAAATATTACCATTATATGGCGTTACGGGAGTGTCTGGGGTATTGTGTATATGTCACTAACGTCGCTCCAGAATCGATACGGGTAGCGTCTTGTAAACAAACACAATGACTTCTGTTAGTGATGTATTAAGTTTATATTATTAATTTTTATTTCCAAGAATCAAAATTAATTCTGGTCAGAATGCCTTGAACAAATGCAAAAAGAGGAAAAGAGTTTCGCGAAAGAAAAAAAAAGCAAATCTAGCAGAAGTCCAGGCGAAAGTCTACATATCACGTCGTAGCTTTTATCATCTTTATTCATAAAGTTTTAGTGCTGTACACATCAGAGACTGCTGAAATAATTGGATCCGATGATGATTAAAAGCCGATTATCTTAACTGGAGATATTAATGTTAATTTTGCTTCAGAAGAAGCAAAGCCACTCATTGAATTCTTGAAACGGACACTGAATTTGACAATGAATACTGATTCTAGAGAAGGAAAAACAATATACGGTTTCACTTCTATCTGGCTTTCCACGTTCTTTTTTTTAAAACTTAGCACGCCATCAAAGGTTCATAAATGTTGATTTCATATTAAGTCTGAAAAGACTGAAATTTTTCGAGGTACTTCGGTTTTTGCTTTTTCTTTATAAGAACTCAAACTCTACTTTAATGACCGTAAAGAATGTAGCTCGAGATTTCCAGTTTCTGGGACCTCTCAAGCATATAAAATTAACAAATAAGCAAAAGCTTTCTTTTGATAAACAGTTCCCTGAGTGAGTCGATGGGCTTCAGTTCCCATACATAATCTCATACGTTCTAAAATATTTGAATCGATTTGAGTAGGTATATTCTTGAAAGCATTTCAAGGATAATTTTTTATTCTTTTTGTATGTGAGAGGTAGACATTTTTATTTTCTGCCAAAACCTTTTATTGGGAGAGCTTATCCATTGTGTTTCATGGAAACTGCATCTTTCATTGGTGTTTTTTAAAAACAGAGAATGTTTCTGAATTCCCCCCCCCCGCTATCTTCCCCAAATTCATTAATGACTTGAAGTGTTTGAAAGTAATTAAATAATTATCAGTAATTGTTTCCGACACTTAATATCCGTCATTACCACCAGGATTATTGATTTAACTACTGATAAATTAGTCAGCTTATCATTCAATTCCTACGATTAGTTCACACTCTCCCGATATATACAGTCGACTCGATAATTCGAAGTTGGAGGGACCAATGAAAAACTTCGAATTATCAAGAGTTCGAATTATCAATAGGGTAAAAAAACAACTATCAAAATACACAAAATCAAATTTTTTTCTAATGCATTTTTATTTTTAACTATGTAATAAAACAACGATTGTACATATGTATAAAATTATTTTAAAGTACTTTTAAAAGGACATATTATACAGTATAAATATTATCAGAAGTTAAAAAAAATCCTCTGTTAAAAAAGAATACATTCATTACATGTATACACACTCCTACGCATCTCTTCTTCACAATAGCGGACCATCCTTTCTGAACACATGTGCAGCAAAGCCACGTGTTAAACGAAAAATATGGATGGCTGACAACAGGTGCGGTTTGTCTGTTGTCCGCTAAAAGGAATGAAAACAACAAAAGTGTCTTTTCTCCTGAGGAATCGGAAAACACTAAGAAGGTCAGAAGACAAGAAGACAGATGGTCATCAAAGAGACTACGTTACACGGAAGACACGCAAAGACAACTCAATGCAAAACTTGTAAGCTCCAACCTGTTTGCTACAGGATTGTACATGATAGTGAGAGTTCGAATTGTCAAGAGTTTTTTAGATAACTTCGAATAATAGCGTGTTGTAGTCTGTGGCCACCACAGATTTTACTTCGAAATATTGAAAGTACCAAAACGTATTGTTTTTGTTCGAAATATCAAGAGTTTTTCTAGGGACTGAGTATATACTTCGAATTATCGAGAGGTTCGTATTATCGAAGGTTTGAATTATCGAAAGTCGACTGTATTTATTTATGCAGTTGACTCTCGATAATTCGAAGTTGGAGGGACCAATGAGAAACTTCGAATTATCAAGAGAATAGGAAAAAAAAAACTCCCAAAATACACGAAGAGAATTTTTTTCTAACACATTTAAATTTGAAACTATGTAATAAAACAACAATTGTACATATGTATAAAATTATTTTAAAGTATATTTAAAAAGTACATATTGTACAGCATAAATATTATACAGAAGTTATAAAAGAAAGTATTAAAAAATACATTTATCCATTAAATACAATTATTAAAAGAATACATTCTGTTCATAATTAATCTTCCTTGACGAAAAAATCTTTTATCTTTAAAATCTGTTAAATCTGTTATCCGATTCCTCAGACACTGTCCCCAACACCATTGGTTCTGCAAGGCAGAGTCCAATCCGGCATATGCCCTATTTGGTGCTAAATGCCGTAAGTCACACAGATGAGTCATCATAAATCGTCATGTCACTCCGACGTAAAATACACACAATCCTATGCATCTCTTCACAACAGTGGACTATCTTTTCAGAACATAACTGCAGCAAGACTACATGTTAAACGAAAGGTATGGACGTCTGACAAGTGTGGTCGGTCTATTGTCCACTTGAAGAAGGAAAGCAACAAAAGTGTCTTTTTGCTTAAAGAACCAGGAATCAAAACAGAAGAGATGACAGACAAATAGTCAACAAAGGGACAACGTTACAGTGGAGACACGCACAGACAATATAACACAAAACATGTAAGCTTCAACCTGTTTGCTATAGGACTCTGCATGATAGAGAGTGTTCGAATTGTCAAGAGTTGTAAAAGATAACTTCAAGTGATCGCGTGCTGTAGTCTGGTCAGCCGCAGATTTTACTTCAAAATATTGAGTGTACCAAAACGTATTGTTTTAGTTCGAAATATCAAGAGTTTTTCTAGAGGCTGAGCAAATACTTCGTATTAGCAAGAGGTTCGTGTTATCTCGAAGGTTTGTATTAGTGAGAATCGATTGTATATATATCTTGTTCAAATTTTCAATCGTTAATAACATACTTTTTATTTATCCATTCAAGTTCAAATACATTTTTAAACTTGTATTAGATGACACTTGATGTTAATGCTCACAGTTTTTTCAAATATTAATTCATTAATTACATTTAATGAATTAATATATAGTAAAAAACAAAAATAATAGTTCAGTACCATATATAAAAAGAAAAATCGCTCGTTGTGTTCCTGTAGCTCAATGAATAGCACGTTGGACTTCTAATCCAAGGGTTGTGCAATTGAATCTCACCTGGGATGGCCTAATTTCTGAGAATGTGATTCCTTCATAGTATACTATTTTATTGGAATATTTAAATTTAATTCATGACTAAATAGTAACAAATAAAAATAATAGTCCAACACCCTATATAGAAAGGAAAATTGCTTTCTATTTTGCTACTTAATATTGTTATTTTGTAATGTGAATATACATATTTATATTAATTCTAATTATTTAATAAGAAGCAACTAAAATAAAATTTTTCTTTGTTGACCTAAGTAGGAATTGACTTAATTTTTTTTGAGAATATTAAAAAATATCTTTGGATTAGAAACATTGTTACAAATATTATCCCAGTACAATCTTTTGGCATTTTTTTTGAAATCCAAGTTTACTGTCATATTGCTTGTATTTGATGTATAATTAGGGAGAAATTCTACGTATAGCCTTTTTTCTGAAAGTTTTTTTTAGACAAGTGCCTTTATGACAAGTACCATTACACCATGGACTTAAAGATTTGTGTGTGTGTTAGAGATTTTAACTTCTCTAATATAATTATGAATAATTTTCGAAATTGCTTCTCTGTGAGATTATCTATATTTTCCTCAGGTATATTTAATATAATCAGCACTTCTTTTTGCATGAATTGCCAGTCTATTTTTCTTAAAGTTTTTTTACTAGACTTGAGTAATGAAAACTCAGTTATGACAGGATTGTGATCACTTTCAAAGAAACAAGCTGAAACGTAACTATTAGTATACTCAGAGAGATTTGAGGAGCAAATTGTGAGATCGATTAAAGAAGATTTACCCGCTGAACTTCAAAAAGTAGGAGTAGTTGTGTTAAGAAGAATTGAATTTTAATCAGTCAACCAATCAACAAAAATATTACTGTATCTAGAAATGTGATCTGATCCCCACATCGGGTGATGAAGGTTAAAATCATCAAAAATGAAAAATGGATCTGTTAATGAATCAAGGAAGGATTTCATTCAGGTAATATTTAGTCCACGTGGTGCGTAGATATTTATAACATAAAAAGAAATGTCTTTGATATTTATTTTGACAAAAAAAAGTATTTCCAAATCTTCTATTTGGGAAATCTGAAGAGGAATTTGTTGAACAGAAGCATTAGAAGGTACAGCTGTTGTTTATTCATCTCCTGATCTATTTTGTCTGTCTTTTCTGAAAACTTTTTCCATGTTATATTAAATTTGTCTCCACTTGATAAAAAGATTTCTTGGAAAATCAAGGTATTTTGCTTGTGAAAAGAGAGGGATGTTTAACCAAGTGGTTTTATTTTTTAAGCTTCTACAGTTCCCTTGTAAAAAAATCATAAACATAGAAAAGAAAGAAAAAAAAAATAATTCACCGAATTTCTAAAAGTTTCCTCCCCTTTGAGGGAAAAAATGTTTAGATTAAGATGCTGAATGAGAATACAGAAATGGGAACATATATACAGATTTTTTTTCTTTATCGGATTCAGTGTTTAGTTTTCCACTATTACCAGAAGAACCTTGAATTTGATTTATGGAGGTACTTAATGTGTCAGATATTTTCCCCCCTGCCTGGTGTAGAAGAATGTGTCACCGAATCCACTACGCTACATACGTGAAAAAACATTGTTTCCATTGATTTTCGTAAACTTTCCATCAGGAATGCCGTTTATTTTTCCAAAACTGTTTGGAAAACAGTCACCATTTTTTCAAATTTCTTATCCATGATTTCTTGTATGTTGTTTTAAAGTACTGTCGCATATTTTTCAGAAGTGGTTGCACGAAATCGTCGTCACACCTCACTCACTGTTATGTGTAGTCTACACTTAAATTCCATGATTTGTTTTTCTGTTAGGGATGAAGAGCAAAGAGAAGAGTTTGCCGGTTGATTGCTCTTACAGTTAGTGCAACTCGCATTTAAAGTGCACGCCTTTCCCTCCCCTAGATGAGAAGAACCACAATTACAACATATTGCTGGACTCTGACAAAATCGAGATGAATGCGAAAAACTGAAGCAATTAGTGAATTGTCTAGGTCTGTCAGTGAATAGTTGGATTTTATGATTAATAAACCAGAGCTTAACGTTATCTGGTAAAACGGTTCTAAGTATGGTTAT
Organism: Trichonephila clavata; assembly: GCA_019973975.1. Taxonomy (NCBI): domain Eukaryota; kingdom Metazoa; phylum Arthropoda; class Arachnida; order Araneae; family Nephilidae; genus Trichonephila; species Trichonephila clavata. Next base: position 212,084 of record BMAO01002473.1, on the reverse strand, counting down.
CAGAATGGGATATACTTCTGTACACGTACCTGATTTTATAAACCTGCGAATTTCGACTATTTCAAAATTATTGCTGTCTTGCAATTCCGCAGATAGCTCTTCCAAAGATACATTAGTAGGAATTTCGTATAATAAGAAGCGGGATGTAATACTCTCCCATATGGCATTACATTAATGGAAACGTTTAATAACTGATCTAAAGGTAAGATTTGTACTGCACAAATTGGATCCGAAGTGGCGAATCGTAATTTTACATTTCTAGTAAATGACATATTTGAGATCTGATCATATCTGGGAATTTTACTCTTAATCTCCATATATAGTAGTTGTGGGTTTGTTTTGGGAAGATGACGGCTTTTGTTTATTTTCTAAAAATATATTTATCTCTGTTATTTTCTTTGGCCTGCTCGTAATACGAGTTCCTTTTCGGACGAAGGAGTACGAAAATACTTTATATTCCCGGTTACCATCTTGATTTCCATCGGTAATGTTATGTGCCCTTTGAAATTAGATGTCTCAATATTTGCAAGACACAACTTGAGTCTAATTGCTTTAGTAAAAAGAACAAAACTATGCTTACCAAGTCCTTGTAAGAGCATAAATTAAAACACACGCACGCACACACAAAAAAAACCACTTTCAGAGTGGTCATGGAACACCCAAAGACAAAATATGCTTCCAAACTCCAATATCACCTTGTCACAATATGCAACCGCCCACCTCAATCGAATCTCGGATCCCCCCCACAAGTTTTTATCATATAATTTTTTTTATATTACTTGTTTTTAAATTTTGATCATGTTACAATTTACGCCTGCTTTCACCAGTAATGAATTCAATTTTAGAAATATGTTACACCAATGAAAAAAGTGTTTTTAATATTTTATTCGATTGAAACATATTTTTACGAACATCGCCCTTTGGGAATTAAAATTGCTTCTACTAATGCTTTGTATATAACAAATATGTCTTGACTCCGTCGTAAAGAAGGGTGCCGACTTTGTCATTTGATCACGGTTTTAAATCGTGTAGTTTCAATTTTTTGAAAATTTAATAATGAAATATTTAAAAAGGAGTAAAATGGCGTAAATTTTTCCCCTCTCAATCTGTTATTTATTGGTTTTCGAAATATTTGTTTTATTTTTGGAAATATTAATTGGCCAATGAAATATTTTATAGAAAAGTGAAGGATTGTTTCAGAGCATTTTTTGCAGAACTTAATGAGTGAAAGTCGAAAAAAATATATATATAAAATAGATTATTATCGAATTCATATGATTATAATGTTGTGTAATTTCCTTCCTCAGGAACGACTATTGCAATTGCTTGAAATTTTCCACGCGAAATACCACAGAATAAATATTTTTTTAAAAAATTTCCTAGTAAAAAAACGGTTACGGATTGGTGTTTTACCATTGCAGACCTATTACATTCCTCGGAAGCTGGTATCTCTTTTTAGTGCGGCACCATATAGGCGGATACCAATCACCACAGGCAATTTTGACGCCCAGTTTCCTCCCTAAGGGGAGGCACCTGAGTTCTGACGGCCTGAACTTGTACTAGGATTTAATTTTGCCGAAAGCATCCAAGCCAAACAGACACTCTAGGATCTTTCACATGCCGCATAATCGTACGACATGGTCGCTGTCAATTTTCTGCATCATGATAACCCACCGACTTGGGCCGGGGTCGAACCCACAACCATAGTTTCTGAAGGCCAGCGACAAACCAACCACGCCACCCTGCCGGCCCATAGAATAAATATATAGATAGTAAAATATCACTCTTTTTCTCTTCCTTCCCTTTTCCCCTAGTTATAAGAATTTAAAAAAAAGGAAATTTCCCCAGTAGGTTTTGATCATGTTGACCAAAATTCATTAATCTTTGGAACAACTTCTTTTCAAATGAAATTTTAAAAAGAGAAGAAAAAAATTATAAACTGGTTTGAAGTGTTTTTTTATGTTGATTTAAGAATAATCAATCTTACTCCAGGTGTAAAAAATTACTTTTGCTTATTTGGCGAAACAGGATTACAATAAAACTAATGTACATGAGAGACAAATATAGATGTTTCTACTTGTTCTTACTTGAAGTTCTTTAACAAACCGTTTGTAAATGGTTACCATGTGATAAACGACTTTTTGTATCATTTTTAAATGGTTAAAAAAAAACAATATCGTAAGAGGTAGGCTGCTGAAGTTTTTGAATGACAATTGAAAGAAAAATGTTTCTACTGGAGATTGACCACATATATGTATATATATACGCACACATTTCGGTTCTTTGTGGAAAACATTCTACCAAAAAAATATTTGAAGAAAATTGGGAAGAACAAATATTATAGGAATATTCTGTATACTTTTTTAATAAAACAATTTGCTTATAATGCGTAGATTTGAGTCTAATACTTGTACTTCATATAGAGCATAGGTTTCCAACCTTTTTTGAACTGGCGCACCCTTTTCTAGTGAATATTTCAATACCGCCCCTCCCACTCTAGAGAAATTGTTCATAATACATGGTGAAAACAAAAGTTAAATTTTTAAAAAATATATTCTATTACTAATAGAATATATTTTTAATTTAATTTTTTCATGCTCCAATTTTTTTTACTTGCGAATCTGAAATAGCTATTGCCTCAAATATATTGAAATGTGTAATATTATATATTGTTGGAATAGATAGGATATATATTGTTGGAATTGAAATGCTACTGTGTGTGAATTTCTTCTTCATTTAAAAGAGTGGAAAAAACGTTTTAATTTACTTGTTTTAAAGACAAACAGGGTTTTTGATGCTACGAAGTAATTCATAATGAGAACGATTGCTTTCAAAATAAATATAAACTGACAGTCGCAGCTTTTAAAGAATCACATGTTAATTCCTGGTTTACATTTTTATGTTTCTTGGATAATATACGCAATACAAACATTTTCCCTATTGCGCACAAAGACAACACGTGCATTCTCTCTACAGAAATTACAATCACTATATCATTCAAATTAATGTAGGTCTCAATGTAAGTAGTCTTTAATTTTTTCATACACTTCCCGAACTACCGAAATATGTGAATTTTCGTACATGTGATATAGAAATAATTTAAATACATACAATCAACATAGTAAGCAGTATTAAAGTTTACTTTTGTTAGTACATAGCGTGTTTTTTTAGTCTTATTTGGTTAATCTGCCCAAGTCCTTCCTTGCCATCTCAACGCCCCCTAATTTTCTCTCGGTCTTTTACCGCCCCCCTGAAAGCCTCAAACGCCCACAAGGGGGCGTTATCGCCCACGTTGAGAACCTATGATATAGAGGAAAATGTGTCACATCCTTTAAAAAAAATCTTAAAAAAAGTGTTAAATTTATGAAAAAAGAGAGGAAAAAAATGAGTTTAAAAACCTTTGCTATATTTCTTTTTATCTAAACATAAAAAGAGAATAAAATAAAATTCTATGTTAATTCAAGCTCACATTTATCAAGTTTGGTGTGATTAGTGCCATGGTTATGTGGAAACATTGACTACAATAAAAGAAAATCACGTTTTATAGATAAAAATATGAGTCAGTATATGATTTAAAATATTTTAAAGATTAGTTTCAAATATATATGAGGATATATTACATAAGTGTATTAAATATAATTAAAACATAATAAGAGAAAATGACCCCCCCCCCACGTTAGAAATAAGAATGTTGCGTTTCTGATCACGAAATTGCTACCTGTTAAAATAACATTTTCTATCAAAATCATATACTATAAATCTAATAGAGAATATTTAATTTTCAATTAGAATTCTTTTTTCTTAGTTTTATTACTAATATTAATTATCTTAAACATTATTTGAGACAAAGTACATTTTTCGTGTAAAAGAAACCAAGGCCGTAATGAAGTCATAAACTTGTTGGCAACTAATGATTATATAGGGGATACATGATAAGTTTGATAGTTTGTATGTTTTATAACAATTTGGTTCTGTGAAAATATTGATTAATTCTTCCAAAATTAGTTTTTATTTCCTTTTTGGTAGCTTTATTATATTGAATTTATTCTTTACTTGATGTGGTTATAGGTTTTGCTATAAAATTTGTAAACAAAAATTCAAAAAACGAAAATTTAAAGAACACAGTGCAATTTATTTTTAAGTGTAAATTTTTATATTTCTTACTATCTTCTTTCTTAGGTATTTCGTGTAATTCAAATTACAAGAATTTGTTATAATGGTTTTTTTTCTTCATAATATTACAAATAATTTGTTTTGATATTTCTTCCTTCTTATTCAATTTGTTTGTTTTAACTTGCTGTTTCTCCTTCAAAAAATATAATAAATTACAATACACAAATGTTTCTTACAGGTATATAGGTAAAAATTATAAATAAAAAAAAATTTAAAAATCTTTCAAGTTAATTTAATAGACAATATATGTATAATTATCTCTATTAAGTTTATTGAACCAAGTCAGCATAATTATTTATATTTTTAAATGGTTAAATTATTATATTTATAAAAGAGCAATTATTTTTTTGAAATTATTATTACAAAGTTTTCAAGAAAATTGTTAAAATATAAACAAAGAGTATTAGAATATACGAGTGTGTGCGTAAAATTTCTTTCCTCTTTAGTTTTTTAAAGACTTTTTTTTGGCGAAATATCAATATTTTTTAATTAAATGAACCTTCATATCAAAATTAATTAAATATAAATATGAAATGGAAAATCACGAATTTTGTAATTGGAAAATTATTTGAGATCAATATCAACTTCAGTCAATTTTCAAATGTTTGAATAGGTAATGTATTAAACGTTGCTTGTGTAAAAATAAATTTAAAAAAATAATAAGTAGTGAAGAATAAAAGCATAAATAAAAGAATAAATTAAAATGATAATAATAAGCAGTGAAAAATAAACAGATGGAGGGGAATCGGATATTATGGTATATCATTTAAATTTCTAAAAATAACTTTACTTATTTTTTGATAAAAATCTCCAAATTCATCATGGATATATGCTATAAACGATTGTAAGGAATTATCACTTGTCAAAAACAGTATTTATTTTGTTTTTATAAAAAAATTTATTATTTTTTTAAAAAAAAAAGCTCAATGAATGGTATTATGGAATAATCAGGTAATATGGAATGGGTGGAAAACTAATTTAGTCTTTTAAAACGTAGTTATCTAACTATAAAAGCCCTATTTTTAAGAATGCGTGAAGGTACTTTTTGTTTCGGATCTATTTACAAAAGACACAAACATATTCTTTCTTTGCTCCAGTACAATCAACGTGAGTCCACACTATTCCATAATACCCGACACGCCATCTTGGAAAATGAACCTTTAAACTAAAAGACAAAATATAGTCAGCTAGAAAACGACCACTGTATTACAAACTACAGTTCTTTTTATATACAGTAGAACATCGTTTATTCGAACGTTTATTATCCGGAGTATCAAATATCCGGGCCAAAGTCCGGATACGTTTCCGAGCAGTGCAATGCTCAATAGTTTCGGCGGGGCGCTCGCACTGTGAACAAGAACTAAAAAATAGCAAATACAACAGATCACACGCAAACAAAGTCGCTTCCTTAAAAAATAAGGAACAAAAATAAACAAATCCCTCCATATGTTAACAAAAATGGGCAAACTAACAACAAAGTCAACTTAATAATTCCTGATAGGAGATTATGATCTCGACAGAGATCGAGTGCTCTTTGTAATATTCAATACCTGCTCAATAGTTGCTTCGCGTGAAGCCAAAAGTGACGGGAAAGCCCAAGGTGGGGGATACTTAGGGAGTTTCAGTTGTGTGATTTGGTAAGCATCTGCGCGGAATATTAGGTCAGTTGTTTTCAAGTGAGGGGGTGTATACGTGCTCTTTTGTTGAGTTTTGTTGATGTAGAAACCTGGATGGCATACGATGCAGAAGACTGTGGATTTCAAATGCTAAATGATGACGAGATTGTGACTTCCGTGCAAGAAGAATCCGAGCCCTGTCGACGATGAAACGGATGAAGACGAGGACAACAACAACGAAAGTAACACGAGTCCATCAAATGCTGACGCGTTTCTGCGTTGGAGACAGCTATGGGGTGGTACAAACAACAATCAGAGTGCTATCCTTCTCAACTACTGCTGTTCAAGAGAACTAGACCTTGCAGCGAAAAAACGAAGGTGTGCATTGGAACAGCGAAAAATAAGTGATTATTTTCCACAATAAAAGTAAAATTGCGACACTTTGCACCTATTTTGCTTTTTTTTCAAGCACGCTTCCCGCATGTGATGATTTTCAATATTAGTATGGTGTCCGGTTTCATATACTGCATGGATCGCATTCGGTTTTCGGTTATCCGAACAATCGTGTATCCGAACGGTTTCCCGTCCCAATTGATTCGGATAAACGACGTTCTACTGTACTCTATACTTAAATTTAATGTTCAAGTTACATGTGTACTAATAGGTCAAAAAGGTTTGAAAACTTTTACTGGCAATACCACCCAATTCATATACTATACAAATATATGAATTGCTTTGTTGGAAATTTCATGAAAATTGAGACATTCTCTTGCCTGAAAATGTGCTTCGGGTTTAATTTAGGCTTTTGTACATTTGACGAAAATAGCCTTAAGAAACAAATGTTAGAAAGAACTACCATGGACTTCGTTGCAAAAGTCTCTGCTAGAATCATTGAGAAAGAACCCTCTGCATGTGTCACTTTGAATGTTTCTTACATACTTTTTTCCTTACAGTTTTCATTGAAGAGTTTCTGAACTTATATTTTTAAGTTAAATCTATTTATGTATCTCCAAAGTAAATAAACGTGGTTCTACAGGATACTATTTTAACTTATATTGAGGATTAGGTATTTCAAGTTATAAATTCATATTTTGATTATAGAATTCCGCGATAATTTTTTTTTTGTCACGAATTAAGTTTTTTTAAAAACCAACTCAATAAAATTCATAATGATTCCTTTCATCACATTTTTAAACAGCATCACGCCTACTTGTAAAAAATTTTGCTTTTAAAACAAATTTTCTCTTAAATCTGTCTTCACTGACGTTTCCAAACTTAGATCATGCAAGTATAGTTTAAAGAAATTTTTCAAAATTCAAATGTTTCCTTGGCTTTTCTATGTTCTATATATATATAAATGGATGTTTGCATTTTTGACCTCACTTCACTCCAACACCGTTCAACCGATCACTATGAAAAATGGCATGTATATGTATTTTTTGTGCTATCCTCTATGTCGAAGATCTCAACCAGGTGGCGCTACAGCATATCAACTTCTGCACCGTTCAATCAATTGCCAAGTTGCCAACATGGTTGGCAAAATGATGCCACTTGGCTCTATCGCCAGCATATTTTGTTTCCATTGAGAGAGAGAGAATCACCGTTATAATGTAAAGAGTGGCGTTGTTTGCGAATATTAGAATTTTAACATAAAATAAATACAACCGAAAGTAATATTTAACGTATTACACATCCAGATATAAATTATTTACACTATTTTAAACAGTCATTACACAAAATTTGTAACAATACGTTACTTTCGCTGAGCAGAGATCAGCTTAGGAAGATGTTTTTAAAAATCGACCCACGAGGGAGTTGCGGGGGTATATGAATTTTAAAAAATCCTTTTTTTATCAGCTATTACATTTACAGACTTAAAAATTTAACAAATATGACTTTTTTGTTCAGCTGAGGTATTCAAAAAGCTTTTTTTTTGTTTAATTTGCAATTCACTTAATATTAACTCATTAAAAACTTCTTTATCCTTCAATTTGTATTGTTTAATTTTTCAATTCACCAGTGCGAAAAACGAGTATACCAAATAGTGCTTATATAACTATTTACCCTACTGTCTCCTTGAAACTTTAAAAATAATATATAAATGTCATTTTTACTTAAACAAGTAAAATGAATAACCCATTTCACATTAAATTATAGTGTGAAATTATGGAGAATATTTTATGCAGAAAAAAATGAAATGTGAATTTAAAAAAAATGAGTAATTAAATAATATATTCCATGGGATTCTCTCTAAATCCGGGGTGGGCATTACGTCGATCGCGATTGACCGGTGGACCGCCAAGACAGTTTGGAGTGACCGTCTGAAGATTAGCAGTTAGTAATTGTTTTTGGAAATATTCAAGATTAGCTGACAGTACGCAGACTAAGAGTCTTCTACTGACTATTATTACGAGAACTAGCTTTAGATGAAAATGATTTATTTTCTAATGTCTTTTGGATTGTTGGATAATAAATGCATCATTTGATACTATTATATTTGGGGCTTTTATTTTTATGCTTGATTTTGCGCTTTGCTTTAAACGCAGTTTCAAAAAAAACGAGATTTTTTTATTTACGTAGAGAGGTAAGTACACATATTCCGCATTTATTATTAAGTTATAATAAATATTGTTTCCTTACCTTACCACACCGACGACCCTGAGCAATTGGCGCACTCGTGAATTTTTCAAAGAGGCACGGTGCGGTGGTCCAAGGTTGAATGTCTACCATTCTCATATCCTACCCCAATACGCTATCAAACATATATATATATATATTTCACTTTGTAGTTTGTTTGGAACAAGGAACAGTAAGAAATAAATTATTGAATAAATAATTAGCATTAATTAATAAAAAAGTTTTTATAACAAATAATTAAATTTTAAGTACTATACGCATGGGATTATAATCGATCAAACAAATCATGGGCTATGGAGGACGGTCGGGACCCTTTGTGTGTGCCACTGATACTGGGTGGACGGCAACACCTTAAAAAATTAGAAGTAGCCCGTACCCTGGAAAAGTCTGCCCATCTCTGCTCTAAATGATAGTGAAAATCAGTTTTTCGTAGCTCTAAGACAAAATAATCTCTAGGCTATCTATGAAAAAAAGGTCCTTAATAATTTTAACATTCACTTGAATTGATGCTATTTTTAATGCTTTTATTTCCCTAAATATTTTTGTTCCATTCCACAATTTTTTATTTATATAATATTACATTCGCGGAAGGTCAAATAAATTCACTTTTAAACGTTTCCGCAAAGTATTTTTGCGCTATTCAAACCTTGAACTAATTCGCATTCAAAGTATCCAAAAAAAGAAGTCTAAAAAATTCAACAATTTGACAAAATTCTTCTAGCTACTCTAACTTAACCACAGTACATCAAAACAAACGATGAGTCTTGAAATAAAGCCAGTCTTTGTTTTTATACCAGTGCACACACTTTAAAATGTTATGCTAAGAAGACGCCATCCAAAAACTCGCGGCAAGAGAAGAGTCCCTTTTAAGAGTGACATCTTTACGATCGTACGAAACAAGTGTATTAAACGAAGCGATGATCGTAAAACAGCTTGAGTATGATGTATGGACTCAGGAAAGCGACATTAAAAGGTGACCTTTGCCATTTTTACGACGCAAGGCAATTACATTGTGATACAAAAAATGGACTGTTACTGCCCGTTAAATGTATTTTATACCGTTGAAAACCAACCATGATTACATGATTCAAAAGTGAAAATGAGTTTTATGATTTGTTAACTGTGGGCGCGGAAAAGAACGTGAGAATCGTCCTCACACGCTCTTTGCTCGGTTCAGATGGAGCTTTCTTCGGCCCTGGTAACGTGACTGTGAGTGTTAAATTACTAACCGGACAAATAAACTTGGGGAATGATTTTCTCGAAAACTTGTTATGTATTACGAATTTTAATTTAAGAATTTTTGGTGTCTCTCTTTCCTGCGTAGCTTTATTTTGAATTTGTTGGTGTTGTACTGTAGTGGTTTCTTATTTGTGTGGTACACATTGTCTAAGAGGTACCTAAGTAATTCCTTAGAATTATATAGTGTGGCCCCGGTAGCCTAGTGGCCAAGGTAACGGAATCGTGACCGTTATGAGCTCGAGCATAGAGCCACTAAAGACCCGTCGTGTAGGGGAGCGAAGCACGTTAAATCTGCCGAGAGCTCAAACGTCCTCCCACTGGTGTGGGTCCCTGCTCATGTGTTGTCCTCGTCACATGACCATAGTTCAAAATGACGAGGTCCATCGCCAAAAGATCTCGCGTATCTGAACCGTGCGATGTTAATATTCATTCATTAACTCACTCAGAATTACATAGGGCACCAAACAGAACATGTAGCCTAGTGGTTAGAGCATCGGACTCCAGACTGGAGGGCCTGGGATCTATGCACAATGCCACCAAATATTCTCCGAGTACACACGGAGTACGTGCTCGTTGAATCAGTGGGTCCGAAAGTCTTGCGGACGGTCGCAGCTGTAACCATGAGTGCAGGGGTCTGAAGAATATTTCCCTCCCCTCCAGTTCCGTGCCTAAGTTGTGGAGGTGGAGATAACTGGTGTCGCCATCTATCGTTAAGAAGTCCAACCTGTGTCTCACAGGCTCTGGCAAAAGTTTCATTCTTTCCATTTGGGAAGCACACGACAGCTACAGAACATTTATTTTATTTTGACAGTTTCGAGAGAGAGAAAAATACATTTGATGCAAAAATATTCTTTAGAATCAATATATACCCCCAAAGCTTCCGTAAAAATTCTGCAAACAATTGATGTAGAGATTCAATTTTAAAACTGAAATCGGAAATGTATGGGATATCTCATTACAAAATATATCTTTTGAGAGTGTGTTATGTTAACGTCGCACTATAAAGCAACACAAGGGTTATTTGCGGAGGACTTCGTAATTTTGAGTCTGGGCTGACACTTGAGCTGTGAGGATGACACCTGAGCTGTGAGGATATCTGAGCTGTGAGGATGACACCTGAGCTATGAGGATGACATCTGCGCTGTGAGGATGACACTTGAGCTGTGAGGATGACACTTGAACTGTGAGGATGACACCTAAGCTGTGAGGATGACACCTGAGCTGTGAGGATGACACCTGAGCTGTGAGGATGACACCTGAGCTGTGAGGATGACACTGAGCTGTGAGGATATGATATCTGAGCTGTGAGGATATCTGATCTGTGAGGATATCTGAGATGTGAGGATATCTGAGCTGTGAGGATATCTGAGCTGTGAGGATATCTGAGCTGTGAGGATATCTGAGATGTGAGGATGACATCTGAGCTGTGGGGATGACACTTGAGCTGTGAGGATATCTGAGCTGTGAGGAGGACATCTGAGCTGTGAGGAGGACATCTGAGCTGTGAGGAGGACATCTGAGCTGTGAGGATGACATCTGAGCTGTGAGGATGACATCTGAGCTGTGAGGATGACATCTGAGCTGGGATGACACCTCTCCAAATTTCCACACCACGCCAACGGGAGGACTTCAAGCTCGACAGATTTTTTCTCACAACATCCCCTTCAAAGCGGCGGATCTTTAGTGGCACCAAGACTCAGGCTCCCGAAACGCTGACCACTTGTTCGTGATCATAACCATTAAATTACCCCGGCCACTACCTGCTTTTTGAAAAAAAATTGTAACAAGTTAAGTCTGAAGGATTTGAATCAACAACTGTTATTTCTTTGTAGCTAAGACGTTATTCGAAAAATTTGTATTTTTACATGTAGACCATTTAAGTTGGAATAATGTAATGGAAGTTGGAAGTTGGAATATAGATTCAGAAATTTTATGCGTTCATGTGTCTTGCTTTCTAATACAACAGAATTTTTATAAAAAAAATTTAGAAAAACCTTTTTTTTTCTTCTAATGGGCTGCGGATTGGTGTTTCATCATTGCAGACCCAGTACATTCCCGGAAGCTGGTATTTCTTTTTAGTGCGGCACCCTATAAGCAAATACCCATCGCCGCAGGTAACTTTGACACCCAGTTTCCTCCCTAGAGGGAGACACCTGAACTCTAAAAACCTGAACCTGTACTAGGATTAAATTTTTCCGGGAGCGCCCAAGCCAAATAGACACTCTAGGACTCTTTTACATGCCGTATAATCATTCGACATGGCAGTTGTCGATTTTCTGCATCACGAAAATCCACCGACTTGGGCCGGGTCGAACCCGCAACCTTGAGTGCAGAAGGCCAGCGATTAGACATTTGTACAATAAAAGAGTTAAATAATGTAATTAAAGATACAATAAAATTCAATATTATAATGCTCAAATCTTTTAAATAGTTTTAATCATTTAGTTTTTCCTTTAAGTTAGTAACGTTTTAAACATTTTTGAAACAAAACTTTTTCAATTAAACTCATGTATTTTATTCGAACATAAAATAATACTTGCAATATGTATACAGATTCTTGGAATTGTTGAGAACAAATTATTTAATTGCTTAAAGAGCATGCATGAATTACGGATAGAGCAATTATTAAATCTAGTAACTGCTGAAATTAAGACAGTGATTAAATCTTTCTGAGTCGATCATCATCGTTGGAACCAGTTAAGAAGTTATTCGTTTCGCTTCTACACTCTATATTAAGGAGTATTTCTATTCAATAATAAACATATGTTAGAAATCATTTGAATAAAACAATTAGCCGGTGAGTGCTATGCCCTTTTAATGTTTTATCGTGTAGCATATTCTGATTTTATCACCAGCAATTTGCTTTATGATTACAGGCTAGCAAATAATACGACTATAAATCTATTATCCAAAGTTATATAACTTTCATCGAACCCTAGACAACAATACTTTAAAGAAGTTCTGTGTTGGAATAGAACTAACTTTTCGATGTATTGATGATATCCTAAGAAGATTACATATTTTCAGATTCAAAGAAATAATACACATAAAAATTTGGGGATTTCGACAGATGGTATTAAATACTCTCTAATCTTTTAGTAAATTATAAGCTATGCGAAGAATTTTGGAACCCATTTTGAAATTAATACAATTACTTTTTCTTTCCTAAGTTAAGAAGGATTCCGTGTTAAAAAAATGATTTGTAAATGGGACAAAACAAAGACCTTACATTAAAAAAAAAGCAATTTAATTTTAGTTTATTTAAAATATTTTTGTGTGCAAGTTCCTCCTCAAATACATAAATACAGACAAAATAATATAAGTTGAAAAAAATTTTAGCATTACTTTTTTATATATTCCTATATTTTAAAAGCCTAAGTGGTTTATTTGAGAGAACGGTCTTCTAACGGCAATCATAAAGATATTGAAAATTATTTCACATTTTATTGATTTGGTCTTCAAAACAGTAGGCTGTATTTTATGAAACAAAATAATTTATTTTTTGAACATGTATTAAATCTATTTTTAATAAAGTTAGTTATATGTTTGAAATAAGTTTGTAAACAGTTATGCCTTCTTTTGAGATTTTTAAAATAATTTATCACTTTCATTATATATCTTTTGTAAATATACTTTATTATTATGTAGTAATAATAATAAACAGTTTTTTTTTATTTATTAGTAACTTTTTCTAAATGTATTTGTAATAAGGAGCGATTTTCTAGTTTCTAGTTTTTAGTTGTCTGTATAATCGCAATACATGGAATTAAAATTAAAGCCTTTTGAATATAGCACCTTAAAAATGTAGAACAATTCAGAAATTTTATTCAAAAGGTCGAACCACACGTATACATATTTGGAGCAATTTTCCTTGAAAACACCATTTTGAGCAATTTCTATCCAGTTGCCATAGCAACCGAACAACTTTTTCCTAGTGAGCTGAAAGAATTGCTCGAAATTAAAATTGCTCAAAATTTCAAACAATGGGGTTCTTCGCATCCCTTCTTCATAAATAAATTGGCGGTAAAGATGGCAGACTCGGCCTCATCAAACGCATCAGAAATGAAATGTAATATGTGTAATATTTTAATGGCGTATGATATTTTAAACAGAATGGGGCTTCATTTCTGTTTACGACCGTCTTCAAAAGCGCGAGTGGAATAAAAGAAATAATATTGGATGTTCGTTTTCCGAAGATGAAAAATTGGAGAATAATTTTTCGATGTGAAGGTAGGGCGTGTCTGACGACAGAGCGTATCATTTTGCTTACGGTAACCGTTCACCCTCACAGCTATTCGTAAAATTTCCTGAAACGGTTGTTCCAAACATGCGTATGTGATAAAGGCTTTTAAAAACATTTTTGATTTTATTTTGATCATACCCGTTAATATAAGATATCAGTGTAAGGTTAATATGAGACATCAGGGTTGTAATCTTTGATTCGTTACATTCAAAAGAGTCTCAAAACCCTTACGTGGCAATGTGTAGAAGTAAGGAAACCGAGGCAATTCAATCAGATACCCTTATCATCCCCCAACATTGCTTAAAATTACGCAATCCGTCATAAACCATTTTCTTGTAATTTTTTGAGTGATGTAATTTCAAACGAAAAAAAGTTTATGAATGGAATTTTTAAAATATGCTATGAAAATTATGAGGCAGCAAAATTCAAGATATCATGTCTTTCACGAAATTATTTTATTTTATATCAAAAGTATAAAATTTCTAACGAATCTATGTTTGAGAATTGTGCATCATTTTTAATGATATAGTCTTGCACCTACACTTTATTTTATGTATACAACATTAATTTACTTGAATACAAATATTAGACGTCCAGAGAAAGTTAAGACAGATAAAGCTCTTTCGAAATCCTTATTTCTCAAAAACATAAAGTCAGGCGGGTTATTAACCTTTTTTGTTTTTGATCAATAAGATTAAGATCACAGACCGCCTCTACTGAAATTGATTTCTTCTTCATTGATCGGTTTCTTTATATGCATACATAGCATGAAACAAAACTAAGAAGGGAACCTATTAGTCGCTTTGAAAAACTATTAATACCTTAGAAGAAGATTTCATAATATGAATTTTTTTTTCTTTACGTATATTTTGTACAGTATTTAAATGATAGATAATATTCTAAAATAATGAAGATAATGCATAAATACATTTAAATGATAAACATCACCAATAAAATTTTACTTTTAAAATCTATGTTACTGCGAAAATTTGGTAGTTACCTACGTATTATCGCAACAATCGCCAACTCTATTAATAATTCGCCAAATTGGCAACCCAATTTCCTATGTGTCGTATGCGCTGAACTGGCAACCAGATGCTTCTTTTCATATAATGTCGCCAACAAGTTGCAATAATACCTTATCTTTTTATATACTTTTCTATCATACCACAAAATTTGAAATCTCTAAGTTTAAAAAACGCAGATTTACAATAACTTTTACTTTCTATTTTATTCACATCCCAAAAGCAAATCAAAACTTTAAACTTATTTATCTCAGAAAGGTAAAAAAAAACTAGTTATTTCTATTGTGCCAAATGCTATAATATTTTTTCTAACAATTGCTAATAAAACATGTAACAAAAGTTGGCATGCATTTTTCAATCAAAAAGCAATACTTATTTTTTTAAAAAAAATAATTGAATTTAGAATGTAAACACATTTTTAAGGAACTCTCAATAAGCATTCATAAAAAGAATTATTGTTCAAGTTCCAATCATGTTATCACAAAACCCATACCAACTTTTCTTATACATGGTTTGATGTACTTGTAAATCAAAATTCAATTTGTAAGACAATTTTTGTAGGAGGAGTAGCATTTTAAAATCACTTCATAAAATTTTAGTTTTTACCTTAAGAAAAATTAAATGGTTAGCTTTTTAGGAAATTTTGAGCACAAAATCTGTTTTAAAAATATAACACATAGGAAGCAACCAAAAAAATTTTGAGAATCATTAATTTAAAAGTTTTTGTGTAAATCGTACCGTGTCTCCTTAAACACATACAATTCCGTAAATCCCTCACCGAACCGCTTAAACTATTCAGATACGTCATTATATTCAGTTAATTTTCTAAATTTCTCTCATGGAACGCGCGCGCGCGCGAAGCAGGGTAATTTAGAGATTGAAACACCAGCTCGGTTATCTTTCCCGTAACTTGATTGTGGCTCAAAATTACAAGGCTCATTGTAGATAATAATGTGTGGAAACCAGAGATAGTGTTCAAATAATTAAATAACGCATGTTAGCTACTCTAATTACGGTATGAAATTAAAAATTTAGCATACCTAGAGATAGCATTAATTTCAAGTGCCCTTTCTTACCCGAATCATCCAAGTTAAAATAAATAAAACATTATTTTAATTAAAAAACTGTTGATAAGGCAAATCTAATATTAAAATATATAGTGCACTAGCCTTTACCCGCCCGTTGCGCTGGGTATTTCGTGATGTTATGTAAATATATATTGTTTATATATGTATATATAAATTATTGATATTTTAGTATTAAAAATTCGATTGTGTTGAAAATATTCTTATAATTCTTGATTTAAAAAGGACAGAACTTCCAAATAATAAGTTCTAAATTTTAAGTTGGACTTTCACTCTCTCGTGAACCCCTCCCAAGTGGATTTCTACAAAACCCATTTTTAGTAAATCTTTACTCAATAAAATAAACATGCTTGCCAAATTTCAAGTCTAAATCTAATAGATCTAAAACGAAATTTTTTCGTCGTTAAGCTCCAGTAACTACTTTTGAGAGTTGATTCCTGTAAAACCCGTTCAATTCAACAACAGAGGCATACATACCAAATTTTATTACTGTAGATCAAGTCGTTCTAAAACGGGGGTGTTTTTATTTTTTTTAACCAATACGCCTCAGAAGATTTCCTCTCCCCCATAGGAGGTGATTTCCATAAAATCCTTTCTTTGCGAATTTCCAATCAACAAAAGTAATATGCATACTAAATTTCATTACGTCAAGTAGTTGCTCGATAACGAAATTTTTTTTATAAATAAGTCCCAGCAACTCCCCGCTCTCCCTTCCCCTCCAATAGAAGTCGATTTCGTAAAATCCGTTCTTAGTGGATCTATATTCAACAACAAAAGAAATAAAAATATGCCAACAAAATTTTAGATATGTACCTCTAAAAGTTCAAAAACGGTAACATTTATCTCAAACGCCCCTTAAGCTCTCGCAACGACCTTTCGGGTCGATTCTCAGCATATTTTTTGTAGTAGATCTTAACTTTATACAGGCCTACCAAATTTCAAGTTTGTAGGTCCATTAGTTCAAAAACGGGAATATTTATCTATAATACCGCTTAAGCCCCCGCAACGCCCCTTAGGATTCATTTTTCTACAAACCCCCTTTTGAAGCGAACTTCTAATTCTTGAAAGGAATATGCCTACTAAAAATTTCAAGTCTGTAGGTCTAATAGTTAACACTGGAATATTTATCTCTAACGCCCTTTAAGCCTACGCAACGCCAATTAAGAGGTCAAAAAAAATTTTCGCTAAACCATTTTTTGTAGAGAACTGCTACTCTCCATGAATGGAACAAGGTCTGCCAAAAATTTCAAGTTGTAGGTATAATAATTCAAGAACGGTATGTATACCTTTAACGCCCCTTAACTCCCCTCAACGCCCCTTAGGGGTCAATTTTACTAACTCAAAAACCTTCACGGGCATGTGTCCAACTATTCCCCAAAGTTTCATCGCAATCGGATGAACGACTTAGGGGGAAGGCATAAAACACACACACATAAACATTAATTTTTATTTATATAGATTACGATTAATCATGATTGTTGAATCATGTCTATTTTCATCGCTTTGTCTCATTAAGAACATGTTAAGTGAAAAAAATTTAAGCGTTAAGCTCGTAATGTATTAAAATTTAAAAATAAATTAAAGTAAAACGTGGCAGAAATTTTCGGTACTTACAAATTATATCGTTGACCAATTTCGCCTAACGAAAAGACACTGCCAATTCAAAAACAGTCGCCAAATTCTGTAATCCTTATTATTGTTGTATTCAAACGTATGAGGGAACGGTTTCAACTATTGACTCTATATCGCGGCATTTGGTGACTTTTTTTGATTAGTTGACATATAAGTACCAAATTTTCATATTCAAGGTAATTTCAATTGTAAACAAACTTTATGATAAACATTATTTTTTTAATGTTTTTTTTTTTTAAATTCGGTATAAAAAGTAATTTGAAATATTGCCATTTTGCACATTTTTAATAATTAATAAGTTATTTAAAGCCGAAAATAATTTTTTTTCCCGAGTTCATTTTGAAGCGTTGTTAGTTATCTCCAATGAAAAGGTATTTATCACAACTAGATATACCTTTTTATTCATAACTAAATCATAAAAGTCAACAAACAACCCGAAATTTTGGAAACCCAGACAGCCTGGGAGACGAACATTGATCGATAAAGTTGTTTTCACATCCATATGTAAGTAGTAAGCCATTTATTCCCAGAGCCGCTATCAAATATTTGAATTGAAAATAACTCAGTTGCTGATTACGATTGATCAATTTGTTAGATTTTCAAATTGTTCCATCGATGTTAAAATGTATTTCTTTATTGAATATAATTTAATTTTCTTTAAATGTATACGTGATTATTACATACACACATATTTTTTTTAATATTTAATAAAATTAAACAAGAATAAATTTCAGAGATAGAAGCAGAAAATAATTCAAGTATTTTGGGGGATTATATTGTCCCCTTAATGCTGGGGGGTGGGGGAAATATTTATTAAAACGTTACTTATACTATCATGAACATCACTGCAATGTGTGAGTGGTAAGGATACAAATGATATGCAACGTGAAATTTTATATGCAAACGTAATATGCAAATTTAATTTATACATTAAATTTTTTCAGGGGGGGGGGAATGGTTTAGCAAATAATACGATGTGTGACACAAAAACAAATTGGACTGGTCCAATAAATCATTGTGCATACAGAATCAGTTCTCCATGACACTATCACTTTCAAAGTAGTTTCCTTTAGTATTCACACACTTCTGTTTTCGGTGCTGCCATTGCTGGTAACAGTTCTGGAACGAGGTTTTTGGAAGTCCCTTTAGGAGATTTTCCGTTTTTGACTGAACCTCTTCAACTGAGGTATAATGGGTTCCCTATATAGAAAGACTTAACTGTAGAAAATTTAAAAAAGTCTCATGGGATCAAATCAGGTGAATAAGGAGAATGCCTCATCAAAGTAATGTTTTTGCTGGTCAGAAACTGCTTGACAGTTAGGGCCATGTGAACGGATGTATTATCTTGGTGCAACAGCTATCCATCACTCCCCAATTCTGGCAATTTTTCCCTAATTTTTTCCCGAAGTCTTTTTAGTACTTCAATGTAATAGTGTTGATTAACAGCCTGACCACTAATCAGGGGAGTAACGTACACCCCCGCAACCCCGGCATCGCGGGGGAGTCTAGGGGGCCCCAACCCAGTCTGCCACCAAGTACCTACCCTTTGTAGAATCAAACTAGGGGGCCCAAATGTCCACCATTACGCCACTGCCACTGATATGAGTTGGAACCTACTCATATCACGAATTTTGGCTATGTTGTGGTCTGTAATCGCTGACCTTGGGTGTCCAGTAGGTTCCACATCTACCGCACTGACCCTTCCCCCGAAAACCTCTTATACTATTCAAACATATGTGCACTAGACAGAGTTTCATCTCCATGAGCCTCGGTTAGTATTTGAAATGTTTTTGTGGTTGATTTCTTCACAAGAAACTTGATGTTGATTCGATATTTTTGCGGCTGAATGCAGTTGCACGTGTTCAATCATTGACGCAGTGCTCCCAACTGGCTTCATTGATTAAGACGAAACTAGCCTTGTGGATAGAGGAGGTGTGCGGGATGACATCACTAAAACAGTTTTTGCCATCATCACGCATTTTTTAAAGCTACACATTTAGTCTCGTTTCTTTTGGTCTGGTTGGTTTGTCGCTGGCCTTCTACCCCAAGGTTGCGGGTTCGACCCCGACCCAAGTCGGTGGATTTTCGTGATGCAGAAAATCGACAGCGGCCATGTCGTATGATTATACGGCCTGTAAAAGAACCCTAGAGTGTCTGTTTGGCTTGGGCACATTAAATCCTAGCACAGGTTCACATCGTCAGAGCTCAGGTGCCTCCCTCTGTGGAGGAAACTGGGCTTCAGAATTACCTGCGGCGATTGGTATCCGCCTATATGGCACCGCACTAAAGAGTGATACCAGTTCCTGGGGATGTACTAAGTCTGCAATGATAAAAATACCAATCCACAGCCCCATTGGATAAAAAAAAAAGACTTAGTCAAATGAACAAAATAATTCATAAAATTGTTTGTTACTTACGTGTTATACCGTCGACCAATTTCGTTAAACGAAAAGCATCGCCTATTCAAAAAATGTCGCCAAATGCTGTCATCGGTTTTATTACTGTGTTCCAACGTGCGTGGGAACGGTTTCCACTATTTGTTGAGTATCGAGGTATATGGCGATGTCTTTTGATTTGACGAAATTGGTGGACATTATAATACGTAAGTACCATTTATTTTTCAAATATGATTTTCTCATAACAGAGTTTTTTTTTTAAATTCAAAAATATTAAAAACGTTCAATAGGGTGGTTCAGAAGTAAAGAGGCTCAAACTGCAGAAAAAAAATTTAAATATTTATAATTCTACAGTTTTTACAAACTCTATAAAAAATTATAGAGGAAATCATGCAATTTTTCTTTCAAACAATTCAATTATATACTTTTTAGACTGAATTGAGATTAAAGCTTATGATAACATGTTCGTATGCTGTAAATTTTTTTACTTGAATTTAGAAATTGCTTTACTTGCAGTTTTTGTGAAATATTCATGTAAAAATGAAATTACTGTATATTGTATATAGTTAAAGTTCCCCTTTTGGGGCAACGATTGTAAAATATTTGGTTGAAAAGGTAAACGGAGCATTTAATTTTAGTGATTATAAACAAAAATTACTTACATAAAAATGAGTTATTATCATAATAACTGAATTCTTTTGCGAAAAATTTCCTACAGAAATAAAAAGAACTGTAGGAAATAAATCTTGTAAATTTCTTTTACATTTATGCAAAAAAATTAACAAAGGTCGTAAAAAAACATTTTATTATGCATTACTACATCAGAATAAGCAATCATTTTTATAAAAAGTTTGTCCTATATCTGAACTTGATATTTTGTGTACATTTTGCTATGCCTTACGTGAAATAATGTAATATATTGTTACGTAGATCGGGGTTCGAGGATTTTATGCAATCAGTTGCAAAGAGCAAGACCGTTCTTCAGAAACGATGGGAATTTATCGGCGAAAAAAAACCAATCCTTAAAATACAGGATACAGTACTCAAATTCGCCTAATAAATCTCAGAAGGCCTTCACACCTTCTGCGGCGCTCAGATACAACTATCAGTGTCTAAAATAAAAGTTTGTTTGAAAATTATTCGCAAGCATTCGCTCATCCTATTCAACAGCAGAAGTAATCACTAATCGCAGGTCGATTCTTCACGGTCAAATCAACACCATCTAATAACTGTTCAACCTAATACTGACTCTGCAATGGTAAAAACAAGACTAACTCAGTTTCGGTGAGCGATTCCCTTTTTTTAGTCTGCACGGACTTTTCTCGATCCTTCGGCTTACGTCATGGATCGCGATAATAGTAGATTGCTCCACTAATTTCCAGAAGAATCCACATAGTCGTGACCTCACCAAAAGTAACCACCAACATTGTCGCCAAGTCACCAACATGATCGCCAAAAATGATGTCTTGGCTCTATCGTCAAGATTTCTCCAAGTTTCCATAGAATCGCCATTATAATGTAAGGAACGGCGTTGCTTACATTATAATTAATTATATTACAGTTTTAACATTAAATAAATGGAACAGTGTAATATAAACGTATTACACATCCAGATATAAATTATTTATACTATTTTAAACAGTCATTACTCAAAATTCGTAACAATATATTAAGATTATTTCCGTTTTGAGACACTTTGCATTTTGCTTAGCTATTTTCTTTCAGTTGAACACTTTTTTTTTTTACATTGGAGAGTCTCATAATTAGCGAGGCCCTATGAAAACACAATGAATTATTTTTAAATATAAAACATATTCCTCACTATTGGACGGTATAATCAATAAAGAATAAATGTGAACTGAAAAATTTGATTTTCCAAACAAATAAGTATAATTATATGAAAATGAAAAAGGAAAGATTTGGATGAGAATAAGATTTGTGAAATAATCATTTCTTCCAAGTTGTGTAGCTATAAATTGATAAATTAATAGGTTTTAATAAAAAAAATTCGAACTGAACCTTGTTTTCTATTTTTCAGAGAAAGATTTACTAATCACTAAAAATTCAAATTTCTGGAATACAAATATAATTGCATAATTCATTTCTAATTAAGGGATTTCACACAAATACTAAAAATGCAACCCATTGTCAATGTACAACTATATTTTTTCTGTATCAGTATAAAACTGGCCTTTTCCAGATTTCATAGATGTTTTCTATTAAAAACAAGTACGTGATCAATACTGTGAGGATAAAGAATATAGAAGTCTGTGAATCCACTAAACCAGTTTTATATATAGTGATGAGTAAAAATAAATAGCAAAATACAATTAATAAAACCAACTCTTAATTTTAAAAACACCTTAAAAACAAATGCTTGGAGTTTAAAATACGGTATCTAAATTGCCCACTAACCTGAACCTACTAAACGCATTTTCTAAGAAATCTTGTCTTTCCCAGCAAAAGATAAAAGAGTTCAGAAACCCTTTCAGCATTTTAGAAAAGTCATTGGACTTATGAGAGCAAGGTGACGAAGGTTCACTTTTTCCAATTTTAGGGGAATATCAAAAGAAGGGAAAAAAAGAACGAAAATAAAAAAAGGCGGGAAATTTGAGACAGCACGCACGTAGATAATTCCAGAGAGCTCCAGTCGATTTAGAACAAGTTCGCGTGATAGCAGAATTCTCAGTTTTAGAAATTTAGAAATGGTTTCGTAAAACGCGATATATGTTCTGTTAGCTTTATTAACGCATTAACACTCAGGGAACTCATTTAAGGTTAACTCATTTTCCAAATAATTGTCAGGAAAAAAGAAAGTAAAGGCTAATTATTGGATTTGGAACATGGTTGTATATTTCCTTTTCTGTTCTTTTTCAAAGAAAATCATTTGCAAGATAATTATCTTAAGGGAAAAGATATAATAGGATTAGGAAATACAATTTTCAACAAAATTATGTAATAAAATGTAATGTTGATATGATTTCCTTTTTTTAAAAAAACTTTTTTTCAATCTTTATAAAAATTATATCTTATACTTAATTATAAGTTATATAGCTATTATTAAAAAAATTAAATTACATTTCAGACTTCTTAAAAGCAGAAAGAACAAGTAAAATTTGCTTTAATTCATTTATTTGTTGTTGTTGTCGTGTCCCTCCCGAAGGGAAGGACTGAAAGTTTCCACAGCCTGTGAGACAGGTTGGACTTCTTAACGAGGAGTGGCAACACCACCTATCTCCACCTCCACAATTTAGGCATGGAACTGGAGGGATGGGAAGTATTCTCCAGCCCTCTGCACTCGTGGTTTCTGCTGTGACCGCCCACAAGACTTTCGGACCCACTGATTCAACGTGCACGTACTCCGTGTGTATTCGGTGGTATTTGGTGGCATCGGGCATTAAATCCAGGCCCTCCGGTCTGAAGTCCGATGCTCTAACCACTAGGCTATCCACGGCCCCAATTCATTTATTTATCCACTTTTTTTGAAGATGTTTATTATCTGTAAAAACCTCAGTTGCAATATATACAAAATTAGGAATGAGAAGAAATAGATGTGTGTATGTACACCGAAATCATAATAAAATATAAAAAATAGGTATTTAAGTACCGTAAGGCGTAAAAAGAGAAAAAGAAAATATGAATCTTTAGTAAGCAACTAAAAATAAGGTGCATTAATTCTAGTTAAAAATTAAGTTTTTAAGGAATTCTGCCAACTTAAGAAAAAATTTCGAAACATATAATAACACATACATATTAATACATTATACTTAATTATTATATAAAGTTTTATTTAATAATGCAAAAATAAAACACAAAAAGGAAGAAACTATACATAAACTTTCAAATTAATTAAAAGCAAAGCCAACGACCATAAAATATAAGAGAATAAAAGATTTGAACTCTATCACACCCTTCAAATAAATCAATAAACAGATATAAATCAACTAAAAATTGAACTCCCAACATACAATTAAAATACAAAAAGGAAAGAAAAAAAGAATGAAAGAAGGAAGGAAAGAAAGAAAAGAAAAGTCAGGCGTTTAAACAATCTCATAATTTCATCAAGTACATTTTTAAGTAATAATGAAATAGTTAAAAAAATTATTAAATTATTTTTAAGGACAATATTCGTTATTGCAACATATAATATTAACAAATACAGAAAAATACGTTTAACGAGAAAACACTTAAGACGAAATATCGGTAAACACGAAGTAATACAATGGTTACGATAAAGTACTATATATTTTTATGCATTTTTTTCGCTACACACGAAAAGTAAATCACTTAACACAAAAAAATTTCCCTTCTGGGAATGAACAGAATACGGAAAACACCAGCCAAGCCGTCGAGATTAAAAGGAGGTGGGAAATGAAAGGTCGGTGGTTTCACATGTTTCGTAGAAGGAGGTTTCACATGTTTCATTCACATTTTGTAGGCAAACTTGGCTTTGAGATACCCTCGGAATAGTCTGTGCATGAGCCAATTTTGTGTTTATCTTAGCTATTTTCACCATCCATCCTACAAACGCCACACAAGAACATCTAATCTCTTATTGGTTGACTTTGGAATTCATCACAGTGTGAGTAATTCGCATTTATTTAATTTTTTTTTCTATTTTAGAAGAATTTTTTACGAGCATAATAACAAAGAGCTGTGTGTGTGGGGGGGGGGGGACTGCTTTTTCGTTTAAAATGAAATTTGAGCTTTTTAAGGCTGTTGATCAAAGACAGAAGACGCGGAAATGGATATCACTGAATTGCAAACTCAAAATTAACTAAAGTTTTTGGTATTGCTAACTCTGCATTATCAGCAATAATTTACTTGGTAAAATTTTGTACCAAATTCCATTAAGTCCTTGCAAAAGTTTTTGTTTTATTGTTTTTTATTAATTACATGCATATATACATATCTACAAAAATAAAATGTACTCTAATAAACTTAATTTTGTTTAATTTGCAACACCCTTTAGCACGAAATTCTTTTGACACGAAAAGATATTTCAGTCCCCTCAGCTTTGTGTTAAACGATTTTCACTGCACTTTTCATTAGTTACAACTTCTCGTGAATTTAGAGGGAAAATGCGGATAATCTGTTACTGAATAAAATATCAATAAAACTTACAAAAAAGTTTAACTGAAATCAAACAGTTAACAATCAAAGTGTAATTCATTTGTAGGACACACTTCACTCCTACTTACATTTTATAATCACTTACTTCCGATAATTTATAGATTATACTAATTTTAAATGTGTTTGGATTTTGATACGAAACCGATTTATTACTTTCATTCAAAATATCTAAATAGCCCCTAAGGTCATTAAAATGTCCTGATAGAGAGAGAGTTTCTATAAACGTCGCTCTTAAAGCAACACGAAAGTTATTGGAGAGGAATTTATAATTTTTAACGAGGTTGACACCTGAGCTGGCACTCCTCTCTCAAAACTACCATATCATGCCAACTTGATGACTTTGTGCCATGATAGATTAAGCGTGCATTTTAACACCCTTTTTATAAGCTTCACTTCCATGTAAAGGAATCTTTGAACTCAATTTTTACCCACTTTATAAGGTCAGATTAATTCGAAATTTTGCTCACTTGTCCAGTACCGATGACAATACAATAATTTAATAATTTTGTTCCATTATCCTGATCAGGATCAACAGGATTAATGATTTCACATTTTCAGATCCCCTCCCACTTCTGGCGACTCATTTCAAATCCCCTTTCCAGATTTGGCGACTAAAAGATTAAGCTTCAACTTAGTTCGATTAACTATAAAAGGATGTTTTTTAATTTTTTAAAACTATTATACGGTGAGTCTTCATTGGATCTAGGTTACGAATCCACGACTCGACAATGCCGGCCAAATGTCCGTGACCATGACCAATATAGGCTACCTCAACCTTAAATTTACAATATCTGTAAAAAAATAAGTATATTGCTTACACATTTATACAAAATTAATAATAATTTTATAAAAAATTGGAAATTTTAAAAAGTTACAATTTTCTCAAGAACGAATCAAAACATTAGAATAGTAAAATCATGTGACTGGTCAGCGTTGATGATAAAATGTGCATAAATATCACCTCAGTAGAACTAACATTCCTTTAAAGACTGTTTTGTAAGTCAAGCTTAAGCAAGTAGGGAGTTAAAAATAGACCGCACGAAAAAACATACCGGATTCAAATGAGACTACGATTGCAATTCTACGCAATGAGGGATTTATTCAGTGGATAAACACCCTACAAAAATAATTGTTTTCAAAAACTATCAGCAAAATTTTCAAAGGATAATCTTGAAGTTTAAATTTAAAAAATATCGGAGAAATGGTAATCGCGCGTTTGCAAATAACATAAGAGAAAAGAAAATGCGGAAAGGTATCGTGAGAAAAAATCGCCTCAGATACTTCAGTTTCATCAGTAGAAAATGGTGAGAATAAAAGAGTGGATGCCTCAGTATCTACGGTATTGCTACGACTCCATGAACTTGATTTTCACAATCCGCGTATCCAAGATAAAGTCGCTACTTATTTGCAAGTAAATACGACCCAGAGGGTGGTGGTGCAAAAATAGATAACAGTGGGATATATCCAGGCTTGGAATAACGTACTTTTGAGAGATAAATAGAAGTTTTGGGTTTCCATAGTCATTAGACTATTCGTGTTTGGCATTTCAAAGAAGTTTTAACTATGAATAACTTGAAAACGTTCTGTGAGATTTAACAACTTCGTCATGCTTTTAGGCTTGGGAAACCGCTTATATCAACGGGAAAAGTAATTTCTGAAGCATAAAATTCGAAAATTGAGCATTTTTTTATTCCATCTCCGGAAGATTTTTTTTTTGAGAATGATTTTAACTTCCACTAATACTCTGGATCTTGCACACGGTCAAAAATCATACTTGGAATAAAAACAATAAAACAAAACTATTTCCATGACTAACCCATTTATTCAGTTAAAACCTTATGGAGAATAGTAAAGTTTAATGAAGAATACCTTGAGGGTTTATCTAGCTCTGAAAGACAAAAATGAACTCCTTTGGGAAACTATCAACAAAGATAACAGCAAAAAAAAAAAAAATAGTGCAAGTATACGAGATCATGTATGTGTTGTTATTAAAGCCAAGGGAGATGTCGCTAAATATTTATTCAATATGCTTTTCATCTGAGTGAATTATACTATCCTATTAAAAAGGTGTTCTAATTTAAGAATTTTTAAAAAAAATTCATTCCATAAACTTTGCAACATCATACAATGTTTTCAAGTTATGAGTTCATCTACAAAATACATACAATGTGATACTACACTTTATAATTCAAAGGCATTTATTTCTTCCGAAATAAATGCGAATCTCCACCCCCTTTGTGCTTTATTTTTCATTAATATAATTTTTGAATTAGAGTTCTACTAATACCAACATAAAACTTGTCTTTTCATTCTTTTCCAAAACAGAAATATTTTTTTAAAAAAGAATTGAATGAGTGAAGTAGAAGTAGAGTAAAACAAAAAACTCAATATATTGGAGTTAAATTTAAGTCTAGCCATTTAAAAGGTTCCAGGTAGGTTTCGTAATCATTTTACTTATATCACGACAAATGGAAACACTTTCCCCATTTTAAAATTAGTGATTTTGTGTGTTTAATTATATATCCTTATCTGAATTTTTCTTTTAACGTTTAAGGGGGAAAAAAAGAAACTGTCAAATCAACTAGCGATAATAACAAAACATTTTCGCGGTCCTAATTCTTATTCCTATTTCAGTTCATTGTGTGTGTGTCATGTAATAATATATTACTGTGTTTTCTCATACGTTTCATATTGTTTGGTAAGTATAATTTTGTACAATAATAAAATATATTTTAACAAATGGTAACAACTGTCTTAAAAACCTACACATTGATCTAAAATGAATTGATGATGAAAAAAAAAACATTATGTATTTTTCGTATGATTTTTATTTATTTTACGTCCAAACAAACTATAAAATAAACAGTAACATTATATATATAAAATATTTACTCTTAGCAACCTTACAATTCAGTTTGTTTGCGGTTCAATTTAGTTAGTATAGAAACATTCTTTAAAATTTAGCCTAAAAATGCTACATGTGAAAAGCAAAAAGAAAGAAAAATAAGATAAAAACAATTTGCGAAACCGTAAGAAAAAGATCCTTGCGTCAGGACCAGAAAAAACTACAATCCAAGAGAAATTTTTTCAAAACACCCATTAAGGTGGTAAAGTGAAAAAAATGGGAAGTTAAAGCGTATGTTACAGATTATTTGGCAGCTAATTTTGATGATTTATTGAAGCTTACAAGCCCATCTTTTATAAAATTATGATTATTATTATTATTTTATGAAATGTATTAATTTTAAAATTTCTTATGCACCTGACAGTGATACTTTCAAAAATATTGACTCTCAGTTTTAAATTTTACTGTAAACAAAATAGTTTAAAAAATTGAAGAAGTCTGTCTATTTTATTTCACAATGATTAAAACAAACATTGTACTCACAACAAAAAAAGTTTTGTTACATAATTTCATCAATGAAAAAATTATATTAACTTGAAAGTTTTAAATTCTCCTATTCAAATTATACAAATAATCCAGGCTTTTTTAAGAAAAGCTAGGATTTCACATTCATTTCTTCTTAAAGAATCTTAGTTAAAGTTATTTTAAAACCTTGAAAGAATATATTTAATATTTAAAGTATATTTTTCAGAAGCTATGTATAAAAACGCCCAAACCAAATCTTAAAATTAGTTTTTTCTAAGCAACTATAATTTATTAGTTATTAAAATCCCTTTCAAATTCCTTTTCCTCCAATTTAAATCAAATCTAATGTTTATTTAACGGGAATATAAAAGCAAATAAGGAATCCAATCATCTCATACTCTTTTCATAATCCTTAGAATTGTTTAACAACTGTTACAATTCATCCGTAATGAAATATTTATTCTAAGAATTGGGAGATATATTATCTAAAAAAACTCAGAATTACAGCAAGACTTTTTGTTTCTGTATTTTGGGGAATATATATAGAAAAGAGAAGGAAACCACATTATATAATTCAGTTTTGAGAGTAATACATCAAAAAAAATCTAAGTTTTGATACTGCAGGGAAAAAAAGGTCTGGGTTTTTCTTTTGGTTTTCCAGAAATCGGTTGCCAAAACATAAGATTCAAGTGAAAAGATAATTGAGCAGTACATGTAAAGAGAATTGGAGAAACATATATTGAAATCCCAAGAAGTTCTATTGACGTAAATAATAGTTTTCAGACCAATTATTCTTTGGTGGAGAGCTGTGGTTTCCTAGTAGATTCCGCAAAATCGTAATGATCCATTCGGAACAAAATGGCAAAAACACCTTACTAAGAATTTTTCCGAAGAGCTTTTGTCTGAGTAGGAGTTATGCTGTACCAACTTCAGATTTTTTGTATAAATTTTAAATTTGGAGAGTGTCATACTATTATTACCTTGTTCAGCAACATCGTACTTGATGAAAAAGACACATACACAGCTATGTAATACTGTGGATTAAGGTATCCGACTACTCTAAAATTAAGAATTTTGCCAAAAATTGACAATTTTTTTTATGATTTTATTTTATAGGCCATTTTATTAGTTTTATAAAAATACCAAGTTTATTATTTTCTGTACACTAGAACAAAAACTACAAGTGGTTTAGTAAAAGCAGATGCATTTGCTTTAAGCAAGATATGTCATACCTTAAAACGCGTTTTACTCGAAATGTGTTTTTTTGAAAATGCTCAAACGGGGACAGCGATTGCTCAAAAAGTTTTGAAAATAAAAACTGAAATTTTTTGTGTATGTTCTGTATAATAGTAAAAGTGTTTTAACCTTTAGATTTATCAATCACTGTTTTAATACAAAATTTACAGTACCTTACGTTAATATAAACACTGTCTTTTTAAGCAATTTCATATAATAACTAAGCTAAAGTGCTCCAATTTTTGTAGCAATTAAAACATCTCTTATCCTAAAGGCCCCGTTTATGTTATTTTTTGTAAATTTTTATCAATTTTCCCCCATTTTAATAATAGTAATTTCTTTTTCTCTTCGTAATTTTAGCATATTTTTCTTAAAATGTACTAAACAAATCTAAAAACCACAAAAAAATCCCTATATCTCCATTTTTTTAAAAAAAAAGTTATTGCAAGTAGTCGGGTACCTTAAATGCTTTGGAGACCCCTAGGCAGTCGAATTCTCGGGGCCCTGTAAGCTAATAATTTATTACACAACATTTTAAGAATATATTTCATTGCACAAATGAAATAACAAATTATCAGCAAATTAAAAAATATAACTAAACAATAATTATTTATTAGAATCTGTGATTAAAAAAAAACTAACCCTTTCAATAAAAAATAGCTAAATATTTGGTTTCCTCAATTTTTTAGGGCCCCTAAAAAGCATGGGCCCATAGGCAATCGCCTACTCCTCCTAATGAGTAATCCGGCACTGGATATAGGCCCAATCTACCGGGCTTCACTCTGACATGACGTGGGAATTAGGAGAACGGGGAGTAGCTCACAGGTTTCGTTTCCGTGAACCCCTTTGAGCATGGTTTAAAATTACATATATCCAATTTTTATCTCTAGTGTGGAATATGCTCTACCTAATTTTATGTATTTGAAATGATTCAGTAATATAAATTAAAAAATTTTCGAAGCATTTTATTTAAAATGTGGGAAATAATTTGCATAAAATATGTGAAAGTGTTTGTTTAACTTATAAAGATATGTTATTTGCAAATTTAAAAAACCTATCAATTTTTTCAATTCCTGCTATATACATTAGCTCACTCTCTTCCGATATACATATTTATTTATCTTGTTCAGTTTCCAATCGTTAATAAAATATTTTCAATTCATCCAATCAAATTCACAAATAACTTCTTTAAACTTGTAGTGGATGACAATTGATGCTAATACAGTTTTTCAAATATTAATTCCTTAATTACCAGTTAATTAAATTAATTACCGGTTTTCGATCCCAACTGAGATTTGACTTCATTGTTGTAACTATGTAACTGTTAAAACACTGACAACAGTTGACGTCGAAAACCGGTTTTTCAGCCAAACTCGCCAGTTTGGCTGAAAACTGACCAGTTTGTGCATTGTTACAACAATCCAGACAAATCATGCTCTTTTTTCAGTTCCTACTATTAGTTCAATCTCTCCCTACATATATATAATATATATATTATTATCAGCAAATTAAAGGTCTTCCACAAGGAGGACCTGCGAGTAACTGTTAGCCAATATTTATCTGCACTTTTATGAATATGATAACATTAGTATAGATTCTTGTTACTTTTTTAGATACATAGATGATTAATCATCTTTAGTAATATAGTAAATTTTGTTCCTAGTTTTAAATATTATCCCCTCTATCTGAAATTATTAAAAACCAATTATAATAATGACTCTGCAAACTTTTTAGACCTACAATTAATTGTTAAGAATAATATACTAATTAGTAATATTTTTGATAAAAGAGACTCTTTTGATTTTAACATTATTAAAATGCCTTTTTGGGAAAGTAACCTACATCTCTCTCTATCTATTTTTAGAAATATCATCTTAAATTTTATAAAAAGAAATAACGATTTAGTCACAGATAATGATGTTAAGCAAAATAATTTTAAGCTATTCCGCAATAATTGCTTGGAATACAATTATCCAAGTAACTTCATTTTTAAATATATGTCTAAATTATCTCTCTAATTCTCCTTTTCAAAGTTTAAGTATTATTCTTTGTTTTTTTTCTCTTTCTGTTTTTTATTATTTTCAATTTGTTTTAGTTTGCTTTGTTTAATTACAAAAAAACTATCCAGGTGGCGCCACTAATTTTTGCATCTGGCTTTATCAACTTAACACGTCATTTTTAACGATCATTTAGCGTATTGTTCTCGTACGTACAGTTTGTCCCGCTCTCCGGTTATTTGCATTTTTTCATGTAAGTTTTTGCTTCATTATTCCTTTTCAAAATTATTTTTATTTGTATTTTGTTAGGATTCATTTCCTTTCATATTTTCTATTTTTTTTATTTTATTTTTCTTTTGGTTGCAAATTACACGTGTTGGTTTTAGGCCTAACTTTTCAATATTGGTATGTTTTTCTGTTATGTATAAAAATTCTGCTGAACAGGGAAGGTAGGATCCATAAAATATATTTAACCCTAATTTTGCTGGTCCTAATTCAGCAACAGCTTTAGAAATCATAACAGGTCTTCATTTTAGTCTATTGACTCTTTTGGCTTCTTACATTTTAAAGTTCTAATTCTGTTCCATGTTATACATACGCTTAGTTAATTCTTCTATAATAGACTCTTCATTATTTTTAAAGTGTGTTTCTTTAAATCTGGTTTGAATCTTCTAGCTTTGTTAGTGATATTATTTGTATTATCAATTTTTATTGCCATGTATTTCTTTCATTTTATGTTACTATATATATATATATATATATATAGTTCAAATTTTTAATCGTTAATAAAATAATTTCTATTCCTCCATTCAAAGTAAGAATTGACTTAATTTTTTTTTTATATTACTTGTTAGATATTACTTAAGTCTTAAAAATCGATGTGTTATAGAACACGTTCGTGTGAATACTTATTTGGTAAAACATGTAAATCTTTTTTGTAATGGTACTGTTTTATATGCAAAAATTTTGCTTGCAAAATAAAACTTTTCTGAAAATAATAATAAATTATAGTTAAATTTGAATACAACATTATAAATTTTTTCAACTCAAGAAATGATGTTTATTTTGAGCTGGATGGTAAACAGGAATTTAAAAAAAAATCAAGAACAATGATAACATCAATCAGATTTTAGAAATAACTACAAGTTTTATCGTGATATTTCCATTAATGAAAAAAGTTATTATATTTATATTTTTAAAATACGAAATTTTATAAATCTTTTCTTGTAATGCTTATTATACAATGTGTATAACTCTTTTAACTATAAATTTAAAGTAGGGCCAAATCAAGTTTAATTTTTATCCCTCTGTTAAAATCTGAAAATATTATCTAGTATATTCCTTATAAAAGCTTTTATATGTACATGAGAAAGATTAAATTTTAGCAATGTGCTGTTATCTTGCTGAAAATTTGTTTAAATGTCGAAGATTGAATCTTAATTTAAACAGATTTTAATTGTCATTTAAATTAAAGTATTTAATCGACAGAAAATTTATTAACTATATAAACTCTTCTTTAAATTACTTTTCAGTTCGTAAAAACTATATATTTCATTTTAAATACATACAGGCATTAAAACAATAGAAATTCTATTTTCAGTACTTTTCCATTTCACCGGCGCAAATCTCGCCAAGTTGGTGTTATTGGCGACAATACACAATATACACATAAAAAATAGTAATAAATATGTTAGTTTTCATTGAGTTTCCTCCATTTTGATGTGTTATGAAAAAGACGTTAAGAAAAGATCACTACTCGTTTTGAAAATGTGGAGGTAAAAGGGTAGAAATATTCATTTTGGCGTTGGTTGTGTAATATTTGTGGACTTCATCGTCTGCGCCGACGAAACGGAAAAGTATCCCATTTTCTTCTATTTGAGACAAGTACACGGTTCTAAAAATATAATCTTTTTTTATAAGATCAAGGGCTAAAAATTTTAAAAATACATCTAGATTTGCATTAATATACTGTGGGCAAGATCAAACATAAATAATTAACGTTTATCATTTTCCCCTTGGAAAATTTGTTTTTAAGTCACAATATTTTATTCACAATTTCTTTTCCTTTCTGTATCTTTCATCAGCAGCAAGTGAAAAAAAATTAACAATCAATTAGTAGCTTGTATTTTAATCTTTTTAAAACCTGACTAATTTCATGGACTCCTTACACGGGATAAGAGTTTGTATTAATGAATTATTTCATAGTTTGTATCAATTTTAGCATATGATTACAAAGATATTTAAATTAGCGTATTAAAATAAACAAGATGTCAAAGTCGTGAATATTATATATACGAGAATATGTGTGTATATTATATATATAATTATGTACATATATGTTTTTATAAAAAGTGAAGGTACTTTTTTACGCAGACTATAAAGTCGCTAAAAATGATACAGCAGATGCCTAATGGAGTATTTCAAATTGAACGGAATGAAAATTTTTAAATGATATTAAATTGCTTGTGATACTAACGAACAATCGCAACAATTTCAATGTTTAAGATAACTAATAGGGTTGCGATAATACGTAGGTGTCTTGCTGATTCTTCCGAAGTAAAAAAATGGTTAGAACTATTATTTACTAAAAATTTTTATGTGTATATTGTGTGTTGCTTCGAGTGTTTTGCACCTGCGAAATGGAAAATCACTCGAGTGAATTAATTATATAGTTTATGTGAATAAGTTCAATTTTCTTTTTAATTTTTGTAAACTGCAATGACTTACAATTTTTCAGCTCTCTGAGTTATCATCAAATAGTTCTTTCTAAAAAATACTTATTTTGTTACTAGAATTTTTTTAAATATTATGTTATGATCTTTTATGTAACTTATCAATGGCTCAAAAATTTAATAAAATGTTCAATATATAAAATATATAGATATTACTACAACATATTTGCAGATTTTTTTCACAATGTAAATACTTTATTGACAGAACGATCAGACAAACACATGAACAAAAATAATAAACTCTTATCGTCTAAATCAGGGGTGACCAACCTAAATAACCTTGTGGGGCACTTCGGAAAAACATTATGATCCCGCGGGCCGCATATAGATATATATATATCGTTATATTAGATATGAAGCCTTTACTAACATTTATTGGATTAAAACGAAGGCAACGTGATAAAACAAAAAGAGTTATAATATTTAGTTGCTACAAAATACTATATCAAAAAAAAAAATGCACAAAATATCCGCATTTTGCATAGTTGCATTGAATCTCGCGGACCGCGGGTTGGCCACCCGTGGTCTAAAGTGTGTGCTTTTATTTTTAACTCAGCAATATTTATCTCACATTGGTTCTGTGGTTTTATCACAGAAAACGTTTTGTACTCATGCATACTTCTGTATAATTTTAAACTAGATACTTTATTACATGTCTGAATTTCGGAGATCGATTTGAAAACAAAAGAAATTTCACTTTCTTTATATACTTGGGTGCTGCGGCAAAGTTTAATTCCTAAGTTCAATATCGCATCGTCAGAGCTCAGGTGTCTCCATCTGGGGAGGAAACTGGGCGTCAAATATACTTGCGGCAATTGGTGCCGCCTATACGGTGCCGCACTAAAAAGCGATGCCAGCTTCAGGGAAATGAACTAGGTCTGCAAAGGTAAAAAATACCAAAACCAGCCCCATTGGATAATAACAAACTTTCTTAAAAAAAGCGATACTTACGCATCATACCGTCAACCAGTTTCGTCAAACTGAAAGACGTCGCTAATTGCTGTTATAATTATTATTATTGTACTCGAACTTGTACAGAAACGGTTTCCATTATTGGCTGCATATCGCAGCATTTGGCGACATTTTTTTGATTTGACGAAATTAGACGATGGTATAATATATACAAATACCCTTTAAACATTAGAATATTCATACTTAAATAAAGTGTCACCCTCGGGAGACTATTAAAACAGCTTAACTTAATATACATAAGGTATGTATACGTGCATTTTGTTATAATGATTGTCTAATTATATCTGTATGATTGGCGATGTTCTTCAAATTTTCTTCCTCACTTGGTGATATTCTTTTGAAATTACGCACGGTTTCTCTCTCCCACTTAACACTCACAAAACAGATATAATATTTTCGGTGTTATTTTGCATAAAATTTGCTTTCTTCTGTACAAAGTTAAATATTATTTCAAAGCTCACTGCAGCATGCAAGAGATTATAATACATAGGTATATACATAAAACGTTTCATAATATGAGTTAGGTAGATAAATGAATAAATCATAAAACCAAATTTTCAATAATATCGATTTCGAAATAAATGAAATATTTGAATAATATGTATAAAAAATGTATATTTTGTTTGAATTGATAGAAAAAAAGATATCCAAACTTATAACCGAAAAATATAAACATGGAACATAGTGTAACCATAATGTTACCCAATGGATTTGGATATGAAATGAAAAAAAAAAAAATTAAAGAATTGAAAGGTGTGCAAAGGAATGTCAATTTACTGCAATATCAAACCTGTTTGGCGAAAATTTTTTAAGTATGCCAAGCTAGGAAAAAATGACTTAGTATTCACGAGACAAAAATTGATGGCTACTTAGATCTGGTTGCAGTGAAGGTTTTTCATCATCAATAGAATTAACTGTAACAAAATTGGAATATTTGTAATGGTTAAAAGTTTTGAAATATTAAAAATGATGCTGTACATTTAGTGACATTGGATAGCAGAACTTATAAAACTTTTAAAGAGCAATAAAATTAAATATCAAATCAAGAAAAAAAAATTTTAAAATGAAATTTTATAATTATTTTTGTAAAATGTTATTTGTTTTAAAAAGTAAAGTTTAAACTAGAAGCAAAAATCGGAAAAGGCATAAAAATATTAAAGGACCCCGCTTCTTTTTACGTTTATTCTATCAAAAATAAATCAATCTAAGTTAATTAGTTCTTAAAATATGGAAGTCAACACAAAATTCTAAATAAGGAAATAGATTTATCTCAGCTCTGTTTGAAATTTGACGTCAGAAATAATATTTTATGCTTCTTTAGTTATCATACAATGTTTAAGGTATCCAAATACTTGTGACAACTTTAAAAAAAAATGGAAATATGGGACGTTTTTTGTGGTTTTTGGATTTGTTTAGTACATTTTAAGAAAAATATGGTAAAATTAAGAAAAGAAAAAGAAATTATTATTATTAAAATGGGAAAAGGTTGGTAAAAATTTACAAAAAATAACATAAATGGGGCACATTTTGTACCGAAAGTTTATGAACAAATTTTCAATTTTTCAATTCTGATGTGTTGCTATGTTATTCATTTTTGAAATGACCTTCAGGATAGGAGATATTTTAATTTTTACAAAAACTAGGCCACTTTATCTCAGTTATTATATGAAATTGCTTAAAAACAGTGATTATATTCACATAAGGGACTGTAAATTTTGTAATAAAACAGAGATTGATAAATTAGAAGGTTAAAACACTTATACAGAATATTCAAAAAAAATTTCGGTTAATTATTTTCAAAACTTTTTGAGCAATCGCGGTCCTCATTTGATCATTTTCGAAAAAACACATTTCGAGTAAAACGCATTTTAAAGTATGACATCTTGCTTAAAGTAATGGCATCTGCTTTTACTAAAACACTTGTAGTTTTTGTTCTAGTGAACGGAAAATAATAAACTTAGTATTTTTATAAAGCCAATAAGATGGTATATAAAATAAAATCATAAAAAATTGTAAATTTTTGGCAAAATTTCCAATTTTAGGGTAGCCGGACACCTTAACAAGCATATGTGTATTTTAAGTTGAAACAAATGTATACAGGTATACTATATGTTCTATCATTCTTTTTAACTTACTTTCTCTAAATCTGACAAAAGAGTAATTCTTAAATAATTACCGAGATCAAAAAAATTAAAATACTGATACCCCGAGTTTTTTTCTCAGGATATTTTTAAAATTTTTTTCAAAATATAAATTATTATACACATTAATCGAGAAGTGAAAAATATTAAACTTACAAATAAGTTTAATTCTAATACTCTGCATCCAAAAATATATATTTTTGATATAGTAAAATTTCTTATACATATACTTTAAATTCAGAATGCTTTATAAACAAGTGGCAAGATACAAGCACGATCTTTAAACATCTTATTTAGTTGAAGAAAGAAGAGTTTCCTGCTTTAGCTTTAAAAGAACACATTTCTTGTTAAAAAAAATAACTATATGGAATAGAATCTGCGAATAAATTCTGTACTTAGTTCTCGTTTTTACTTGCATAGAACCACATCTAATTTATTTTTATAGAGAAACAAATGAGTCTCTAAAGATAGAACACACGCAATAAAATTGAACAAACAAACATTGATCTGTCAATCGTTTGGTTAGTAGCAGTGAGTCAAGTTTGTTCTCAGAAGCGATTTAGTAAATGTCTCCATAGCAACTATCCTCTTGGGCTATGGTTGAAAAAATTCTGTCATTAGTCTCAAACAACTAGTTCAATGACAACTCGAATTCTAAAGACTAAATATGCAAAAGCTTTCATTACTTTTCCATTGCTTAATTCTAGTGTATGTAATTCCAGTGTTCAGTTAATGATTTTTACAGACTTAATAATCATTTCTCGACAGTTGATTTCCATCATTAAATGAATGTAAACTGCCTCATATGCAGTGAAGTAAATTTTAATTGTGATTCTGCTTCAAATAAATTGTACAATGCATTTAGGTAAAACCTAGAGATTAAAAACAGAAATGAATGGTGAAATACTTAAAAGGATTCACGATTACGATTCATTTATATCGATATGATAAATATTTAACTGTGCCTTCCTACATTTTCTTAGATCGTAAGCATGTTTATCGATTTTCACAAATAAGAAGGGAAAAAATCTTTAATAACTCATAAACAATGATAATTTTTGAAAAATTATTTTCGTAAGTTCTATTCATTCCGCAAATAAAATAAATGCGTGGATTCATATTATTTCATTAAAGTTCAAGTTGAAAATTTAGAGATATGTATTGAGCGAAAATTGAATATAACAACTCATTTAATCATGTTTGTGCTTGCAAAATACGCAAAAAAAAAAAAAAAAAATCTCCATCTGAATGTTAGTATTTTCTCTTAAATAAATAAATAAATTTTTGTTGAAAAAAAATTAAAACACGCTTTTATGGTTAATAGAACAAAAAAGTAAAACATATTTCTTGATATAAAAATAAAATTATTAACGAGAAAATTAATGTCATTGTGGTAAAAGCGTGGAGGGCTCGATATAAATTGTTATAATTTATTGTTACTAGTTCTATTTCGAAATGCTGGGTTAGTGTAATAATGTAGAACAAAGCACCCCACGATTTTACCACAATGACATTAATTTTCTCGTTAGTCATTTTATTTTTATATTAAGAATTGTGTTTTTTACTTTTTAGTTCTATTAACCATAAAAGCGAGTTTTTTAGTTTTTTTAAACTATAATTTATTTTTC
The DNA here is from genome assembly GCA_019973975.1 of Trichonephila clavata. NCBI lineage: Eukaryota > Metazoa > Arthropoda > Arachnida > Araneae > Nephilidae > Trichonephila > Trichonephila clavata. The sequence continues at coordinate 172,829 of BMAO01002473.1, read as the reverse complement.
CCTTTTTTACTTCGATCTACAATAAAAGCGTGTTTTTTTTTAGTTTCTTAAACCATCATTTTTATTCACATTGATGAATTAATCTTAAATGAGTTTTTTTAGAATCTGGAATACTCATTGACATCCTATCAGTGCATCGATACGGCCTAGTTCGCAAAATGTAGTATCAGCCAACTGAAGGAAATCTGGAAGGGTTAAGTTTGAAATATTTCATGAGGAAGAAGGTGTAAAGTCAATGATATTTTTCACTAAAAAGAGTTCAATATTTTCTCTGAAACTTGCATCAGCATTAGACATAAAAGTACACGTTTTGAATCGAAGAGTTTGTGAGAAATTATTTAATTCGGTGACCGCTGAATCAATTCTCAGCTGTTTTGGTAAAATGAAGCAATGTATGATGTTTCATTCCACGGATCCGACAAGAGAATTTAGAAAAACTGACTTTATATGTCTGAGTTTAGCGATTAGAACATAATTTTTTTTCACATGCTCAAGTCTTTTTTTATTTCCTATTTCAGAAAAGCAGGGCAATTTTTTACATAATGGTAAAAAATTGCTGACCCACCCTCCCCTTTTTAACATAAAGAACACTTTTAGGGCTGTAACAATCTTTTAGTCGCCAAATCTGGAAATGGTATATGGAATTAGTAGCCAAATCTGGAAATGATTAATCCTGACGATTCTGAACAGGACAATGGAACAAAACTATTAAATTATTGTATTGTCCTCGGCCCTTGACAAGTGTGCAAAATTTCGAATTAATCTGGTAAAAATATCGAGTTCAAAGATTCCGTTACATGCAAGTGAAGCTAATAAAAGCGCGTTGAAAAAGAGAGATAGGTAAACTAAAAGGTTTAACTTAAACTTTATTTAAAAAAAGATAAACTTAATTGGATAATCTAAATTAAATAAAAGCTATAAAATTAAAAAAGTAATTTATTTTTATGTTATTTCATTCAAATTATTTTCGTATCATAATTTTAAGAAACACAATTTTACGTGTAATTCGTTCTTCATTTAAAGGAGGATTGTAATCAATTACACACAAGAATTATCTAGTTTCAAAAACTTCATTGCATAAATTCTATTAATTATAAAATATAGCTTATAAGTATATAAAGCTTATAATACTTTATTTTTATTTAAATTATGGTAACGAATATTAATAGTTTAAAAAAATTATTGCATTAAGATAAGTCTAATGGAATAAGAATTACAATATTTTCCCTCCGTTAAAAGAGATATTTTTATATGATCATTTTTATCAGCAAAAAAAGATTAATTTCTTAAAAAAAGAATTAAGTGAAGGTAAATATTTAAGTAAATAGTTGAAAAAATTGGTTTTAAAGTCAGTTAAATATTATACCGTAGAATATTCAAAGATGTTGAAACTAAAAGATTTTCTGCACCTTTTGATGCAGCAAGAAATATTAAAAATGCAAAAACTATGTTTGTCCAACTATGAAGTATAATTTTTTAATTTCATAAAAATTAAAAACAAACAAACTAAAAACTTAATTTTATTCAACAAATTTTCAAAAGCTTCATCTGTTTATATCACTCATATTATTTTAAACTAAAAAACATAAAAGAAAAAACTATTTATTTAACATTAGATTCGAATTGTATTTCATAAGATTTTAACTTCCTGTCTCGAATAATTGATTGCGGTTGCGAAACAAAAACGATTAATACACCAGCCTAACACTGATCATTACATGGTTTAACGATTTGAGAAAATGGTTAAGCTGCTCGAATTAGAATGGGAAAAAATAACTATTACATCATATTATAGCTTTGTGCCCCTTTAGATCATTTTAGTTCAGTTACAAATTTAATTTACGTAACTACGAAAGATAATTAAGGCAATAAAACATTTATTCAAGTATGATCGATTCTGATATATTTTTCTCTTGGAAGGAAATGAAAATGGTTGAGGATGATTGAAGACTTTAATATGGGAAGAATTAATAATTTTCCCAGTGTAATCGACAAGTGTAATGTACGGTGTCAAATTTAAGTGAAACAAGTAACATAAAAAAGTTTTTGTAAGTCAATTCCTACTTAGATCAACAACAACAACAAAAAATTATTGTAGTTGCTTTTTATTAAGGTATCCGAACACGTTCGGAGTACTTTTTAACAAAATAGCATACTAAAACATTATAAATGCTCTTTTAGGACTCAATACCAATAAATATTACTATATTTAACTATCAAAATTTAAAATAAATTACCCGAATTTTACAAAAATCACATTTATAAGCGAAATTTTAGCAATATTTTTGAAAAACTTCAAAGCAGTTAGAGAAAAAAGTAATAAACATATACTAGTAAAAGTATTACTAAAACAAATTAGATGCATTTATCTAGAAAATGTACAAAATTTTTAATTTTTTATTAAAATTTGAAAATTTTAGAGTTTATTGTGTAAACATTATAAGAAATGTTACATTTTTTATGAAACCATTATTTAAATAACAAGCCATAACTCAAAAAGTATTCATACAATAAGAAATATTTTAGTACATTTTCTAGAAAATAACGTAAATATCAGGTTCAAAAAGTTTTATAGAAATACATTCGTAATATCTTTAGTTATCAGACTTGCCATGATAGATTTGAGCAATTTAAATGCCCACTTCTGGTCAATCAAAAACCCACTTCCGGTTTTTCTAAATTTATAAAATGGATTGTAACTTGGCCTATAGGTAGTGTAGAAACAAAACAAAGTATGTTTCGTAAAGTCAAAAGATAGCTTTTTTCAATAAAATAAAAAACAAAAATATCTGTCTTCACTGAATTTGGTCATTTTCAACGTGTTCAGATACCTTAAATAGTTACAATTATTATAAATATGTCTATACATATGACAGAATCACAACATCAAGTGGCAATTAATTTTTATTAATTATCATGAAAGTATCGTATTGTCCTCCGAACCAATCGTATATGTAAAATTTCAGTGCAACTGAATGCTTTGAAATGTACCAAAAAAAATATTTTAAAGTTTTGACCCAAGTCGCTAAAAATGAAGCCAACATGGCTGTATTTATAATTATTTAAATAATTATTTTAATCAATTACTTTTTATTAATTATAGTTAAATTACTGTATTGTCATCCAAAATAATCATGTGTACAAAATTTCAGCTTAATTGAGTGCTTTAAAATGCATTTTATTAACGATTGAAAATTTGAACAAGATAAATATATAGAAAGTGCGAATTAATAGTACGAATTGAAAAAAGCATTATTATTGTTATCTACCTCGATGCTTATGTAAAAAATTCAAAGAAACATGAGATGAAGCAAGCTACAAACAAAATAAAAACTATAGTTTCTTGGGGTTTTTTTTGAGAAATTCTTTATTATTTTTGTCGAGATTTTTTCCAACTGAGATAGTTTAAAATTGTGTCAGATTCTTAGCTTAGGTCATAGATTTTAAGGCTTTAGTTGAGAGTGCTACTAATATCGGTTTTTATTTTAAAGGATTTTTCAGTATGTTGAAATTTTAGAGATTAGGGAACTTATGCATTGCATTACACATGAATTAATGTGCTTCATATATCGTTTCGAGAATTTCAGAATTTGTATTGATTGTATAATTTTTACAGTGGGTTTGTATAAGTTGCAATCGTAAGTTTGAGCATATGAAAACAAACCTTTTATTTTCCAAATTCCATGTAAAGCTTCGACAAATAAAACTCCGGTAAATTTACTGAAATTGGATGCGGACCTTTTACGAGTGTGTAATTTCTAGTAAATGATTTGTACCAGACATTCTTAGATACGTAAATGTTGTTATTTTATATGCTAGATGTCCTTAAGAGCCCAATTAAATACACAAGGCATTCTTTTAAGAAATTAATGTTTTAACATACAAAAAGAGCACAAAAATTTTCTTTTCATAATTTCATTGTAATATGAACTTATGAATCATTATAATATGAACACAGTTTTAATTCATTATAATATCAACCTTATGCTTTTTTCAACAAAATATCCACCAAAGTTAAGGCACTTGATGCATCTTACTATAATCTTCTGAATCCCTTCTGAAAGAAGTACATCGCCTAAACTGCAAACCACTCCAGCATCTCTGCTTTGACGTCATCATTGCCATCATAGCACTGATATCCAAGGTGTTTATTTAAGTCCAAAAACAAATGATTTTCAGCATTACGTGTCAACATTCGCATATTAGCCTGAAACAAAAACTAAAAAAATTAAACCTGAAAACTTGCCTATCTGAAAACAACTTGACTTAAGATATTCGACTACTTGCGACAACTTTTTTTTTTAAGAAGTGGAGATATGGGGATTTTTGTTGTTGTTGTTTTTAGATTTGTTTAGTACATTTTAAGAAAAATATGCTAAAATTAAGAATAGAAAAAGAAATCATTATTACTAAAATGGGTAAAAATTGACAAAAAATAACATAAACACCGCCTATTCTGTATCGAAAGTTTATGAACAGATTTTCAATTATGATGTGTTGCTATATTATTCATTTTTGAAATGACCTTCAGATAAGAGATATTTTAATTTTAACAAAAACTAGAGCACTTTATTTTTTTTATTACATAAAATTGCTTTAAAAAAACAGTGGTTATATTCCCATAAGTAGCTGTAAATTTGTAAAAAAACAGTGATTGAAAAATCTGAAGGTTAAAACATTTCTATTATTATACAGAACATAAACAAAAAATTTCAGTTAATTATTTTCAAAACTTTTTGAGCAATCGCTCACCTTTGAGCATTAAAAAAAAACACATATTTCGAGTAAAACGCGTTTTAAAGTATGACATTTTGCTTAAAGTAATGACATATGCTTTTACTAAAACACTTGTAGTTTTTGTTCCAGTGAACGGAAAATAATAAACTTGGTATTTTTATAAAGCAAATAAGATGACCTATAAAATAAAATCACAAAAAAATTTGCCAATTCTTGGCGAAATTCACAATTTTAGGGTAGTCGGATACCTTAAAAACTTGTTAAAAAAGTTCCTTCGACGAGAAAAGTCAAAGCACTTCCTAAGCGATTGGTTTTGTGTAAATCACTGGCATTTATGGGAACTCAGCTTGAATTGTATCTTTCGGTAATGTAAGCGTTCTTTCACAACTTAAAACGGAACACTTCCTGAAATTTCAGGAAACTCATTAAATAATTATAAAATTGCATAGCGTCAGCTTTCTCGAATTTTTTTCTTAACTTTCTGCAAGAGATTATTGATAACGATGGACTGTTGCTCACTTCGTTCATCGTGAGGCACGTTTGTACAGTCAACCTTTAAATCGCCTTTTTTTTTCATTCCATAGCTCCCTTATTTCTCCATACACTTCGATAAGATGCCTACAATTTTCACATGCGTTCAGGTCTTTTGTCTTAAAAAATAGATGACATCTGGGGTTTATAACTGTTTGGATTTTTCAGTTGTCGAAGGCTTTTTAAACACGCACAAACAAGTTCAATGCTAGTGAATGCTTGTATAATAATGATCAGAATAGTCTTCGCAGTGCTTCAGCGGCTATATTTCAAAACTATACTTAATAAATATGTCTTGTAAAGTACAGATGATTATGTAACCGTTGGTAAAACTAGTAGTCACATAAATTCGAATGTATAATAAGGTATTAAAGTGGATGATTATAATGTCAAGTTAATATATGGCTATCAAGGAGAATCAGCAAGTAATTCAAATAATGTATAATGCAACATTTTTCTGATATTACCAAATAAAAATACTATAGCACTGCTTGATTAAATTTTAATATAAAAGTAAACTATTAATTTAAAAGAAAACTTTTAATTTAATTTAAATGCTTATATATATTATTTAAAAGGAATAAAAATGATTTGATTTTTGGCTACACCCACGCATACACACATATGCACATGATTTATTTTCGTCTTAGGGATACGCTATCAAAAAATTAGAAAATTCCTGATGTAATATACTAAAAAAAAATACTAGTAGTAATACATCTTTCTAAGACAAAGTGTTTGTGGGATTATAGGGGATTGCAATTTATTGACACTGCTTCTGACCTTGTCTTCAGGGACATTTGGATTTTAACTGGCAGCCGTGCTTCTACATAGCATCTTTCTCGTTGGACAACTGTTGGGGCTATGACAAGCCTAAATATTCTGGATGTTGTGGGTCGACTTTCTTCTTGACACTGTATATACTTTCAATGGGTCCCCTTCCATATTGGATTGAATGGTAACGAGATAGCCGATAGTTTGGCCAAGTCTGCCACTGCTGACACTTTGCTGGGTGATACTTTTTTAACTTTGTCTGAACTCTCCTCTATTAAAAGGTTAGAATTGAATGCATTTTGGAGAATACCCCCTGCTCACCCTTGGTATTTTGGGGGAAAACCTCGTTGGTGTCACCAACTTAATATTCCTAGGTATCAGCAGATGGCTCTGTCGCGCTTTTTTAGTGGTCACATCAAGTCTCTGACTTTCCTACAGGGCCGGAAAGTTTTCCCAGAATGTCCTAAGTGTGAGGCTGATCAGGCCTCTCCCAGTCATATTATGAATTGTTTGAGTTTTTCATATGATGAGGTTTTAGGAAATCCTATCTTATTTCTGGATTTTTTGGAGATTTTTGGTTTTATGGAGATAGTGTAGCTGGGCTACACCATCTGGGATAAGAAACAACAACAACAAGACATAGTGTAATCAAATCGTTTCAATAAAAATATCTACAACAAGGAAGATAAATACTTTTAAAGATGTCAAATATTCGTAGTCTATACAAATTTCGTAGATTTAATAATTCATTATTTTTGCTATATATATTGAATTATAAACTAAAGTTATACACTTAAACAAGTAAAAAATACAACTTTCTTCGTAATGTTAGTTAAAATGTTACATAACATTTCAAAGAGACAGTATTCGTGTACACAACAACTCTTGTACACTTAATCTTTGCATTGAATGGTATAATTTTAAACGAATAGACTAATTTATTGGGAGTAGTAATCAAAATTCTAATTATGAATTTGTTTTAGGTTTTATTATGCCAAAGATAGGTTCCAAAATTAAAAGCCCTCAATATTTATAAATTAGACTGAGAATAGGATTAAACAAGATATCAATCATTGGCATGGCCAAGTAATTTTAGCACGTTTTTCACATGTTTGTATTTTACAATAATGCAACAAATGAACTTTTTACTAACAGAAAATAGTGTACTATACTTAAAGAAAAATAATTTTTTTTAAAATTTAAAAATTATTTAATTTAAATATGATTCGGCTCATCTAGGGCACAAATGCGACCAAATGCCGAAAACCCGAAGTCAATTGGTTGATTATTGGCTGAGAAAAAGGTACGACAAAATATGGAACGAAGACGAAGACGAAATTTGCGTCCTAAAAGCGCTTTTTTTACACTACGTGAAAAACGCGCTAAAAAGCCTTTAGTTTTTCTCTTTCAATATTCTTTTATTTCATATTTCGTTTATATTCTAAAGAATTTTTTACTTTTGTTCCCTTTATCTCACTTTTTACGAAAACTTAAATAATTGAGCTCACTTCATTTTGGAATACGTCCAGAATATAGAATTTGTTAAAATTCTTATTCATTTATGGTCCTCACTTTAGAAAATTTTTATTAGATATCTATTCTTTTAAAGCACGTGATCTGATTTAATACACTGAGAGAAAGTAGAAATCTGGATTAGATATATTTATCATTCCTTATTCTTTCTTTTATTTTGCATTAAATGAGATAAAATACTTTCATTTCATTTAATGTACATTTTTCTTTGGATCAGTTTTCTTTATAACATGTTTCGTGCGAATTTAATCGAAAAAGAAGAAAAGATAGTAAAAATATTCTCTTCAAATAAATCTTTTACTTATTTTACCTAGATACTTCATCACTGTTTTATTTTATTTTATGCTTAAGGCACGCAATTTATATTTGTATTGAATAAATCTTTTGTCATTATAAAGTCTTCTTAGAATTATAGTTAAGAAAAGATTAAACCAATAATATTATTCTAAAAACATACATGTGATTCAAATTCTGTTCCACAAACACATTTTAATTCAAATGCATGTAGTGGAAAAAGCGTGAGCTCAAAGTACTACATAATCCATCATTTCGCTTTTTCAGTTTCGTGATAAACAACTTTCCATACTTTTTCGTATCTAGAATCTTCAATATCCATTCCAGGAAGAACAGCGTGGAGAGACATCTGTGGACAAAAACAAAAAAATATTGATTCTACATGTTACGGCAATTGAATTGCTTCCCTAAAATATTTGCGAATTTTGTTCTCCTCAATCAGTTTTAAAATTCTGGAATTCAAAGATAAACCAAAAAAGGATCCAACAATTGTCATTACAAAACAACGGTACTATAATGATATTTTAAGTTTTGAGTTGAAAATTTGTTTAGAATACAGAAAATACCAATGGTAGACAAAACAATTGAAACAGCTAAAGAAGAAGCACAAAAGAAGCTCTTGTGCAACTTTTTGATTTGATGCAGGTATCACCGTTTGCTATACGCATGAATAGGTAGAAAGTAAAGTATTCGTTGAACGCTTTACTGCATAGGTTCTCAACGTGGACGTTTGAGGCTTTCAGGGGGGCAGTAAAAAACCCAGAGAAAATTAGGGGCCGTTGAGATGTCACGGATGGGACAAAACCAAACATAGTCTCAAAAAGATTTAAAAGCACGCTGATTATGTACTAACAAAAGTAAACTTTAATACTGTTTACTTATGTTGATTGTATGCATTTAAAACATTTCTGTATCACATGTACGAAGATTCATATATTTCGGTAGTTTGGGAAATGGATGAAAAACTTAGATTACATTACATTCAGATCTACATTAAATGGAATGATATATTGCATTTGGATTGAATAAACTTTCTATCCCAAAGAGACATCGTGTCACCATTGTTTTACAAACAAATCCCCGTGAAAAAGCATTCTTACTAGGAATTATTCACATATGTATACGTTTCTGCTAAATAATTTTTTCGCTTGAGGCTCAGTTGCATTCCGTTGAAGATGTGCACTGATTTAAAAAATAAAGTATAGTTAAAAAAAAAAGCACGCTTTTATACTGAATTGAACTAAAAAGTAAAAAAATAATTCTTAATATAAAAATAAAATGACGAACGAGAAAATTAATGTCATTAGGGTAAAAGCGTGGGGTGCTTTGTACTACATTTTTAAACTAACTCAACATTTCGGAATAGAAGTTAGAAAATATAACACTTGATATATTTATAGAACATCCCACGCTTTTGCCTTAATGGCATTAATTTTCTCGTTCATCATTTTATTCTTATATTAAGAATTATTTTCCTACATTTTAGTTCGATTCAGTACAAAAACGTGTTTCTTAGTTTTTTTTTTTAAACTATAATTTATTTTTCATTTTTTAGTTCCATCTACAATAAAAGCGTGTTTTTTAGTTTTTTAAACTATCATTTGTTCATTGTTGAATTTATCCTTGAGTTTGATATTTGACGTTGGAATTACGTGGCTGCTGGAATAAGTCTTGCTCTTCAATGGATATTAATTAAAGGGTCTGAAGTGTATTTATTCTCTCCGTTTATGGGGCCTTGTATGAGTCCCGTATCGTTATATTAGATTCCGTCACTATAGAAAAGGTCAAACAATTAAAAGTGTATTAAGAAGAAAAAGTTCGAATTAAAAAAATTTTAATGTACCATGCTTTTATAACGGACTAAAAAGTATAAAAAAAATTCCTCCTTTTCGTTTTTTTTCTTCACATTTTCATGCATTGTCATCCGCTTCTGAGATGTGCAAATTTCAAGTCTCTAGCTCCTCGGAAAGTCACACAGTTTAAAATCAATTGCAAAATTCCACCCGGACAGACATTCAAGAAAGCGAGTTAATAAAAACATGGTAATATTAAATGTCTATCGTATTACATCAGTCACCAAATCTGGTAATGGTATATGAAATTAGTCGCCAAGTCTGAAAATGGTATATAGAATTAGTCGCCAAATTTGAAAATGGTATATGCAATAAATCGCCAAATCTGGAAGTGGTATACGGAATTGTCACCAAATCTGATTATTGTTATTCCTGACGATCCTGATAAGGTCAATGGAACAAAATTATAAAATTATTGTATTGTCATCGGTCTTTGAGAAGTGTGCAAAATTTCGAATTATTCCGACCTTTTAAAGTAAGTAAAAATCGAGTTCAAAGATTCCGTTACATGCAAGTGAAACTTATAAAAGCGTGTTAAAAATCATTTTAAATTTATGGGTTCACAGTCGTGCACCAGTTTAGATTCTCAGTTAAATAATAATATGCTTGCTAGATAAATTTTATTTTTTAAAGGAACACGGGGGTACGATTTATTCAAATTTTTTGAACTTAATAATTTTCATAATTTTTTTGGATTGCCTCCTATGTGCACGTATGATATAAAACAGATTTTGTGCTCAAAATTTCTTGAAAAGCTAAGCATTTATTTTTTTACGGGAAAAACTTGAAACTTATGAAGTGATTTTAAAATGCTACTCCTCCTACAAAAATTGACGTACATGTATGAAATTTGATTTACAAGTGAGTCAAATTATGTATAACAAAAGTTGGTATGGGATTTACGATAACATGATTGGTATTTGTACAATACTTTTTTTCTGAATGTTTATTGAAAATTCCTTAAAAAATGTGTAAATTCTAAATTCAATTATTTAAAAAAAAATTAAGTATTGCTTTGATTGAAAAACGCATATCAACTTTTATTTCGTGTACTATTAACAACAAGTGAAAAATTTTTTTCTAGTATTAGGCACAACAGAAAAAAAGTCTTAGCATTTTAAATGAAGATAAACTAGTTATATTATCTTTCTGAGAAAAGTCACTTTAAAGTTTTGATTTGCCATTGGGATGTGAATAAAAATGAATGTAAAAATTATCATAACTCTGCGTTTTTTTAACTTAGAGCTTTCAAATTTTGTTAGTTTGTAGAAAAGTATATAAAAATAATTTAGGCTAAAAAATTAGAGTTGATTTTTTGGGACCGATTTTTGTGAATTAAATCGAATTGTGTCCCCTTAAAAAATGTAACCCGTGTGAAAAACAGCTATTCTAGCTGGTAAGAAATAAACAAAACCACAAAAGACATTTCGTATAAGAAAAATTATTTTGAGTTTGGATCGTTGTCAATTGAGATTATGCTTTCCATTTTTCAAAGAACATTGCTAAATCTGTTTGTTCCAGAAATATCTTATCAATACGCCAAACAACTAAATACCACGTATTTTATTTTCATACCTCTTATCATCAGACACAGATTTATTGATAATTGATACAACATAGTCTTCTTTTCTTCTAAGAAAATTAAAGCTATAGCAATTCTTAAAATAATGATTACCTATATATGAAAAATCTTACAATAAAATTTTAAAATAATGCTAATAGTTTAAGCTAATTTCAAGCTCATTTTAAATTAATCCCTAATTTTTCGGGGGGAAAAATTACGACTGTCTTCATAAAACTTCCCTTCCATAATTTCTTTTTCAATAATCATGCTTTGTGTGATCAAAAATTCAATTGTGGCTATTAGAAAAAAATATTGTTATAAAATTTTTTAAAAAAATTATCAGTAAAATATATAAATTACAAAAATAGAGGACAGTATTTAAAATTCAAGTGAAAAAAAATCTCATGCTTAAAGTGAAACAAAAATCAATTGATTCGGGAGCAGGCATGTTTGAAAAATAAAAATATATAATATTGGAAAATTTAATTGTCTCGCGATTTCATTGTTTTTATTATAAAATCAGCTGCTCGATTTAAAATTTAACTTCCCAACTCTATTATATAAAAAGTCAAAAAATAATTTATAGCATAAACATCATTTATAACAAAATAAATTTTGAAAAGCTAAAACAAAACCCCGCATTTTGACTGAGAAAATTTATCTTGAAGGTTCCTTAAACAGATTTTATAGGTTCAAAAATAAAAACGCAAGGTGAAGCCGGTTGAATAATTAAGCATGTAGTACATTCTTGGCAAAGCTTCCCATTTAAAGTAGTAAACGTGATGAAAATGACAAATGATGCGAATTTCATGATAACCTTTAATTTATACACAAAAAATTAAAATTGCCGTGTGCGCACGTGCGTGCAATTCTTCATTAAGAAACTGACCAGTACATTGAACTTGACCATGGCACTCCTTTGTCGTCGCTCGATACTCGGAACTTGGAACACAGCTACACTTCCACGTTTCTGAAAGGCTCAAACTAGGTGGGTATTTTTATCGGAAGAATAATCAAGCAAACGCTGCTGTTTTATTGAGTGCGAAGAGGACTTGGGAAATAAGATAGCGAGCAAAAATATAGCGTTCTCGTCCGACCGCCCTTTTGAGTTCTTGGACGTATCGGTAATCCTAAAAAGTTTCATATTAATTTTTCATATCCAAACTGCTGCATTCATTAGAATGTAACTTAATGAGCCTGAAAGAGAATGAGAAATAAGAAAGGTTTTTATTCGTTTACTTTTTCTTTCGATTTAAAAAAAAAACATGCAAATTACTTTCTAAATTTGCAAATTGACAAAAAAATTTCTCGTCTTTTTAACTTTTGAAATGTTTTTATTGCATTCCAGTAATGTAGATTTAAGAAGAAAATACTTAAAAATTCCATGAGTTTCATCTGATCGTCGCCCTTTGAAGCAATACAAGAGCTACGGACGACGGACTTCGTAATTTTATGTCGCGATCAAGTGATAAAACAACACCTGAGCAGGTAACCTCTCTGCAAACTTCCACATATCAACGGAAGGATTTTGAGCCATGACAGATTTAACGTGCATCAACTCATCTATACGGTAAGTCTTTGGTGGCCCTAAATTTTGAACCCGTGACTTGACAACACTGGCCACAAATTCAAGACCATGACCATTCGGCGACCATGGCCTAAGAATTCTATGAGAAAGAGTACAACGTTTAATAGATACATTCAAAATGAAGGGGAGTAGAAAAGAACAGCTGCATTTTTTAAGGCCTAATTTGGTCTGATTTTTTTAACTTTAATTTGTTGGTCTCGGTTATTGAGCATATGATTTTAATTTTTATTACGAAAGCTTCAACCATTTATCGTTAGAAATTAACATGAATGAGAATGCAGTTATATAATAAAATATTTTGATAAACAAGTTAAGGTGTAGTAAACATTTTTAATGTTTAAAAGCCACATAACAGTATTTTTGTATCCTAATAATGGCTGCCTTGATTTATTTAGAATTGAATACAGTTATTTGTAACAAATTTCAGAAACAAACATCTGCAGATTCTTTTTGCAGATCTATCAACTATTTTAATAAAATTTCAAATTTCATTACCTATTATCATCTTAAGAATAAGTACCAAAGTAAAATGGAAAACACACGCTGAATGTAGATACACTTTATTTAGTAAAGTATTTCCTTTGTTATAGTAACCATCTTCGTATAATTCGAAGGTAGGTACCAAAATTAAATACACCATTAAGATTACCATAAAATCTCAATAATACGCCCACCTCCTGTTTAACAGCTGGAAAACCACTTTTCAGGAGTGGTATATAATTGAGATGCAAAGTAAAATTTGTATTTAGAAACTGTCCCCGTGACACCTCGAAAATATATTCTCCTATTCAGAGTATAAGTAATTAGATATTAAGTACTTAACTGACTATTTTCGTAAAAATGTAGAAGGGAACGGATTTTTAGGAGTGGAAAGGTAATTCAAGTTAAAATTAAAATGGCTAGAGTCCTATTTTTGAAAGGGAAATCGTAACTATTCTTGAAAGGGGAAATTGTAACGAAAATCTTTCGATAATTCGAGTAAGTAATATGCAAAGTTTAATTTAAAAATGAATAAAAAAGTAATAGAAATGTATTAATGTGAAAATGAAAGTATTCAAATAGCTCAACAGTCCAAAAAAGAGCAGAAGTAACTGTAAAATTTAAGTTTTCATCCTCGTACTAAAATTTCCTTTACTAGATATAAGTATAAAATCCAAATTTTATTTTTACCATTGAACTAGAAATTATATGAGAACAACAAATTCGTAAAAATTACTTTTTGAATTGTTTACTGAAGAAAATGCACTTTAGAAATAAAGCTTGAATAAATTTCGAAGAAAAGAGAATTTTAATTTAATTAAAAAATTCTGTAAAAACTGTTTGCTTTAAGTTAAAAAAACAGAATTTAAACTTTTAATACTTTTACTGTCAAAATATCCTCCTTTTTTTTTACGTAGTCCATACGTAGGGGTTTCGAAAAGTAAGGCAACAAGCCCATTCTAAGTAAATGTTTACTCAGGAAAAATAAAAATATATATACAATGTAGGAAGGCACAGGTATATATTACTTCTTCAGATAGTCATCATACTTATTGAGGCATTTGTTCCATCGGTACACACCAAACCATTGAAGCAAGCATTGTAGAGATCAGTGTCAAGACTGTGCAACCACGTACAGACGGCTTACTGAGCCTCAGTATCGGTTCTCAAATGCTGACCTCCTGTTTTTTTAAAGGTCTGAAGAGATGGACATCACTTGGTACGAGGTCGGGAATGTAAGGAGGGTGGTCCAACACCTCCCCCGGAAACGCTCTTTCTACATTTTCACATCTCTGTTCTGCCTTTGTCAAATGCTTTTTTTATTTCTAATGGCGGATTACAAGACAACTGCAAACAAAATGAAAAGCAGAGAATGCTGACAGAAAACAATACGAAGACGAAAGTGAAAATATCGCCAATAATGAAAATTTTAGAAATGATAAATATTTTTTTTGCATGTAATAATACTTTTTTGTACTTAGTAATAATAAAATAATATTTTTTACTTAATATAAGCTGCTTATGAACGTAATAAAACATTTTTTCATTGTATTTCTTAAATAATCGCAATAGACTAAACGCCCTATCTCACTCACATCCGCTTGAACAGTTGGTGCCTTGCATTCGCTACAGCACACTTTCAATGCGTCTGGCAAGATGTAAAAACCATTAAAACTGTCTGGCTATGGAGGTAAAATTTTTTTATAGGTCTCCCCAAGTAACATATATAAAATTCAGCTTTTATACTATAACGAAAGTATATTATAGTTTTTTAAAGTTTAGGGGTGTCTGGCAGGGCGTTTAACTATATTAAGTGTCCGGCAATGGGTGGCGTGATTTTTAATGTTATTCCGAAGAAAATATAAAACAATTGAGGTACTATTTTATGCACCTTTACTACCTGTTACCTCTGCTCAAGTAACCACAATCTAAACTCCATACTCGCTGATCGTTCTTACCTGTGTTGGTGAGATCCACAGAGAAACTTATAAAATAACGAAGGTCTGGCCGTCGTGGGCTCTTGGACTACAAGGGACAACACAAAAAATAATAACAGAAGAAGTAAGAAAAGAAACACAAGTTCACAGTATAGTCTATTTATCTCACATTTTGTGTCGGGCCTCCCAATATCTGCTCCACATGGATCCAGAGCTGAGTGCACGACAGCGTGCCAATGAATGGCGTCCATTTCTTCATTGGAGTCGTGCAATTTACAAAGTGGACTCTGGGCAATCCTTTGTCAAATGTGCTCCAAAAAACACCTGTCTTCGGGGCATAACACTTGTAGCATACACTTCTAATGATTTTCGATTAATTTCAGCTGGAAAGTTTTACTTTAAACGCAAAAGCCATGCCACTCTTCTTATTTCAATGACGGACTATGTTTCCATCTACAGCCATCTCCTATGTGAGATTTAGTCATATTACTGGAGAGCCAGCTCCATCTACCAGCACCGTTTGAAGGCCGTGATCTTCTGCGTTATCTTCAGAGGGATTTGTAATCATATGGGTTATTCGCACACCCCATCAGAGTTCTTGTTACCTTACTTTTTGAAACACCTACGTACTTACAGTAAAAGTATACATTCACAATATCAAATCTTAAAATTTGAAGAAGTTCAGAAAATATGGGTAATATTGCATTTTAATTAAAAAATCAAAATAAGGAGCCTTTTTTGTTCTGAGAAAAATAGACTAATAAAGAAATTGATGGTAGTCCGGCATTTCAAGCGCGAAAAAAATTACCTTAATTTCACGCGCAGGGTATCTCATACCCGAGGGTATTTACATTCTGTTTTTACCGTAAAATTTGCATATAAAGGTGAAAAAGGAAGAAAAGTCGGAAATACAATATGGTTATTAAACTTTTCAAGCGTAAATTTCGTTTTTCTGTTCTTTCAATAAGGACATTCATTGCATTGTTTATACACTCCTTTAGTCTACATCGCGAGTGAGTGCGATGTTTTCACTGGATCTTAATTTTTTAAAAAAAATTCGTAGGAGCATTGCTTGCTAGTTTCTACATTCTTCTGTAAATTGAAATCCAAAATACTTGAGAAATCAGTGTCTGGTTCAATGTTTAGTGGGTAGTTTGTGACTACTTAATAAATAATTTGAGCGTTTTTTGTCACAACGTTCAACAACACAAAAAATATTGTTACAAGCTAAATATTACATTTTCTAGCCATTGAATATGACGTGGTAATTTTATCAAGGACGATAATTGCTCCCTTACTTAAATTATCTGGATAATTATATATCAACAGAGGTATCACACTTGCTATTATACTCTTCATCATCCCCGCAAAGAGCCTTTCTTCATCCGAAAATATTGTTGTACTATATCTATTAAACACTGTATGTATTAAATCACTTAAATATCACATTTCTTCATCATAACTACAATAATACGCCGTTGCATAAGATTTTAAAGCCTGCTCATGCATTTAGAACTGTAACGGCAATTCACGCGCAGGGTATGGCATACCCTAAAAGGCTGTATCCAAAAATATACCTTTAGAATTTGCCTATAAGCTAAGGCCCCTCAAAGGATATGACCTTAAAACCAGCTACACGAGAAACTTCATTTTTCAAAAAAGGCTTAGATGGAGTCTTGAAAAAGTTAGGCGCTGGGTATGACATACCCTGCGCGTGAAGTGCCGGGTTAAGATTGGCTTCTTTCTATATATTAATGCAATCACATTGTTTTGTAATTTTCCGCAAGTGATAGTGTTTCGAGTTTTGAATCAGTACTTACGTATTACACATAGATAAATACAATAATTGAATCAATTTAAATTTTTCTGTATTTTGCAACTAAAAAGAGAAAAAGGCCTAAGAAATAATTCATTTCAAAATAAATTACAAAATCATTAATGTTATCAACAAAGTTTATTTTAAGCTCATTCTTAGAAAATTCTTTTTGGAAACACTAGAAACTCCGGTTAATTTTTAAATGCAACATATATCGAAAGAAAGTATATTTTATACGAGCAAAGTAATCCCCCAGAAAAAACATGTCAGCATATAGAACTGGATTTATAGTACAGCGTCTACCAGACATTATGTTTTCTTGTACAAATTTTGACATCATTCATCCCAACAAATGATCAAAGCAGGCTAAAACGCTATGCACACAATATCGTATAAAATCAAAACGTATAATGTTGACTTATGAATTATCATGACTTTCTGAAAAATAAAAAAGGGGATTCACACATTTTTTAATCAGTTTTTTTTCACAAAGATGTGAAGAAATTTCTCTGAGCTATGAATAATACTATTCACATTATATGACATTTCTTAAAAGCAAAATTTTTTTACTGTGTCATGAGATGCATAACGTTTTAATACAGTTTAAAAACAGTAAATTGAACCATGAATAGTTTTTTAGCCACTTAAAGTATTTTTTTAAAATTGCACATATTTGTACTAACTGCATATGATGTCTCTCAAATTCAAAAAAATTTCAACTCATGGAAAACAATAGGATATTTTAAGCCTTATCTTAAAAGAATAGATAACAAAACAGGGAAATAGCATTTTTTAAGTTAAAAAAAAAAGGTTAAAGAGAAAAATACTATAATCTAACAATAAAATCCAAGTCATCACTAAAGTCACATTCTTCAGGTGCTGGCAAACTTTTCCAGGGTATGGGCTACTTCTGATTTTTTCAAGGTGCTGCGTTCCACCCAGTGGCATAGGTGCAGGGACGTCTTAAGGTATGGGCCAACTGGGCCCGGGCCCAGGGCCTCGCTTTCGGTGGGGCCTCATTTTGTTCTCAACTCATGATCTGTATAATTTTAGTGGGGTCAAATATTATTTCCGTACATATTCTCTGAAAAACAGGGAATTTCAAACTGCATGTCAACTGCAAAAGTAGCAAAAAGTGGTAAGACTGTATTATTATGTGGTGACTGTTGTCCATGGCTAGGTCTAGGCCTAATGCCATAAACAATTATGGAACTTATTTAGTAGAAATGCGGTCATCGGCTGAGCCAGTTTAAGCCTAAGAGATTGTGAATCGTGCTCATTTATTTGTTTCAAATCACCGTTTGATCGAGTGTTTGAAAATACATGCTGTATACTGTCTACTTTTAAAGATCTCAGGTAGGGCCTCATAAAGTCTTAAGACGTCCCTGCGTAGGTGTGGTGAGCTAAGAAAAAGGTCTACAATACTTATTATACCTTAATAAAAATGCAGAATATGTACTTAATTACAATAGAATAAATTTATACTTTTAAGACCGCCTTTAAAGCAGAACGCAAATAATAATAGCCACAAATATAAAAGTATCAAATGAAGTATTTGTTAAGATATAATTCAAAATATATTAAAAAATGAAACGTTTTCATCTAAACTTAGTGTTCATAGTTACGGTCAGTAGCAGCTTACCTAAGCTGCATACCGTTTGTGCCAATCTTGAATATTTCGGTAAATATTTCTAACTGCTAATCTTCAGGCTGTCACCGTAAAATGTCTTGGCTGTCCACTAGTCGACCGCAATCGACTTAATGCCTACCTCTGATATAGATACTATCACGCAGATACCAGACGAACACATTTCAAATATCAAAAATACATGAACTCCTGAATAAAATTAGAGAGAAAAAATAAAGTATATATTGTGTAAAGGTATGTTACAAAACAATTCCTAACATATGATAATTGCAGCATTCTTAACATTAAGTAGATTAAATAGCTTTGTAAACTATTTATTTGACAGAATCAGATCATACCTGAAAAAAGTAGACATACATTCATAGTATACTGTTTTATTTTATATATAAAACATTTAATAACACTAGGCAACAAAAAACAACTTTTTGTCTGTTTCCTAGTGTTAAATAGCCTATTCTTACTAATTTTGGGTTGAAAAAAACGAATATGTAAATTAAATTTATTTATTAGCTCTTGTTTTTAAGATATACCACAGCCCATCCATCAATTTATTGGTAAATTTGAAGAACAAAACAATACTAAGTAATGCAAACAATATAATGAGTCATGTTTCTAGAAACCATGTTCATAATCAGAAATCTGTAGTATATTTTAGTTTATTTCTTGTGAACATTTCTTTTTAAATTGCCTCTTGTATATCGAAGCCTGAGTATCCCGAGTTATCCCTGTCCAGCAGTAGTTTGCGAGCATTGATTCATCCCGACGACCCTGATATATACGTTCCATTGCTGTGACATCTTGATGAAACCTTTCACCGTGTTCACATCGCTTACAGTTCCACAGTTTTTAAGAAAAAAATCAAGATGGGATGTAAAAAATGGATCTTTAGAGACATATTGCATCCTGGGTCATGAAAATTTTGTAGTTCTTTCACCAATTGTTGATAGTTCTCATCCTGTTTGCTGTCTAAAAATCCTTATACCACACTTATTTTTGAGACCTAAATATAGTTGAATTGATTTACCTTGAATTGTAAGACGAAAAACAGCGAAATCACTTGAATCGTGCATTGTTGCCTGTCCTTTGTTCTACTGATGCTCTAGGTTAGACTCAAAACACACCTGAAGAAAGGTGGCGAGGTTACACGCCTTTCGTTGAAATAAAAATCGTTCCTGAGGTAAAAGCTTCCATTTACCCGCTCAAATAAACATCAAAAAGATTATACACAGAAAGTAAAGATGAGTAAAAATACAGCTGTTTATGAATAGCGAGTTCTGATTCTTGAAAACAAGAGCTAATCTGAAGTTTTTATGGTGGTTTTCGTGTTTAGCAGACCAAAATACTTCATAATAAACTATTTTTGAGCCCGAAACAATTTTGATGTCGCCTAGTGTAATTAGTATATTCATAATACTGAATATATTAACACATTCTGATCAGTATATTTAAATCATAATTTTATGTCAATATAGAAGTATACAACACTACCATGAGTATGCATGAAGAAAGAGTTTGGAGATTTTTTCGGTAATATTATTCACTCCAAATACGTTAAGTACAAAAATTGTATCCAATTTTATCACATAAATTACTACATGAAATACGTGTTGTGTAGTTAAATGAGAGACTGCAAATGTAATAGAATAATACTAGCAATCATTAATTTTTTAATATAAATAATTAGATAAATGAACATTTCATTTTTAAAATGGAATATAAAACCTTAAAATCTAGCTCTACAATTTTATAATTCTATTATACATATTTAAATCATAAAACTGCCATTTTTAGGATTAAGAAAAATCTTTTGTATCATTCTAACATTAATGTGGTTATATTCATATACCCAGCAACTTAAAGTTTGCATATTTTTCTCATCAAAGAGGTTTTTCCGTGAGAATTTAAAGGAATTATTTTACATTACTTACAAAAGTCATTAAGAGTATAATAGGAGAAAAATAGATACTGTTTTTGAAATTTGATGTACATAATTCATTTAAATAATATTGTTATGTATATAAATGTTCTACCTTTATATATATATTATTATTTTGCGCAAACGCCATGAAAAGTTAAATTTTGAAGATAATCTAATTTCTACCGAGAAAAATTCCTTGAAAAACAAAAACAAATAGCTGTCTAAAAATAATTTTTTAAATAAAATTTTTTTTTAATGTACCATGTTTTTGTAACAGACTATTGTTTTGTTCTCTCTTTTTGCTTTCGTCTTTTTCGGCTTCTTCATCTTTCTCTCCTCTTTTCGTTTTTTCTTTCTTCTTTTTTCACATTTTCATGCATTGTCCTTCACTTCTGAGCTATGATCCAAATTTCAAGTCTCTAGCTCATCGGGAAGTTAGTTTAAAATCCATTACAAAATTCCACCCGGACAGACATACAAGAAAGCGAGTTAATAAAAACATGGTAAAAGCAAGTAATATAAAAGAATTTTTTTAAATTCAATTCCTACTTTGAATCAAAGAATAGAAAGTATTTTTATAACGATTGAAAATTTGAACAAGATATATATAGGAGAGAGTGAACAAATAGTAGGAACTGAAAAAAGAGCACGATTTGTCTGCATTGTTGTAACAATGCACACCCGGTTTGGCTAGTTTGGCAGAAAAACTGGTTTTCGACGCAAACTTTTGTCATTTTTTAACAGTTACATTGTTACAACAATGGAGACGAATCTAAGTTGGCGTCGAAAACCAGTAATTAATTAAATTTAATTTAATTAATGAATTAATATTTAAAAAAACTGTATTAACACCAAGTGTCATCCATTACAAGTTTAAAAAATGTATTGGAACTTGATTGGATGAATAGAAAGTATTTTATTAACGATTGAAAATTTGAAAAAGATAAATATACATATAAATAAATATATATAGAGAGAGAGAGGGAGAGAGAGAGAGAGAACTTATAAGTAGGAATTGAATGACCGAGTTCTTCAATTTTTATCATAATCTTCCTTCAAGTTCATCAACTAAGTAAGTTTCCCAATCTTGAAATCCAGAATGCGTTACTACATTGAGTAAATTCCAAGCATAATTCCGTCCCAATATTGCTGATTATTGGTGATAGTCTCCTGCCCAACTGCCTTTCATCAAGTTCTTTCCATCCACAGCCCTGGGCTATCAATTTAAGAGGGAATTCCTGTCCAAGGATATTAAATCCTGTATCACAGACAACTGCCTCAGGAGCATTGAACTGCCTACATGTTCATTTAGTACATCGACCACTTATTTTGAGTGACTGATAGCATCATAGAGAAAGAGGCATGATTTATAACAGTTTCTAATCTTAATTCGCTTCCACTGATGTGTGTAAGAAAGAATTAATAATTTGTTATATTTTTGCAACAAAATAAATTAGCATTCTAGTTTTTCTTGAAGTTGTATCTTTTCTTTCTTTTTTTAAAAAAAATATATCTTTTGAATGTGTTATTATAAACAATTATTAATTTCCGAGTTGCGAAGTAAATTTTGTTAAAATTTTCGATATTTAAAAAAATATGCATCCGATATTTTTTTTTCCTCTTACATTTAATTATTTTTGACTATCTTTTTCTTAAATGCGCTATTTCTCTTTAAACTCTTTATTGTAAAACAAAACACCTGAAGCCCAAATTAGAAATAAAACAAAACATTAAAAAAATGTATTTTATACATAAGGAGAAAAAAACTATATGTTTTGAAAAAGTATCGAAATTCAATATGTGCATATGAAAAATTGTCTTAAATTCATATTTATTTTGTATTTTTTTTAAAAACAAAATTTTATTTAATTTGTTATTATCTTGATATTTAATTCACGTTAAATTTCAAATAAAACATACTTAAAGAATAGTAGAACATATTAATGTATTTAATAAATAAAAAAACAATATGCACAGAAAATATTTCTTGCTGTTTGGCATCAAGTTTTAGACTAAGAAAAATTCATACTTATAAAAAAATTAGCACAAAAATATTTTGCATTCAAGAAAAAAGGTACTTGAATTCATTCCTTCTAGCACAATTTCTAGGTGGAGTTATGAAATATATATATAATTTAATTTACCCAGTTACATTTTAATGATTCTTACCAAATTTTCATCAGAAGACAATCTAAATAATAAAATAAAATTACTTTACTATTGTTGTGACTCGAGAAAAACTATTCTTCAATTACAATATTCTTTTATTGTTCTTCGACACGCAGGATAAATGAGGCTATTTACAGTTTTGAATAAATGAAGCTATTTACATGAAAGAACGAATTAATTGAGGACACGCTTCATAAACATAAAATATAATACAGTTCTTTTCTTAGCGTAAAAAGTACACTACTTAGAATAATCCATAAGCTTATTTATTAAAATTCTGTTGCCAGATTCAGAAGTGAATAAACAAACGCCAAACAATTATCAAATATTATAAAACAGGAAATGTTGAACTTATTAGGAGTGGCAACACTATAATGCTGAAAATTTACCCGATGATGTTTATCTTATGTTTGCCACCATTTCATCTACCGTAAAATCCGGTGTATAATGCACACCTATACTTTCAAGCTGCATTTTTTAATTTTTAGGTGTATTCGGTGTATAACGCTCACCCCCTTTTTTACGCAGAAACCTGAAATGTACTTGCGAATGTCTTGCGAATGTTTTGAAATCATGAATTTGAAGTATTATCCCAGGCTTTTTAAAAATTAGTATGCTTCCGAAGCTATAACTCTTTAACTTCACACGATATATAATTTCTTTTAAATAAACACTATTCTGATATATGTAGAAGTCTAATTTTTTTTATGCTGATCTCTTAATTTACTTTTACAGCAATCACTTTTATAATCGGCGCATAATGCACATCCGCAAATTTCGATCTCATTTTTGGTGTTAAAAGTGCGCGTTATATGTCGGATTTTATGGTATACTAGCTGGTACATCCGTTCTTCACACGGGTGAATTGAAAAATTAAACAGTACAGAGTGAAGGATAAAAAAAGTTTTAATAGGTTAATTTTACGTGAATTGCAAACTAAACAACAAAAAAAAAACTTTTTGCATATCTCAGCTGAACAAAAAAACCATATTTGTTAAATTTTAAACATTAAGGTCTAATAGAGCTGATAAAAAGAATTTTTGTCATTTATAATGCCACGTAACTCTCTTGTGGATCGATTTTTAAAAACCCTTCCCAAGCAAATCTTGTGGGGATATCGGCCTATTCGGCATCCTTCTTCCACCGTCTTGCCTACCTAAAGGTGTGGGGAGAAACAAAGTATCACCAGCAACTTCCATAATAACAATTAGTTTTATTTCTCTTCAAACACACTTAAACAGTAACAAGTGAAACTACAAAAGGAAACCCTAGGAGTGATATATAAAGCAAGGTATCTCTAATCTCAATGTATAACTCTAAGTAAACCCGACTACGAGAACTAGATAAAGAGAACAAACGCTAATGAACCGATAACTAAATCTAATTTCATCTGTTTTAGATCCTCAATCTAATAATTTAATCTCTTAGCAATTACTTCCTTGACTCGCGCTATGTTTGTGAATGAAATATTCTAATATTCAGACTTTCGAAACACCGCGACAGCTCCCCGGCTCCTTCTATATTACATCTACAAAACCTAGACATTTTTATAGTCAAACTAATTTAAATATCATGGTTTCTTCTTGGGAGGCTGTGAATTAACGTGAATGCTAGCCCCAAAGTTTCCCCAAGAGGATTAATAGAAAAATGACGCGTATAGATCCGTCACAATATCTGCTCAGCAAAAGTAACACATAGTTACAAATTTTGTGTAATGTAGTGTAATTAAAATAGTGTAAATAATTTACATCTGGGTGGGTAGTAGGTTAATATTACTTTTTGTTGTATTTATTTTATGTTAAAATTATAATATTCACAAACAACGCCGTTCTTTACATTATAATGGCGATTCATTAGAAGCATAGTGCAGTGTTGGTGATAAAGCCAAGTTGGTATTATTTTTGGCGACCACTTTGGCAACTTGGCGATTGATTGCATGGTGTAGAAGTTTCTTTGCTGTAGCGCCACCTGTTGGGGAGCTGCAGCAAAGAGAATAGCACAAAGACCTTCTCCACAAAAAATTACATACACATGCCAATTTTCATAGTCATTGGTTGAACGGTTTTGGAGTGAAGCGAGGTCTCTATACAAAACATCAATTTTTTATATATAGATATGAAACAAATTCAGTGTTACAAATTTTTTATTTCAAAGGAGTAAACTGTGAATATAACACAAAATTATACATTTCTTGACTAGAATCAACCGCTGGGATACCACGAAGTTGCTTACGCACAATTCAGTGTATAAATTTTGCAAAAGTATGACCTTCATACTATTTATAAAGGCCCAATTAGTCAGAAAGTCTCAAAGTTATAAATTATCTCATGAATACTTAATTTCGAACACATTTTTTAAAAAAAAAATACGAAGAGATGGATCTTTATTATTGTTTATTCCTCAGAAACTTTCTCATCTTCACATTTAACCCACTTTTTTCCTTTTCATCTTTTCATGAAAATTAGCGTCTGTTTAATAATCTTGATAAATTAATTTCAGACATTTCTATTCATTGCATCTTCCTACAAGATAAAAAAACACCTTTTTGTTGTGGCAGAGACTGCAGGAATTATACTTACGGATTGGTATTATATGTATCAAACGATCTATTAATAACGAAGAAGGGAAAGTGATCTTGCTACAAACAGCATACATTATTAACTGACATGATTGGTCAATATATCCACTCCACCTTTTTGTTTCTTTTAGTTCTTCGGTTGTCACAGATTAATAGAGTAAAAATTTCTTTTTATAAAATATTTTATCTGTTCTCATCCGTTATTCAACTTCTTTTTGCTGATAATAATGTGACAAGTTTATAGAGTGTCATCCAATCGTAAAACGTTATTCGTATTTTTCTTTGCAGACGTCTAAGTCTCCTGAAGTAACAAATCGATCATAAAGATTTAATTAATCTGAAAATAAAGTAATATTGGAACATAAAAGTAAATGTGTATATAGCAAACACTTTTTAATTATTTAGTAGTCATTATCACAAAATTGGTAGCAAATTTAATTAAGAATCTTGTGTGGATACAGCACTGTACTAATGCATGATTGAATTCTTAATAGATAAATACTTTAAAATTCTATTTTTATACATGTCATAGAAAATACTGAAAATTTTGTATAAAATATAGTATATCTTTATGTATAAAAATCATGTGTCACGGTGTTTGTCCGCGATGAACTCCGAAACTACTCAACTGATCTTAATATAATTTTGAATATTGTGTGTCATTTCGTCCAACTTAAAATATAGGGTACTTTCCATTTCAACTTGTGACGTCTTAATTTTTTTACTGTTGAAAATGCTAAGAATCCAGGAAATGGGAAAATTCGCAAAATGTCGCAATGCGCGTGTGTCTGCGGAAGCAGACTTAGAAGACCAAGGCGCATGGAAATTGAGTGCCCAGCGTATTTCGGAGCGTGGAATCCGAATTTCGAATCGGTTCCCAATAATACCGGTAACTTTGCCAGATAATGCCAGTCGACCGTAATTTAGACACACCTCGGCAGGGTCTTTTTTTAATAGTCTTAGAGCGCGAAAACTTTGTTTTTGACCAATTTCAAAGTGGAAAATCCGAATCTGATATCCGATCTGAGAAATTACCGCAACTTTGTTAGATAATTCCGGACGACAGTCTATTACGTGAACCGTGGCAGGAAATTACCCTAAAAATCTTGGAGCGGGAAAAGCGCTTTTTTGGTGTATTTCGGCCTGGTGAACGAAAATCTGAAACCGAATTTTAGAAATTCCTGTAGCTTTGCCGGATAATGCCGGATGACCTTAATGCCCCCTTCCAGGGATTGAACTTGCAGGCTCAAGGGCGCTGAAAGTAGTTTCCAGTTGCGTCGAGGGGTGAGAAACGAGAATCTGAAATCAGATTTCAGAAACTCCCGCAACTTTGCCGGAATCAAGTGGAAAGGCTTTGCATTCGAGTCCCGCTTTCAGATTTTCCTTCCTTCTAGCGACTGAACTTGCACACGCTGGGGCATCAAAAGTCAGTCCTGTGTGCGTGTATTAACATTTTATACTTAAATCAAAACATTTTGCAAAAAAAAATTATTGCCAGACATTATACTTAAAAAAATATAAATAAAAAATGTCTTGAGCACAAGAAATTTCAAATAATTTACAAAATCCCTAAAAACGTGACATCTAAGTTTTCTGATATTTATTGTTATGGAGTCTGAAAAAAAATGAAACGGTACAATTTTTTGTACTATTTTTTTATTGATTACTATTTTATATATCATATGAATTACAATTAACCATATCTTCTTAGCAGTTTTTAATGGTGACCATTTTCAA
Source organism: Trichonephila clavata (assembly GCA_019973975.1). Classification (NCBI taxonomy): domain Eukaryota; kingdom Metazoa; phylum Arthropoda; class Arachnida; order Araneae; family Nephilidae; genus Trichonephila; species Trichonephila clavata. The sequence goes on along the minus strand of BMAO01002473.1, from coordinate 145,672 downwards.
GAATAGAATTTTAGTTTAAAAAATTCCTTTTATTGTTACTCCAAGTTATCTTTTATGCATAGAGCTGAAATGATTCTCCAACTTCATTATCCCTTTGAATTTATCCCTCATCCCAAACAATGCTTTTTTACAATAAGCAGGTTGTGTGGAATAATAATTTGATATTTAAAGGAAAATAAAAGGAAATAATATTCGAATTCTATTGATAACATAATGGAACAGAGAGAATTTGCGCTATTATTTGTTATAAGAGATATTAAACAATATTGTTCGATTGAAATGTTCTAAATTTACGCGATAATTTAAAATATCATTGATCTTTTAACAGGGCCATTTTGCATGGATGCATTTCTCATACAACTCTTTCTTTGACAATAAAAGCAATACTTTTTCTATCATCTAAGTACAAGAATGACGTCATAACGAACTATGAATTACATCATTCTCGTAAAAAAAAATTTAGCTTGCATCATTTATGTACAAAACATCGGCTACTGGAAACCTTGATGCAGATTAGTTCAGAGGTCGACACTAATGGTGTAATAATGCAAATAAAATAATGGCTATCGGAATCATTATCCGTCATTGTATCTACTTGTTAATGCTGTGAAATAGAAAAAGACAACACGCATGTTATATAACAAGTAAAATAAAGAATCTTTCATGGTTTCAATAAGAACTGATGAAAACCCAGTAGCTAATTGAATACTTGAAATATGAAACAAATATTTTCTGTTCATTTTTTTAAAAAATCTCCCTATTATCAATCGAACTGCCACACAGAAATTATACATGATAAAAATACTTTTATTTTCCAATTTTTGAAAATAAACAAGATTTTTAGAGTGTAACAATTTTTACCAATTTCTTCGGTATTAGACCTATTATAGTAACAATGAACTAAAAAACAAAGAAATAATATTGACTGTCACATCATGAATCAAAATTATTGATATTTGAGAATATTAGCTTAATAGTATGGAAAAATATCGTTAGGTATTGGACCTATACCTAATTATTTGGCTTATATTATTAGTGTTATATTGCTTAAATCTGTACCATGGTTTACAGGCCGGTACAGACCAGATGGTAAATCATCCTAATTCGATAATGGGTCAGAAAAGTTTAATATTTTTTTACTTAGTTCGGGTTTAATTTGAGGTTTCTCTTAATCCCTTCCTATTTTTAAACTTGAAAATCTCAAGTAATAAAAAAATAATCACTAAAAACTTTTGGGAACTTACGTATTATCGCAACCCGTTGGCGACATTTTATGAAACGAAGCACATGGTTGCCAACTCAGCGCGCCCGACGCATAAGAAATCGCGGTTGTCAACTTGGCGAGTTATTAATAGAGTTGGCGATTGTTGCGATATTACGTAAGTACCAAATTTTGTTTATTTTATTACATATAACATCTAGTTATACCACTTGATTCCATAAAATAGTGTTATAATCGAACTAATTATAAACATATATTTCATTTTCTCAATTGACATATGCTCTTAAATAAGGAAACTAATTACTTGATAATTTAATACAACAGAAGAAACATAATTATGCCAATTATTATTAACATTTAGAATAATTCCCCTCACAATTTTCTAGATGCTTTCCTGTCCTTGAAGGATTGCAACATCTTTAAATTTTATTAACAGTTGTAGACCTGCAGAAAGTACAGGAAATCTTTTCACTCTCACAGTAAAGAAACTAATCCGGGAAATTACCAATTTACATGCGAATTTCATCGTTGGAAAACAAGTTTCCTGAGTGTTTGGCATTCTTTTGATATAAATCACATCTTGATTCAAATCACAACATGCTGTGAATTCTTCATTTATTATGTAACTCACGTTAAAAGCTAACTCACAGTGAAATATTATTAAACATTTTTGGTTCAGTGACCTCAATGTGTACTTTATCAATGTTGTTAAGACGAAATCTAAAAGAAAATAAAGAATTTTAGTTTGCATGTTTAAGTACCCTGTAATCACGCGCACTTTTATAAAATATATATTTTAAGTAAGTTGGCTGAGGTTCTCTAAAGTTTAAAAACTCCTTTTTGAATGCAATAATTTTTATTACTTTTTAGAAATTTTTTTGTTTACTAGCTGTTATAAATAATTATGTGGAAACTTTAAAAAATGCTAAGCCATGTATCATGCTAATTTCTTTTTTCTTTTATAAAAAGGCTATTTATAATACTCCATTGTTGGTCCTTTATCGTTTAAGAAAAGAAATATTCCATAAAAATTAACAAAACACTTTTTATTCGTTAGGCTTAACTACCGCTTCAGTAAAAAGAGGAGTGGATCGAGACAGCGCTATATGCACCCTGATAGTTTTTTAATACAATGCTAGAGCCATCTGTTATGTAATATGGAAACTAAAATAATTGAATAGTCCTATACTGTTGTATTGCTGTACTAGTCGAATGAGTTTTGCAGAAGTTCTTATTGCATTTTGTTTACATTTTGGAAAATTTTTACTTTTCATTTCTTGTATTTTTTGCTTTATTTTATTAATTGTTTAATAATCTTTCTTGTTATTTTATTTAGTTAATTTGTTTTTTTATCTTTCTGTAATCATCTTTTTTATTCTTATTGTTTTCTTAAATGGAGACTGAAATGAATGTACATAACAGAGACTTAATCTGTTCATTTTGCATAAAAAAAAAACTTATAATGCCCGTAATTTTTAATATGTTATTTTCCAATGTATTTCTACATTAAAATACTATTTTAATTAAACATGACTGAAAATATTTTTTTTAAATTCGACATATAATTTTGCAAAATATTGATAGCATTTGTTACTACAATATTACTCAGCTTAATCATTTAACTATTGGCATAAATATGCAATTAAAATATGATATCCTGTGATTATATTTGATTTCAATATATTGTAATGTGTGTGTTGAAAAAATAGCTTTAAATGTTGTATTAGTATAATATTAATAATATACATATATTATATTGAGAAAGTTATTCTTAGAAGGTACTTTTAAAAAACTACTTGATAAGTTGACAGATTACTTAATTCTTTTGAAAAAAGAATAGAATTTATATCTAGTTGAATTAATTTGCATGTTATATAAAAATTTAGGTTATTTTTCTAATATTTTGTGCTTTTGCTTTGCGAGAAGAAAAATTAAAGTGTAGATATTTTAATGAAAGTTACAAAATCCAATATGTTTAGCTTTTTCAGTCATATTTATTTTATAATACAATAAATTATTTTTCATTAACTAAATTAATTGCAGATTAAACTGAGGTTTGAAAAATAATCGTGAGATATATTCATAAAAATAAATAATATTTTGAACAACAGATGGCGCTTGCATTGCATTAAAGAAAACTATCTGAGTGCATATAGCGCTGTATCGATCCACTCCTGTAAAAACGTCGCAAATTGGCTAACGTCAATATTCGGATTGTTGCCAATCTGGCAAAGCAAAACCGTTACAAAGATTTTTTTTTGTTTAACATTTATAAACCCCGTGCACCACGCAATGTATAACACGGGGGCATACAACACAGACAGAAGAAAGGATTACAACACAAACATCCATGCCTTCTCCGGGATTCGAACTCAGTCCCTACGGCACCGAAGTCGGCTTCACAAAGATATTGTTCCTAGATTTACAAATATTATTTTAAACATTAGCAATAGGCTAAATTCATGTGACGTAATAGCACATGACAATGATAACCACGTGTTTCTAGCCAATAAGATCTAAAACTCATATGACGTCATAGTCACACGATAAAAGCAATCATTTCTTTCCAGCCAATCAGTTCATACACTTCATTGTTGACCCCTTTTGCTCTTTGCAGAAACTTTCTCTTGAAAAGTATATATTTATCGACAGTAATAGCGTACCTATGTATGCGTTTTATTTAAAAGTGTATGCAGGAAATAAGTTTTTTTTAAAAAAAATCTTTTTGAAGAATTTTTTTTATAGCATTTAAACATTTTTACTCAATTATGAAATTTGAAATTTTATCAATATTTTAAACATAGCTCAACAAGTACAACTAGTTTAATGACTGTTTTGAATTCAATTGAGAACACCTATTTGTCTTTATCATGTAACCGTCATGAATTGAGCCCATTGTAATTTTAAAAGTTGACAGTAAAATAATATTTACATTTATAAAAAATACTCAAAAAATACAGTAAGTTAACATAAAACACAAAATAATGCGTTAATAATGCCTAAATATAACATTATGAAATTCATCTTAAAAATTAATCACAAATATTTTTCAATGTATAATATGTTCTATACTTTTAATCTGTTCGTAATATTTCTGCTTATTGATTAAAAGGATTTTTTAAATCTGTCTCAGCTCGTACAGCCATTAATTGGCAAAGAAGCGAACAAGTATTGCCCCAACACCACTAAATGAAAGACAGAATAAGAATGTGTTAAAATTCATACATATCTTTACATTTAAAAATAGATAAATATAAATGCTTTATATAAAAATCTAACTCTTTTCTTTTAATATAACATTTATTTTTAAAGCATATTTGAAAAATTAAATTTAAGGAAGTTTTAATATGTATTTAATAGATGCAAGAAAATCTATATCTTTTTTTTTCTTTTTTTTCTATAAATATATACTCATTCAATAATTTTTAAAAAGTTATTTTGTAATATTAAAATTGTGTAAAATGCTTTAATTTTCAATAATTTTTGAATTCGAAAATATTCACAGCAACAATTAAAGTATTCATTAATACACTTTTAGAATTTTTTAATCTGTGATTACGAAATACATGTAAAAAATATAACATCGAAAAAACCATTATTCAGCTTGGAAAGCTCTAACTTTATATTTGCTTGGAATTCATTGATTCCAGATGAAGATTCAAATCTGTTAACAAGTTATATTCAACGTATATGTTCACCAGATATTCAAAAACAATCATGATCGTCACTGATCAACCAAAAGTTGCAATCGTTTATTTAAAATGACGCTAATCTGTCTCTGACTGTCAAATTAGAATTAGCTTAGTAAAGCGTGAACTTTACGTTGAAAGGTTACAAAAATGCCGCTATGTAATCAAAAGAACAAATAATTTCTTTTTACTAAACGCTAATTTTATTTTGGAAATCATTCATCATCTTTCGTGCATCCTTTCTAAAGCCACAGGGAGAGATCCTTTCAGATTAATGTCAAAAGGACTTTTAAGGTCATGGTAATAGCTAGAACTGAAAATCTTTCTTGTGTGCAGTCAATTCCTGCTGTCATAAGCACCTTTATTTTGTTGGTGGAAGGCATTTCCGTTAGGAAGGCAAGGTCGCATAAAAAGTGACCGAATCCAATGTTCTTGCGCATGACACCTGTCAAAGATTTCCATCTTTAGATATCCATCATAAGATGATGATATATTCAGACATTTTATAGAAGACCTGCACTAAGGTAATCACTTCCTCTTTCTCATCAACGTCTGTGGTACATCCTGGTATCGTTTTTTTTTTAAAAAAAATCTTTACACGGTAGTCTAAATGATATAACGGATTCTTTAGAACGAGCATTTTCGGTTCCTCATTGATTCACATGCTGATTATAAACATTATCAAAAGCGAAAAATTGAAAAAAATATATATATGTATACCATACATTTAACAGATTCTGTGGTTTTGCAATTACTCATTCAGAGCATTGAATGTGGATGGAAAGAAAGTGTTATAGTGACTAATAGCATTTCGCAAACTATTAAAAAATACAAACTCAAAGGAGGTCAACTTTGCGGATTGAAACCATGGCTAGACAATAAACTAGCTGTTAAATCAAATTATATGGTTTACAGTAAGCATTCACATCAAACGATGTGCGAAAAAAATAATTTTATTTTTTTTATATATTTATTTTTGTTTGAATCTTCGTGACTTTTATATTTGTTTCATTACATTGCTCCAACTGCTATTCAATGCATCTGTATTTTGAAATACAGAAGGATTTTTTTAAAAAAAACTGACACTATTTACAACCACATGTAGCTCGATCCACCAACCACAATGACACCAAGCTTAATATGAGGACAAATAATGACATGGAATGTAAGATTCCGAGACAAAAACAGCTAAAAAAATCGCCATTAGGGGTATTTATTGAGTTGTACTATTTAAAAAATTGTTACAAAAAAAGAGAAGAATAATAGAGCAAACGAAAAAACAACAGTGTAATGGTTTTTTCCTCTCTATTTTCTAATCTTCTGCGAGGAATTCGACCACATTCAGTGTGACCGCTACACAGTGCAAAGACAACACAGTTTTCCGATCACATAGTGCGTTCTCTCCACATTTACCACGGTCATTCGCAACATATCACTTTGATTATTTTGCACTGTTAACCTATGGGCATCAACAACAATAGTTCCTTGTGATCCGTTTGCGAAAGCAGTTGCAACATCTGTTATCACCTCTTCTGACACATGTTTAAGTCCTCTGCCTGGGTGAATTATCAGTGACTCCGTTTCTTTGAACTTCTTAATCATTTCTTTCAAAGCACTCAATGATTAAGTCCCCTTACGTGGCTTCTATCCAACGGCGTAACATACACCCTCGCAACCCAAAGTCTGATGTTAAGGTTTTGCAATCCTTTGTTAAGATCAGGCTTGGGGCCCAAAACCTGACTTTGCAGGGGGGGGGGCGGCACTAGGGGGCTATTATTCTCAATTATGCCACTGCTTCTATCAGGTTCTAAATTCACGAGCAGTTGCTGATTAAGATAATATATACACATCTTTACCAATAATGCGTGGTCTGGTGATGTGAGTCGCATATTCACTTGAGGTCTGGCTCATTCATCAGAAAATACTATTCTTCGAAGTTGCCCACGTATTTCAATAGTCCAAACTAATAGCGTGGTTGTTACCTTTGAAAGCATACATTTCAATTTTGCTTTCATACGCACGTTTTATGCCGATTCTCTGTTTGGTAAGGTACAACAATGCCCTGAATACCCCTGTTGCCGATATAATAATTAATGGACTGTAAGTTTTAACAAATTTTAATGAGCGAAACGGATCCCAACCATATGGGATCACTATACTTTTCAAACTGAATACAAAAGGTTACAACAGTTGGCTCGGAGCAAAATCTATACAAGGAATTCTCGCCAACTGGCGTCAACAACCCCTATAGGCGATTTTTGGAACTTTTTCTTTCTTTTTAAAGGAATTTTATTTTAAATGTACTTATTAGTCTCCGCACCAAGTTAGGTGCCATTATGGTTCCTAGATCGAGTTACATGTGGCCCTGAATAGTGTCAGTTTAAAAAAAATCAGTTTGTATATTATCTCATTTTCACTTTTTTTAGATCAAGTGGATATCTATAAGACTTTGTTAGATGTGTAGTTGCAAATCGGTTCTGTTGTTTTCTTGTTTTGCCAGCAAGCATTTTTCGTTTCCTAAATGACATTAATAAAAATAACAATATAGTCATTATAATGTCTGCATGAAAAGTTATCTGCTTGGCGTTTTTAATCAGTTAATAAAAAATCTGAGGGACAGAAGAACAAACATATTACATACAGCCGTATGACACATCAATGTGTCCACTGGACTACCTAATGAACTCTTTCAACTCCTTCGACATCCCTTCTAACTTCTATGTTGCTTGAGCTAGACATAGAGCTAACGTACCACTACTTCCACTCAGCTATGTGCTCTGATAGAATTAATTATACCAGGTTTGTTAATGTTTCCTTATGTCATCAGTGCTCAAAGTCTTTCTCTGCTTTTATCATACAAGCCTTGGAAAAATTTGGATGATTTTTATATAACATCGACTTTTTTTGCATTACTGATTAGAATCATAATTACCGTATGATATGAGTGTTTTTGAAAGCAATAGAGAATTGTGGAAGTCTCGGAATTTTTTAAGATCTGGAACCGACAAATGTCTTATTAACTTTGTAAGCTTTTTACGTAGTGCGAATAAAATGTCGTTGATAGCTCAGTTTCAGAGCGTAAACTACAATTTCCCCCTGAATATTACATTTAATGAAAAGAAAATAATTGACTTCTGTTAGTTGCTTAAGTATTTATTTGCCTACACCACACATTTGTAAAAATAATACATAACCGGAAACAGAAGCATATATGTTTTGTTAAAAGAGAAAAAGGGGGGTTCTTAATGATATCCTATAATTGGTATCTTTCCGAAGGATATTAAAAGTTTCAGAGAAATCAGGGACCACTTGGAACAAATTTTAACATGAATATAGCAGTGCCGTGAGAAAGTGTAACTTATGACTCAGCCTACATGTTATAAACATAAATCCAAGGTCATCAATAATGATCTTCACCCACTTTCCATGTTGCAACATCGTTCCTTTTTGCTTCATTGTCGTCAATGAATTTCAACCGCAAACTGAAATTTATATATTGCTTCTATGAATATTTTTTCTTCAATGTATCCTCAAGGTCTACCGCAAAAGGCCGCCGGCCAAAATAAATTCAGAAGAACCGTGTTTGGGTCGTCATGTCTTTGGTATTTCCGGTAGCTGAGAGATGCCGTCCAAACATGCATAAGGACTGCCAAAATAAAAACAATAACTTAATTTAGAGAAGCCTTCTTGCAGTATTACGTCAGTGAACAGAATTCAAGTTAACTTAAGTCAACACCACCTGCCCTTATCATTTTGTACAGTAATAATTTGTTTTATATTAGGTGCAGGAGAAATTCAGCCGAAAAATATGATAGATTATTTCAGAGGAAATGCCATTATATATAAGGAAATTGTTCATCATTTACTCTCATCTTTATTTTCATACTAAATTGATTTTTGGTAAGCAAACTATAAAACTATTGTTTTAGAACAATTTTCTTTAACAACTGTTATAATCTGGGTAACTTGAAGATAAATAAATTGCGAATTACATGAAATCCAGTGGAACGGCCCAAGAAAAGACTAAATCTGGTGTAAAGTTATGGTATGGGACTAACGCCGAGCTTGTGTTTTCAGTAAGAACCAGAGAGGGAGATAATACACATTTTTAATTATATAAATATTTACAGTTAATTTACATTTGTTACATCATGTAGTAAAATGCGGATTGCGAAATAAATCACACCTTTGAGGATGCTGAGAATATTTAGAAAGCAAATTTTAAATTGTGGTTGATTTTTGAAGACGAACAGACATTGCGTACTCCCGATACATTTCCTGTTTACAGTCGTGATGCTCAAGTCCGCGGGGTTGTGAAATTGCATTTGGGGTCGGAAGAGAGATGGAAAATTTGGCGTGCTCAGTTGCAGTTAGGTTTGGTAAGAAGTGTTGGAAACAGTGACCTTTAATTAATAATAACAATGCTTAAAAAACAAAATACTCTCTTTTAATCGTAAAACATTTTGCGACTGCATTATATTCAGTTGGACAGGGTGTCTACGCAGTGGCGTAACGTGCACCCGTGCAAACCCCGTATCGCAGGGGGAGCAGGGCTCTTGGGGGCCCAAAACTTGACTTTTCATGGGATCCCAAATGTTCTTCGTTACTCCGCTGTTTCTATGAATCTATGAATGATAAATAGATTTTATGAAGCATAATCTGTATGTCAATATATGAAAATAAGGTTCATATATTACGATTATTTGGGAAAATTCTTGACACCGAACATGCATTGGCCATTTCTTTTATGTAACATTTCACTGAACATGATGAAAAACCGTAAAACATCCTTCAAAGTTCTTAAACAACGTTTAATGATGGAAGAACTTCGATATTTTTTAACGTTAATTTCAGTTTTATACCGGGTAAATTGCAACAAAAAAAATTTCAGCCTTCTTTTAATTGTTCCAATTATTGACAAATTACTTTCAAGATTGACGGAAATCAAGGAATCTTTCTAGAACTTGCAGCCTTTGAAATGTTAAGATATCGATCTTTGTAGATCTCAATTTTAATCTCTTCGGTGGCTTAAAGTTGCAATAAATGGAGAGAGTGAATGATTGGCAAGGTAATACTGATGTGGTTTGCCAAGCAAGGGGTTCACAAGACCGAAATCATACAAAGTCCGGAAGAAAGGAATACAACCTCTAACAATAAAGTTCAGTGAATAGTCCTGTAACATTAACGTAGATGAATTGTTAACGAAAATTACCTTACTGTCGTTCGAAATAGTCACCTCCAATAACTATGCACTGCTGAGATCTGCTATACATGTCCTGGAAACTTTGCAAAAATTCTTCTATTAGGATGAAGTTCAAAAGCCTCGTCAAGTTTTGATGGATATCAGGAATATCGTCAAATCTCTTTCCTTTCAAAGCTAGTTTGAGTCTTGGGAAGAGGAAGAAATCTGGAGATCAATTTTTGAACGGAGGATGTACAAATTACACCACCCCCTTTTTTGTCAGGAACTGTTTGACGATATTGACTGTGTGAGGGTGAGCATTGCCGTGAATAACAACAAAAAAAAAACATGAATTTTGTTGTGCATACTGGGGCCGTACCCTGCGCAGACGTTTCATGAAACGGGTCAAATTTTCAGTGTATCTTGCAGAATTCCTCGTCCAGCTATCATGCGCACAGTTAATCGACGATCTTTCGTGATTAATTTACTTCCTTTCTCAATGCTTTCATCACTGAGGGAGATTGTGGGTCTTTTGCTATGGGGGTTGTCAGAAACATTTTACCGGCCTTCTCAAAAACGGGCGATCCACTCAAACACACACTTCAAGGACAGTGCTTGATCTTCATAAACGAGTGCAAGCATCGAATAACATTCTATTGTTGTCTTGTCAAGCTTAAAACAAAACATTAAATTGATCTTTTGTTTTCATTTTCGTGTTCTCAGTTAGGAACCAATGCCCTAAACATGCACTTTGTAAAACAAGTCTTACACGGAACAAAAGACGCACAACTGAACAACGGTAGGGGTCAACACCTGCCGAAACGCATGTGCAGCATTTTGTTTCGCCAGTATTGCCAGATCGGCCATTCTGACTTCATTCACCGAACTTTATTGTCAGAGATTGGAATTAAAATTAGTATTTTAATAATCGTATGTTCGTAGAAGATTCTGGGTACTTATGTATTATATCGAAAAATTTCGACAAATGAAAAAGCATTGGAAATTTAAAAAATGTCTCCAAATACTGTCATCATTATAATTACTGTGCTCGAACATGAGCGGAAATGGTTTTTTTACTATTGGCTGTATATCACAGTATTTGGCAACGTCTTTTGCTTTGATGAAATTGGTCCACTGTATAATATGTAAGTACCAGATTCTGCAAACAAGTTTTCTTAATACAATTTTAATAATAAACAATCTCTCGAAGACAAATTGCAATAACTATGATTCAATATGATGATAAATTTATACAGGCTTTTATGATTCTAGTAAAGAATGGAAAATTCCTGTGCAAGGGCACACATTCTGTTGTTTATTACAACGACAAAATGCAATAGTTTTCTAATGGAGTTTCCAAACAGGCGTTTTTGATATTCATGAGAAAAATATGTTATATGGCAGCGATTTTTAAACTATGGTCCGTGGGCCCCTGGGCTTTACTAGGGGGTCCACAAAGGTCTCTCATTTAATGTTAAGATTTCTCTCTTTTACAGACTCTGAAAGGTCTTTCAGAAAAATTGAAAGATGTACCATCACAGACTAGATCACTAAATGACCACCAATGAAAAAACACTACTAAAGCATGTATTTTGATCATGAATATTAATTCAGGAAAGGATATTTAAAATCTTGGGGGGGTCCGCGATGCCAGGCTAATATATAAAGAGGGTTGTGATGATTGAAAGTTTAAGAACCACTGTTGGACGGGATAGGACTAAAAAATTAAAAATAATTTCTGAAAAATATAAAGTAAATGAAAAACTAAATCATAAATTATTTATAGGTCTTGCAGAGATTCAAAAAGAACGGAATTTATATGACCCACAATGTGACCTATATTGTCAAAGATTCACAAGAAAAAAATTCTAATTATGATTAATAGGATTGTGAGCTCTAAAAATTATACAACAGATACAAAATTGGTAAAAAAAGCACAATTAAGCGATAACTGTGTAAGTGATTAACATCTAACATCTCACATTTGACGCATTGCAGGAGGAGCTAAGACTTTAATGAGGCAGGAATGTATTCAATGTCAACTTATCAATTCCCATGATCAGCGCCAAATCTAATTTCCTTTTAAATCTTTTGATTAATGATCAAGCACACACAGAGTTAATATTTGTTTTAATGCTATTGGTTATGGAAAAAATAAATGCTGTAGAGAGTAAGAGATGATACCATAATTATATAAGATAACTCGTTCTTTAATCTCTGAAAAATACTGCTGGAATTCTTAGCTTCTTTTTTTTTGTATTATCCTATGTCTGATGCATTAAAATGCCCATATTTTAAACTTTAAATATGACTTATTTTAATCTGTTTCATTGTTTTTTTTATTTAATGTCAAGTTAGAAACCACACAAAAGTTACTGGGTAGTCATAATTTTGAACCAAGACAGAGAGACAAAACGTCTCCAGAGCTGGTATTTTTCTCCCCAAAGTTCAATTCCATGTACAATCTAACCCACTACTTCACACGACAACCCTTTGCTGGAAATGCGATTCGAAACCAGGGACGCCTTAAGGTGTGGGTAAAGGGTCCCGGGCCCAGGGGCTAGGCCACAATGGGGGCCGCATCTCGTTTTCGATTCAACATCAATAATTAATAGTCAGCCATTTGATTTGAATAATTTCTACGATCAAAAGCCGGCCGGTGGAGTGGTTAATTTGTCGCTGGCCTTCTGCACCCAAAGGTTAGTTCGACCCTGGCCCAAGTCGGTGGATTTTCATGATGCAGAAAATCGCCAGTGGTCATGTCGTATGATTATACGGCATGCTAAAGATCCCTAGAGTGTCTGTTTGGATGGGTGCTCTCGGCAAACTTAAATTCTTATATGCTACATAGTGCATCCTTAGATGCTTACATAGTGTCTATGTATTATAGTATTACACATCTATAGATACTTACATACTTACATATATATGTATATATGCAAGTATATAGCAAAAATCTCAATAAAAAAAACTTCCATAAAATTTAATACAAAATTTTCAAGTGTTTTGAAAAACAAAATATTTATTAAGTTCTTATAGAAAATAATCTGATATTTTTCTTTGTATTGTCTTTTTTAGCATCAAATAGTCAACAAATTGTTCGATGTCGTCTATTTTGTTAGTCATTTCACCATTGAAATGTGCGATTGAAAAGTTGATACAAGCTATAAAGTGCTATATTGAAAAGTTGAAAACAAAAGATTATTTTTAAAAAATTTAATTTACTGAAAGTAAACAAACAAAATACATTTTGACATAATAAAAAAAATGCACATTTACACTGATATAATACACTTCTAAATATATCAGTATTGCGCAATGTCTTTTATAATTAATTTAACAATTTTAAGTTAAGAACAAGTTTAATAATTGCAAGTGACACAATGGGCTTGTTACACAATACATAAAAATACATACAAAAATAAAAACTTATCTTCATAATTTGCACGGTTTATAATTAATCCCTTAACTGCCGACTAAAAGTTTCGTGAATCTCTTCCATTGCCACCTTTTTCCACATAGGCACAGGTTTGTAATGTATTGGGGTGGGTGGGTGGGAAGAAAAGGAATGCATAAGCCAAATTACCTCAAAAAATTAAATCATTCGCAAACACTGTCAAGGTCCTTTTATTGCATTCTAAAGCCTTTATAATAATTTTATAGATAGCAGTGCGCAGAGATCGTACTTCGGAAAGACGTATATATATGTCCGTGCAAATTAACGTTTTGGTTGCGTGAGATCTTTATATACGCCGGTGGCATTTTAGAGGTTAAAGTCGTATTGTAGCTTTAGCGTCAAAGTATAGTATTACTTAATTCCAAACATTGTTATTGTATAGAGGGAGGGATGCGATGAAAATTATGATTGAATATTGGGTCGCAAATATTGAAAGTTTGAGAAGCACTGAATTAAGGAATAAAAATAAATTTCTGGCCTTTTTTTGCATTAAAATGCTTTGTTTTACATAGGAGCATAGCTTAGAAGAAACTTCTTTGAAAAACAAATAATCATATACTATTATTTGTTATTTTTAATACAAAGTTTAGTGGAATTACTGCCTGTGCAAAATAGTCACGGTTTGACGGTGAGAAGTTAGTCAGAGAAATGTTTGTTGTGACTAAAAATCCCTGGCTGCTTAATCGTTTCGAACAAAAGACAGCCAGCTACAGGAGGCGTACTTTTTCACAGATTTTTTTAAAATTACAAATAAATGTATATTGTTCAAGCAAGGTGATCTTGGGGAAAACGCGCTGATGTATGCGAATGCTTAGGCACCAGTGCTTTAAAAATGACAAGGCCTCACATGTTGTTTATATGATCTATAGTGTGTACAACTGCAAATATCTTTAACTTCTATAAAAAAAGTGTACAGACTCGATTATTTCCTCTGTTTCTCAAAACATTGGTGGTTGCTCTCCCATATCACATTTTTCCCCCTGGTACTTTCTCTCAACGCCTAAGTGACTTCTACTTCAATCTTCAAACTATGTTCCACGGAGTCCTGGGGTTCCGCCAAGCATATCCAGGGGTCTACTAGTCAAAATAAAAATTCGAAAAGAAAAAGTAAATATGTATGCAAAATAGAATCATGTTCTCTATGGAGCTTTTATATTCACTATAGAGTACCTAAAACCGTGTTTTTCAAAGAGGGTACCACGAGGAAATTTAAAACATAAACTCGGCGCCGGAAAGTCTTTTTTTTTCAGTAATTTCCTGCAGGTTTATTATAATATAAAGAAAAAAAAATGTTTTCATATTTTTTTATTATATGTACTACCTAGATTATAAGCATTCTGTTGTTTATGATCCAGGTTCTACAAAATTATTTCATACTCACTAGTGCAATGTTTTGCACATTTAACACCTGTAAAATAATATTCCTCAGAGGAGAAGACTAAGCTAGAATACATAAATCAGAAGACTTGCCAATGAAGGGGAGGGAACTATTTATTGACATATCAACTGATTCAACGTCAAAACTAACAGCTTCTAAATTTCAGGCTGCGAAATTTGCAGAATACATAGCCATATAATAAACATTTAAATGCCATTTTGAGCAATGTATTTATGTTATAAACATTTCTCTCGACGTATGTGGCAACAAAAACAAAATGCAAACACAAACTAACGCAGAATATGAAATGCGAATGCATACTTAGATTACTTGACCTTATGTATTTGTGTAAAAAAAATATATTAGATATTTAATGTATCCTTTGTGTAAAAAAAAAATACAAGCACACCCATAGACCTGTTATTAAATATAATACAAGGGTTGAAATGACATCTATTGCGTGAATTAATGCTATAAATGCGTTTCTCAGACTGGGGGTCGCGCCCCCTAGACGGGCATGATAACTCTACGAGGAGAGCGCGTGCATAAGTGCGCGAAAAGTCGAAAACAAAAGATTATTTAAAAATGTTTTATTTTACTGAAAGTAAACAAACAAAATACATTTTGACATAATAAAAAAATAAAATGCACATTTGCACTTATTATAATACATTTCTAAATATATCAGTACTGCGCAATGTGTTTTTTATAGTTAATTTAACAATACTCAGTTAAGAACAAGTTTAATAATTAACAGTGACCCAATAGGCTCGACATATATAAAATTATATACAAAAATAAACTCTTATCTTGATAATTTGTATGAAATTAATTAATTCCTCAACTGCCGATTAAAAGTTACGCGATTCGGTCCCTAAAGCTATCGTTTTCCTCGTAGGCTCGTGTATTGAGGGGAGGGATGAACAGGAATGCATAAGCAAATAACCTGAAATAAGTAAATCCTTCGCAAACACTCTCAAGATCCTTTGATTGCATTCTAAAGTCTTTGGAATAATTTCATGGATACCAGTGCACAGAAAAGATCGTACTTCGAAAAGACATATATACGGTCGGTTAACGCCTTGGCTGAGCGAGATGTTTATAAACGCCAGTGGCAGGTTTACGTCGCATTGTAGCTTTAACGTCAAAGTAGTATTATTGAATTCAATACATTGTTATTGAATGGTGGGAAGAGGGGGGAGGGCGATGAAAATTATGATTAAATATTGAGTCGTAAATGTTGAAAGTTTGAGAAGCACTGGGCTAAGTGGATAAGATTACATGAAATAAGCGGGTAGATCTATGTACAGTGAAAATTGTTTAACATGAAACTAAGGGGACTGAAATATTCTTTCGTGTTAAAACATATATTCAACAAAATTAAGCTTATTAAAGTACAGTTTATTTACACAGATATGTATATAAGCAATCAATGGGGAAAAAAACATTCACAAGAACTTAATTAAATTTAATACAAAATTTTCTAGTTTTTTGGAAAACAAAACATTTATTGAGTTTTTGGAAAATAATCTGATACTTTTCTTTGCATTGTCTTTATTATTAAATTGTCCAGAAACTATTCTATGTCGTCCATTTCAACAAAGGAATGTGCGTCTGAATAACTGATCATACTTTTTTCATGATGCTCCTCATTTCTTATGACGTGGGAACAGGAGGTGCATTATTCATTTTATTTTCACCGTCGGAATCTTATATCAATGATAATTTTTTGAGCTTTGAACAAACTCCAAAATGTCTTGTCTGTCATTATTGGGGCTGTACACACATTATCATCGTGTTCTCTGCAATGAATTCTTCCGATGATACAGTAGGACAGTCTAATAATACAGAAAACTAATGCGAAACCATCTCTTTCATTTCACATCCCTCTGGTGCTTTCCGCATTTTGTTCATTCTCAGAAGGGAAATCTTTTCGTGTTAAGATGGGGGAAAAAATGCATAAAAATACTTAGCAGGTTGTCAGGACCGTAGTATTATTTCGTGTTATCCGAAATTTCGCTTTAAGCGTTTTCGTGTTAAACGTATTGCACTGTAAATCATGATTAGCTTTTAAAATGTTTTTTATTATTGTTTTTTGGGCTATATTGTGAATATTTTGATTCGTCTTTTTGATTATATGACATCTTGTTTCATTTTGGGATTTAAAAAAAAACACGTAAGACTCGCAATTTTTTAATATAGCACTAAAGTACCAACAACATTTAGAATTTCGGTAAACTTCGCTAACGTTAATAATACAATGCGAATATTGAAGTGTTTTTCAAACAATCTTTTTAATGAAAATTATTTAATCAAAATGAGCTGCAGGATTTTTCTTAAATATTTTTATATCAAATATAATTACAAGAAACTACCTTTAATGGAAGTGTAACATTTTTACTATAAAGAAAATGGGCGCTGTTAATGAGTCTTAAAAAAAAAAATCACTTCCCTCCTCTATTTTGTTTTTCTAAATTGTAAGGCTATTATTAAATTGAAAACTTTTAATTTCCCCTAGTGCATATTAAATTTAAACAATCCTATGTCTTAGGTAATATTAACCATATTAGATATTTTCATAAAGCAGCTTTAGCCAAAATCAATTTTGAGATGTCTTTGTTAAGTATCAATCCACAGTGTTGCTAGTGCTAGTGTCATGTCTTCAGAGTTTATTTTTTGGATTAATTCATGGCATCTATACTTGTGCGTATTCACTGTAACCGAATATAAATATTAAGTAAAAGTTTTGTTTGTGTATTTTGGCAACAGTTAGTATTGTATTGTTTTGTAGAATAAAAGCTTTGATTTTTAGAATTGCTGGGTATTTTATCGTTCTTAGAATCCAGAATTATTTTTAATGTTATGACTTTTTAAAAGTTATTTTGCCTTATTCAACTGCAGAACCAGATACGCTGCTAGCGTAATAGAGTTATTTATTTGCAAAAAAGATAAAAAAAAAAACCTTTTTATATTGGTATAGCCAGTTTTGTCACGAACTTAGCTATCCAATGAAGGATGTACATAAAAAGTAGACATTAATGGACAATGTGTGGACACTGTGCACTTACATTGTTTTTCTTAAAGTACGCAATACTATTGGGAAATCGAGACTTATTTGATTTTTCAATAACTGTTTAAAATTTAGCATATTTATCCGATGTATTATAAGTTTTATTTTTAGAAATTTTACACAAAATTTTGCTTGATTGATAGAACTATATGCGGCCACCCCTTGTTTTGGCCGTCCTCATTCTGCTAGGATCGGCCTTGCCACACACAAAATGATTTAAGAATTATTAAAAAGAAAACTGGACTGTTGTGTGTTAAATTGTGTTTTAATTGTTATTGTTGTCAAATCAGTATGAATTTATGTAAATGAAACACATTTAAAGACAAAACAAACAAAATAACTTGATAGTGCACGCATTCCTTTATTGAATAAAGAGTAGTGCGTAGCTTCGCTGATCAACTACATTATAATTTATTTGCAGCAAACATCATTTCTGCATTTGCAGTGCCATCTAAAATATATTCATACATATTTATATTTATGTATATATATATATATTTATTTATTTATAGAATTTTTAATATATATATATCAACTCTAAATCATTTACTAACTTTAAGTACAAACAACACTCTTCCGCAACAGTAATAAATATCTATCATACACAAGTCAAAGTACTCTTCTTTACGTAATACTTATAAGAGATGCCACTTAAAAGAACTCAGAGAAATGACAATTTTTTTTAATTGATAAATAGCAGAACTTGTAATAAATAGAAAACAAAGAGCTAAAAATCATTGATTGCACTTATACATTGCAGAACATAACACTTGACAGAATTATTACAAATTATATAGCTCAAAACTTCAATCTCATAAATACAGAACAACAATGAGATTATTTTTATCACAAAATATAGAAATACAACAAAAATATTACTCATAATGCCTTCCTCTCAAATAAATAAATCATATTAAGGATATCAGATACAATAGTGGAAATTTTTTTTAAAAATGCTAAAATATTTTGCATTGCTCTGAGTTTTTTCAGTTGCATCCGAAATAATAACAATGCCTATTTGAAAACATTAAAACCATAAATGATATTGACTTCATCCAATTATGTGGTATCATGCTGAAAAGTATGAATAATTTTGAACCTAACATTACAAATTGCTAACAATTGTATAACTCGACTAAACATCAGACAAGAAAACTTTTGAGAAAAATTCTTCTTTAATGAACAAATGTATATAACATTACATATAATTATATTACTGCTTTAATATAAATAATAAAATATATAGTGATTCTCAACATAAGAAATGATAGACTTGTGAGATGCATCTCAAATATTTATTTTATCTACGACAAATTACGTTAAATCATGCATAACAGCTTTTAAAGGAGAAAAACATGTTACAAAATATAAATCCCTATTTTAGCTTGACACCACATTATAACCAAAACAGTCTCTAAATTATAAATAAACTTATTGTAAATACTAAAAACTAAACAATAACTCTACTGCACAAGGAGTTTAATATACCTATCGAATTCTATTTTCACAGCAAGAAATATTGCCTTAATTAAGAATACAAGGTTCTCTGCCAAAAATATACAACATGCCCATTCACAATCAGTGTACAGACATACACAAAAAATATATATTTCAATACAGTTCATGAGAATTGAGAAACATTTGTTGTCAGAGTACTGCTGCATTCAGTATAACTGACAAATATTTATGTAATTCTGAAAAATTAAGACATTTTGATTAAAAATTTCAAATTAGGGATAAACTGCTTCAATAAATAAATTTTTAAAGGATTTAAGTAACTTTCAGCAAAATTAATTTTTATATTAAACACTTTTACCAATAGAAATGAACACAAATCACAAATATAATTATTAGCATTTATTACAATTAGATGATAATGACGTAAATTATGCAAAATAAGACCATAAAAAGTATATAATGTAAAGTAAAAAGGACCAAACAGTTTTTTTTTTAATAATAAGATTCTCATAATTTCCAATGAGATCTCAAAATTAAGATAACACATAAAGCACTTAGATTTACAATCAATTCTGAACAGTAAAACATTGGTATAAAACTTTCGGTTAAAATCTAAAAAATTAACATAAAGAACACCAAAAAATATCACCCATTTTAATATGAAATGTGCAAATACACAAATATATAATTTTTCTGTCAAACATATTTTTACATCATTTTTATCATACATTCACAATTTACAATAAATGAAGTGCTAAAATCCAATATTGCTTAAATGCATGAACAAAATTAAAATCAATATAAATAATAAGAATTGCTTGTGTTATATGCTAAAGAGCACTTACACTATGAACAAAAAAATAAATACAAACACAGAGTTTAAAAATACAATACATCCAAAATCTAGACAATAATGAAAATCATCATGATTAATAAGCCTTCCAATATTAAGTAATGTTTGATTAAATATAAGTTAACACATGTTACAATTCAAATCGGTAAAATTTTTAAGAAAAATAAATTACGCAAATATGTTTAGAAATTTATTTAATTGAAAAGGGCAGCTAAATTAAAATGGATATAATACAGAGATTTAATGATATATATATGTAACATTTTCTGATTATTTTTCTTTGTTGCTGATTGTCAATTTTTTTATATACTTAAAATCTGTAAAAATTTCCTTTTTACACATACATTGATCTGTATTTTTGAACTGTCACATGAGTGCACAAAACTTATTGGGCATTCATGAATTTATTAGATGATACATCTTTAACATTTATTTGAAATTATCATTTAATGCACGTTGCATATGAATTCATATACAATTTCTCTGAAATATATATTTGATTTCACAGAGATTAAAACTTGATCGGCCATATTGATTTCGTTAAAAATAGTATTTATTTTCTTGAATAACATAGGCAATAGTTGTCATTTAAATATGGTACTCTATTAACTGAAATATATACATTTTGAGTATTTGATTAAACTTTTATGCACAATATTTCTTTCTGATATATAATAACTTTTTACACATTTAATGTGAGCATAATTTACAACATAGAAATAAGAATTATAGTTCATAAATATAATAAAGAAATTAGTATTAATTTAAGTGATGTGTATAAAATTAATAAATGTAAATTTAGGAATGCAAAGAATTCTTTACTTAATAATTTTAAAGCAAAAAATGCATTTCAGGATATAAATACTTTTCACTCCCAAAAACTCAAGATTTTGTATATCATTATGTACTTCTTTAAGAATATTGTTCATTTTTTAAAATTACATGAAAAATAAATAATTATGTTCTTTAATGAACTCTAAATACATGTATCAAATATTTCTAATGTAACAGAGAAAGGGTAAAATCAGTGTTACATTTGTCAAGCTAAATTAAATTTGTTTTCCCTGGCTTTTCAAATATATTTAAATGGTTGGCAATACATTTAATATAACAAAATATAATGCCAAATAATAATCTGAGCTATATTTAGTAATGGATTATAGTCAGTAAATTTAGAATTGATTGAAAACATACATAATAGAATCTATTACAAAAAGAATTGACAATGATCTTATTTTTTAAGAAATTTGATTCCATCTCTTTGTACAAACACTCAGATGTTATCATTTTTATGAGAAAATACTTTAAAAGTAGATTTGCCTAAGTAACGATTCTTGATTTAATGATTCTCTAAGTATTATAATTACTATAATAAACTTACTGAATCTTTTTCTACATAAATAATCTGTAAGTGAGTCTAAATTCATGATAATGAGCATCTAAAATAGCAACTTCATTTGTCTATCAGTTAAAGACAGGTCATCATTATATATCTTTCAAAAAAATATACAACAAGTTTTTAAATAATGCACTTTTAAACATTTTTTTCAATACTAAAAGTGCATTCACAATTATATCAGTTTCTTGCACAATTAAAAATATATTACATTTAAAAATATTTCAAAAACATTTTAATTGAATTTTAAATTGAGAAGAAAAATTCTGAAAAGAACACTTGTGACAAAATAATACTCTTAAAAAAACATTTAGTTTAAGCTCAGTGGGAACCTTAATTGCAATATAGATTCTCACTAATTTCATCACAGCAGAAAAAAAAAACTGTATTTATCAACTTTAAATTGGAAGAAAATGAACAAAAGTTATAAATATTTTGAAGCACATAAATTTCTGGATGTAAAGAAACTCAAAAATAAAAAAATACAAAATGCTTTAAGTATTTCTAAACTTGAAAGATGAGATATTTCATGAGAGATTGCAAAAACATAAATATGCTAAAACAATCAAATGTATATTCCATGTAAGGAAAACATTTAAAATGGATAAATTTTCAAGCAGTAATATTTCTTACGATTAATAATTCAAAATCATTTTTAAATGAAATAATGATACATATTAACCCCATGTCAATGATTAATCACTACTGATTAACATTATACCCAAAATTTTCAATATTTTAAAGAGTTATTGCAATCTATTCAATGCAATTCTTAGCATAGGTAAAATTTATAATTTAAAGGCAGGTTGAAATTCACCAAATGTCACCAGTGGCTGGGGTTAATATGCAAGAAACAAAATAATTAATGATTTATTCATTGATATCTAGAAATATTTATGAAGAACCATTAGAAAACATAGAAATTTATGAAATATATGTTACAGATGATACTTTTTTTTAAATATACATTGATTAAGAATGATTACTGATTTTAAATTCATTTACATATTAATTACAGATGCCTATTCAGTTATCTTATGTATTAATTTCTTTTTTAAAAAATAATGATAATTAGTAAAAGAATATGAAATTAGAATACTAAAAAATGACATTCAAGTACATATTAAATACAAATATTACACACACTGAAATGCAAGAAAGGATTATTAATAAGCAGTTGTAATTGTGTAAATTTTATTCACAAAAAAACCCCCACAAAAGCTTAAAATAATCATAAATAAAAGCTCAATGTTTTCAAAATATTATATATTTTTAATCTGAAAATTTTCCAAACAGAAATAAAATTAATCTAATATTATTAATTTCAACTTTAAAAGTTGACACTTCTAAATAAAATGGATATACATTGAACACTTGCATTGAATTTTAATCAGAATACAACATAAATTACCTATTGCAGCAACAAATAATTCTAATGCTACATAAATGTAATACTATGCACAAATATGTACATGATATAAATACATAAAATACTTGTATTTCATTATGATGGCAACACAAGATGCTTCGAAGAAAACCATTTTATTGCAAAGTAAAAATATACATGTAAAAAAAGGCTCATATGTGGATGGAGTATTAGATTAAAAATAAATAAAGTGGTTTGTAGAGGCACAAACATATATTACAAGTACTGAACTGCTTTTGATGCAGTACTGGACATATCTCCTTTAATAAGCTTACTTTAAAGGGATATGTAAATGCCTGAAAGTTTTTTTTTTAAATTTCATATGTTTGAGATATGAAAAATATTTAAAATAAAAATAAAAAAACTGGAAAGAAATAAGCAATATCCCTAGAAATCTCTCAATTTTAATACAAGCATTTTCTAAAATATGTAATTCAGTAAATTTAACATAAAATGTAAGAATTATCTTCCCTACATGTTAGAATATGGTTTTCATTCACATTTCAGTGAAATGATCTATCTACGTTAGAATTTTGTATTACTTTAAATCTTAAATCTAGAAGAGTAAATTTTGAAATGTGGTATTTAACTTAATAAACTATTAATTTCTGATAATATTAAAACAAATTTATTTTGTTTTTAAGAATTTAATTCAAAATGAATTTTAAATAGTTTTTAGTTTAGTGCAAATTTGAAGGGCAAGAATTATTCTATTATCTACAAATATGTCTGAATTTACATTTAGGCACTCACAAAATTTTGATATATTATGCAGATCTAAAGCAAAATGCAACAGGAAAAAAATTATATAATTAATGCAATGAAGATAAAACTTAACTTGCATGATTTTCTTTCTCAGAAATTAGGAAAGAAATCATAGCCTTTTTGCAATTTCTGAGTACATAAAATCTTAAAATGATCAACTGATTTATGTTACTTATAAATTTCAGAAGTATTTATTAAATACATAGAATCATCTATAAAAAAAAAGTTTCAATGGACAATTCCAAATAAAAGTTAGACAAATTCTAATAATCAACATGTTTTAAGAATTCAAATCTTTTCAGTATTCAATTATTTATTTCCTTTTGAGGTAACCCTTATATATTGAAATATTATATTCCTTATCATATATGATCAATACATAAAAATTATTGAATAACCAATGATTTGAAAAATGGTTTAATAATCTTAGATTAATGTGTTGTGTAAAATATTAATTTAATAATTTAACACTTATTTTAGAAATTGTAGAAAAAACAAAGTTTGTTAAAAAATTAAATTGTAAAATTAAATATTACAATTTTAGAAAAAAAAATTTAAATTAAAAAGTACACTAACACATACTTCATTTAATTTAAGATTTCAAGTAATTTTTATAAACTTCTCAATTTGGCAGAAATTGCAAATCAATATAGTTAAATATTTTCATTTAATTTAATGTAAATCTGATTTAATTTAATTTATGGATTGCCCAAACTTAATTGACAATTTGCTGACAATATTGAAAATTTTAGTATATCAGTAAAAATAATATATGATCAAATTTAAAATATTATACTAATTTAGGACATTTTTAAATATTATAATAACTAATGTCTTTTATATTTTTTTAAATTTCAGCAATTGAAATAAAAGATTATTAAATTTACAAGAAGTTTGACTAACATAATACACTTAAAACAACACACATTTGTATATTTCTTTACAGATATAACCATTTCAAGCAAAAAGAAAAGACTTTCACAACAAACTCAGAGTTATTATCACATTTGCAACTCTTACTGCAAACATAACAAAAACTCACTCTACTGCAACATTAAAAATTAATCCCTTTAAATTCAAATTGTGAGTGCCTAACACCCTAAGGAAAGTTAAATGCTCCCTGAATATTAGTTAAAGTAAGAATTCCAGCATTATACCATATCCCTTTGTTAGAATAACATTAGTAATAATTTACTCAGGACTCAGTACTTCATTTGCACAGCTGTCTCGTTTTACAAGTCTTTTGACCATTCTTGGAGGATTTGAAAAGTTTTCCTCTTCCATTTCAAGTGGTACAGAATCTTCTGGAGCCTCTTTAGAAGGATCAATTGTAATGTCTCCCCACCCTGCAGTGGACAATCGGTCCAGTGATATTATGGAAGACACTATCTCTCCAACAGTCAATGTTGGTGGCTGTTCAATATCTTTCTTGTGCTTCCATGATATAAGCATCCAGTCCAAAAAGAATAAAAGACCAGAAGCCACTTTTAGACCAGAACAAACACCTATGTATCTAAAAATAAGCAATTTAAAATTTATGAAAGTTATGTATATAAATTAGATTTTTTAATCACTTTCAAATTATATCAAACAATATTAAAGAATTCTGCAAAATACTGAAATACATAAAATCAATAAAAAAAAAAAGATAAATTTTTGAATTGACATTAACATACCCCCTTCTATTAATTAAAACATTCCAAACAGTTTCCTTGTATTAAAAACAGAAAATTTCATTATAAGTCTTTTTATACACATGTAAGGTTTTCAAAAAACGTTTTTAATTATTTACAAATCAAAGAATGTTATAATTTTGGATAATAAAAAATATCTTTCATGCAAAATTTATTGCACAGTAAATTCTAAGAAAAAATGTAGGAAAATGATTCAGTGTAAAAAGCAAAAGAAAATCAATAGCTGTCAAATAATCTATTCATTTAATAGCTGATTTCATGCAATACATTCATATGATAGCTGATACATACAACCTGATACAAAGTCATACATTATGTTTTATGAAAAGAAAATGAAATTTATAGAAAAATTATTAAATCACCACAAAAGTATAAATTCTTTATACAATATGATTATGATCTCTAAAAAAAATAATGAAACCAATGTACTTTAAAATGATACACCGTATTTATTCAAATAAAAGCAACACTTAGATTAATTAGACGGGGGAAATTAAACAGCATATTGATGGTTAGAGCAGTAACAGGCTGTAGTATGTACATAAGAGTTTTTACAAAACTGGTAAATAAATTAATTATTCACTTCTTATTATTTCTCATTTTAGTTTAATTTTTAATTTCGGAAATATCGCATATAGATACATTTTTTTACACTATTTTTTTTTACAAAAACATGTTGAGAATTTGAGGTGTAACCAAGATTCGAATAAATATGGTAATTACAAAACCACCAATTGTAAATTTGCTGTCCACTGATTAAATATCTGCCAGTCAAAATTAAGGTTTCATAACACCAATACATAAATTTTTTCATTAATATCAAACACTGATATAATACTATTATAAAAACACTTAGATGATTAAAGCAAAAGTTATTATCTGGTGGAAATCACTAACTGTTGATTTATTAATTAACAAAAATAATAAATAACATTTAATGTAATATTAAAAGATGAAGAAAAAAAAAAAAAAAAAAAAAAAAAAACAAGCTTCTAAAACAGTGGATTTAGCAAATATATTCCTTGCAATTAAATTTAAGTACCAAATAAAATACATTTTTTAAATAAATGTTTTATATAGAGATATAACTTACTTAAGCCTAAAGTGTTCAATATTGTACATGAGACAAAAACCACCAGGTTTACCACAATGTGCTTTCCACAGGATGCATGTAGAATCAATTACATTTCCAAACATAATAGGAGAAGGTATGTAACCTGCAAAACAGAAAATACATTTTTATTACATTATTAATTATTTTTTTTGGTTGTTTCTACAGAAACTAAATAATAAAATAAGACTTTTTGAAAATTTTATAACCTTTTACACAATAAAAAATTGTTTCTTTTTGATAAAAGTATTTTATTTCTTAAAGGCAATAATGTATTTAACACGACAAAGCTGTCCTTAGCAGCAACATAAAAAATCAGTTTTTTACAAAATACTACACTATGTAATTTGGAAATCATAACTAAATATGCATTTTTCAAAGAATTATCAAACAAATGTCCCAAAGTCATTCATTATTAAATTTGATCACAATGATTACCAAACACAGAATAAGGCACATTAAAAAACATTTTAAAAATAAGAAAAAACATTAGACAATTTAAAACTATTAGAAATTTTAAATCCATTTTGAAAATTTTAAAGAATCAAAACATTACTCAAGACTAGAATACTTTTATTTCCACTTATTTTCTCTATGTTAAAACTTAATTTCCTTTTAATATTTCTTCCTTTTTAACATTTTAATAAGAAAATTTTTAAGTTCCTATTACCTCGGAGTTTCAGTATACGGTAAATTAAACAATTCAAAACATGTCATGAATATAATGTTTTAAGAAATATGCATTTTTCGGAAAAATTCAAACTAATGAAATCCCTATTTTTAGTAACACATTGATCTGGATTACAAGATATTCCCAAAAGCATAAGATACAATAAAACTAATAAATTATACATTTAAAAAAATCAGTACATTATGTTTCACACTAACCCTCTCACTGCATAGTTATTTTACTAGGTATTTCAAACCTACATATTAAATCTACATTTTAGAGTTAAAAAATACTTAAATATATATATATATACATATATATGTTAAAGATTTTTAATTTTAAAATATAGACTTAAATCATAAAAATCTGAACATAAATGAAAACAAACAGGAACGGCATGGGGTATACAGTGAGATGGTTAAGACAAAAAAAAAAAAAAAATTATAATATTCAACTTAAATATCATTAAAAAGTGGCTAAGTTCTGGAAATGTTTTAAAAGTTCTTAAGAAAATAGTTCAGTTGATTCATTCATCACTGAAATCCTATAATGATGCTTTGTTTCTTTCTTGCATGATAAAAAAATATTATTTAGATATTTGGTTTTGATCCATTGCAACCATACTTTAAACTTCTAAGCTAACTTAAACAAAAATTTAAAAAATTAACATTTATGAGTGATTTATTAAGTATTACAAATATTTATAAGATGTATCAGCTAACTATTTTAATCTTTTCTACTGAATAAATTTTTTCAATGATATTATTTAAATAACACATATAATTTTCATTATGATCATGCTAATTTTGATATAAATTATATCTTCAAATTGCCTGAATTTAATATCAAGTTCTATTTTCCCCCTAAGTAATATATTGTAAGAAATGTGCAGTAGAGAGGAAATCTTTACCAAAAAGACGGAAGATGACAAATTGCATTCCTAAGGCAAATGCTCTCTCTTCTTCATCAACAGACCTAAAAAAAGTAGTAAAGTAGCAAAATATCACATGTACTTTTTATAGAAAATTCAATTTATAGCAACTAAGACAAAAAAATTTTTCTTTTGGAAAAAAAAACTATAAGTACTGACCTGAGAGTAATCATTAGAAGGGGCATATGTGTTATGGAGACAACAAGTGTCATAACAAATAACAGAATCATAAAAGGTATAATAACATGACAAACAGAGGGGCAAGGTCCATTAGTAGCTAGAGGAAAAGCTAACACTTCATGAGTCCTTGTCGTGTTAGCTAATATACAGGCACAATTGGAATAACTCTGAAAGAAAAAAAATATTTATTTACTTAAAAATTGAAGCAAGGGGGGGGGGGAGTGTAAACTGCCGTATTCACAACACAGACAATAGTTCTTTCTTGATAATATACCATTGATTTTGAAAAATATGATAACTGTTGTATAAATTTTCCGAACCACTTTTAATAATTTTTTCAGCAAATTACTTGACATTACATGTAACATAATGCACACAAACAAAAGCAAGCTTAAAACAAAAACCATTTTAAAGCACAATTTAGGTAAAATTATAACACTTTTATTTAATTAAAATATATTTCCCAGTTTGAATAATTTTTATTTATTTAAGTATAATTCAAGAATAACACATTAAAATATTAAAGCAAGAAGGGTGTGAATACATAAAGTATTTTTTCAAATTCGTTAATCCTGCAAAAGAGTAATTTCACAAACAAAAAAAATTTAGTTCATATAAGTTGCTTAAATTTAAAATTTTCATTACAAAGTGAATGACAGGAAATAAAATATCTCAGTAAAGGAAAAAAAATCATCTAATGGAAAAACATAACATACCATGAATCATTATCCAAACAAATTTGGAGAATCGTTTTACTTTTAACAGCAGATAATTTAAAAAAAAGATCATCCAAACAATATAATTATTACTTTTAAAGATTTTACTACAATATTTTGAAATAATTAAAATATAAGTTTCTGGGTTGAATTTTTATTTTTATAGTTTGAAAAAAATTAAGAATAATTATATATTAATGATGCATAAACAATAAAAAAATAATCTTAAAATATTTCAAAAGATAAAGCAATTAAATAATTTTCAATATAATATATTAACATTTTTAAGCTTATAAAAAAACTAAGAAACAGTTCAAACTTTATAAACAATAATAGCAAAGGAATAAATACTTTCCAAGAAAAGAAGCAAATACTTATTTTATTTTTCAAAAAAGTATTACTTACATTTAACTTATGATCAACTTCAGCTTTACAACCAGCATGACAAGGCGAGAAATATGTAATTCCATTGCTTCCACAAACTGGTTCAATATCATTTGGACTACAGCGACAGCCCATATTGCAATCAGCAGTAAGGTTGACTTGAAAAGGCTCAAATTCAGCAGTAAATGTGCTGTATAAATATAAATTTTAACAGTCATTTAAAAATTATTAATAAAATTTTAACTTAAACATTCAAATAAAACTATAATAATTATTTAATGCTAGAAGCACAGTTGGGGGCATTTTCCCATGCTTTATTTCAACATACAAGCAAACATCACAGTTCCAAGTATTTTGGATTTTTTTAAAAAAATTCTATCAAGATGTACTGTGACAATTTTTCACATTTCTATATTAATTAAATAAGTAATCATAGAAATATTTAAAACAACCAAGAGGGTACATTTTGTACCTCATCTGAAAATTGACCGATTTTTCAAAAATGTCTGTTTTTCATTTCCTGAAACCTCATTTTCTTCTTCTTATGAATGAAGATACATGCTACTTTTATTGCGCTGACTGAGGGAAAAAAATAAGTAAAGTTTGGCTTTGTCCAATGATGCATAGCCAATGAGGAAGGCTGATCTTCTCTCTATTGCATAGATCTAGCAGTGTCACTTTAGGAACTGTAATTCTCTTCTGAAATGTGCATATATCCTAACAGTGTTGGCCTGCTACAGAACTTTTGGAAGGAAAATTATCTGGCAAGAACTACAGTCTAAAATCGAACATCTTGCCTCTTACCACAGCAGCATTTTCAAAGCTTTTGATTACAACTAGAGAGTAAGTAGAGGATTGAGTACACAAGAATGTTTTGCCCTGCTGCAGCAGATTCAGATAAGAGTCCTGACGGCACAATGATGAAAATGTTCCAGTGTTAATAATGTGAACCTACAGAAAGTGTAGTCTTCTGAAAGCAATGATAGTGATAATAAATGTTCTGCCAATGTGACTTTCATTGTTATTCATGAATCAGGATGTTCATGTGGACATGGGCATGCAAAAGGACTAGACAATAATGTATTAAACCTTTCTGCTGGTAGCAGTAACTGCAAGTGTGTGTCACCCTGCTGTATTCTTTGGACACCAATATACTAAAAGGGCAAAAAGTCCATAAAAACTTTAAAAATTTACAAAACCCAGAAAATTAAACAAAATAAAAAACAGTTTACAGGTTAGCATTGATAAGTCACAGGATTTTGTTTAAGATAAGAAAATGAAAAAAAATTCTTTAGATGGCCTTTCGTACATAAGTGGAAGGAAAGACTCACAAATAACGGAAGTAACATTACCAAATTATTTAATACAGCAGCATGAGCTCCACATATCCACCAAGAGGGATGACACATTCCAAGCGTGTCACAAATCCAGCAATGAAAGAGCGTAGAATGCTCGCCTGTATACATGACAGCTCTCGATGGATCGCATCTTTCAATTCTGACAGATTGAATGAACAGGATTAATACACCAGGGAATTTTAATATCCCCACAGCCAAAAGTCCACTGGAGTCAGATCTGAAGATTGAGGAGGCCATGTAAATTTGCAACATTTGCCAATGATTCTTAGACTTGATCGTCCGGATCTTACACAATCCTTGAGCGATCCAGTTTCCTAAAATCGCTGAACAAGCTTTATGAGGTGTATCACTGTTGAAAGCCCTTTTCCAGTCTTCACATTTTTCTGCAGTCAGAATTTACGCAGTGCAACAGTCGCTGATTCCTTGTTCATGAAAAACAGCTTCACAAACAAACTTTTCTCCCTCAGCATCCTTGTTCACTTAGTTGGCATGCAATGGAGAATTAGATCTGGATCAAGAGCATCAGTATCTGTAATCGCCTGTCTCATTTGCATATTTCCAACCCAGTTGTTTGTACAAGCGCCATCTGTCGGCAAGTTTTTTCTTATCTTAAAAAAATCCAGTGACTTATCAATGCTAAACCTGCAAACTGTTTTTTTTTATTTTGTTTAATTTACCTGGAAGCTTTTAAAGTTTATACAGACTTTTAGCCTACCCGGTACCTTATCAGACTCAATCCCATTACAGGTCTTGCATCAGCATGCTATATATTGCCCATTGAAATGCTTTTAGATCATTATCATTGGGACTAATATTGTTTTGACTAATGATGGTAAATGAAGAAATAGAGAAAACATTCAAACATGTACAGTTTCTGAAGTACAAGGTCAGTTTGTAGGGGGCAAGAACTTTCACCCTATTATATGCCCATAATGCATTAGGTTATTCAAAACTTTATGTAGATGATTTATTGTACAAAAATTTTTGATTCAAAATTGTTATTTGTCTACAATCCTGAACAAAAAGCAAGATGAATAATTGTAGCTCTGCAAAACAAGATGCAGATTCTTCCAATGCATGTCAAATAAGCTGGGCAAATTCAGCATGAAGCTTTGGCTAGCAACTAATGTAAAATCAAAGTATTTTTTGAATGGATATCCTTGTTTGGATAGGAATGAAAAGTGGTTGATGGACTTATACACCTCAATTTTATGTTAAAAATTGGTTCTTAGTATCGTGGAGGAACTACGAGCTGGTGCTTTGGACAAGAAGAGATGCCCCATTGACCCTTAAACAAAAAAATGTGCCTTTCAAGGTTGCAAAGGACGAAATAAAAACTTCTGCAAGCTGTGACTGACACCAGAAATCAATTTGTGATAAATGTATTGATGTCACTGTCAAGAGTGCATATTGTATTTACGCTAATGTCTAACTTTGAGGCATGTTGGAGGCAAATTTTCATTATTTTCATTAGCAACTTATGTTTGTTTTCTTATCATTTGTACTTCTACTAAAGAATATTGTGCAATAAAATACATTTGAGTATATATTGCCATTTTAAAAAATAATGAGAAAAATTAACTATAAAAGCTTTTTAATAAATAATACAAATGAATAAAATATTTAAAAACTAATATATTGCAATTTCAACATCATTAGTCAATAAATAAATTGTTTACTTTGATAGGAATTAAATTCCTTTGAAGGGTCATATTGACCCCACAAAGCTGGTTTTAGGTAAGTTCGAAAATTAGGCTGTTTTAGTATTAAAATAGTACTTACTTATTAAAATATGGAAGCGTTGCACCAGCCATACGAATGTTGTCACAACCAAGAAAGTAAAGAAGAGTATACAATCCCATGCACACAATGTTAAAGAACAAAACAAATTGTATTGCACCTGAAAAATAAAAATGAAATCAAATCTGAGGGAAAATAATGAAATAATTAGACAAAAAGTTAATGATAATAAAAAAAAAATACTATCATGAAATGTGACAAACTTTCAAATGCACAGATATAAAAAAAGATACAGTCAATTCCTTGAAAATACGATTTCAAGAACATTAATATTCATTTAAACTGAAAATGAATAATTCAATTTATTTTTAAATAATTCTAC
The DNA here is from genome assembly GCA_019973975.1 of Trichonephila clavata. Lineage (NCBI taxonomy): Eukaryota > Metazoa > Arthropoda > Arachnida > Araneae > Nephilidae > Trichonephila > Trichonephila clavata. The sequence continues at coordinate 112,610 of BMAO01002473.1, read as the reverse complement.
ACTAGACACAAAACTTTAAAATACACAAAAATTCACTAAGTATTAATGAAGCAGCACAGAAGCTCAAAATATGAAATTATATTCAAACAAAATGAAACTGATAAAAAATAGAACTATATGATTTGAATTAATGTGAAAGAAGCATCAAGTAGGTACTGATAAATTTTATTTTGTAGTTTTACTGATGTGTATTAAACATTTCCAAGCAAACAAATCTGAATTTAAATGTGTTACACATATACATTAGTTGAATAAGTTAAATCAAATTTTAAAAGCTCTTTATTTAGAAATAATGGTTTCAAAATACTTATAATTATGTATTGAGGTCTACAAGAACTGAAGTTATACTAATTTAGTTTTTAATAATAGCAAATGAATAAATGTGGATCAAAACACTCATGCACACATATATATATACGAAGAAAATAATGAAAATATATTATTAAACAAATACAATACCTTTAGGTTTAAGCTGAAAACGTTTTAACAAATAACCACCCATAAAGATTCCAACACAAGCTCCTGGAATTGCAATTCCACCTAAAATTTTAATAAATGAAACAGATTTCAAATAAGTTTAAATTAAAATATGGTGTTTAAAAGAATATTTCTGATTCCATATGTAATTATGTACCACATATTTTCCTCCATTCATATAACAAAATAAAAATTAAAAAATATGCATTGAGATTTTTTCTATATATCAGGAAAAAAAATGGGAAAATTCCATTTAGCTGCTTAAAAAACTCGGAGTTACGTTTTACTAAGAAGGAAAAAAAAAGAAAATATGGAACATGAATATATGTATCAAAAAACACAAAATATGATGAGATATAAATATATATTCAAATACATATTAGAAAAGTAATATTTTAAAAACATTAAAAATTCTATCTCATAAAATGGCATGGACATTGTTCCCTTTTTTAAACAAAAAATGATCAATATTTTAATTTTACATGCAATTAAAAAAGATAATTCTTAATAAGGCAAATAAGATTACAAAAAAAAAAAAACACCCTAGAAAATTATTGAAATAACTCATTTGCTAAAGAATAACCAAAAGATTTCTCAATAATACAACCCCAACACTATTAAAAAAAGCACCATGTTAAAAAAAATCAAGGTACTATTATTTAAAATGAAGGCTCTTTACCCAATGTTTCAAATCTGTGAAAAAGTATGAGTCTTTTAATAATTTAGGAAACTGATTATAATAATTTTTTTACACTTAAATAATCAAAGATTAAAAACATGCATTATTCATATAACATTATTGCAAATCTATTGAATGCATAAATTTAAAAAAAAGACACACTTTTTTTACTTAAAAACCAGTTGATTGTTCTTTATATTTGAATAACACATTAGAATTGTTTCAAATAATTGAACTAAAAGATATTTTTGGGGTAAAAAGTAGTCCATTCTGTTTGTTTTACACTAATGAAAGTAAGAAAATTGCCAGTACCGGTAAAAATGCTCGCTTGGGATTTTCCAATGCTGAATTGCGTTTCTAAATATTTGGGAAGGAAGACAAGGAAACCATTCACAATGGACAGTTCCATGCAAGAACCAAGACATGTCACAACATAAATAGGATTGCTCAAAAGACGCCACATGGAAGCTGGAATATCTGTAATTGTAAGAACATATAAATTAGTTCATAAAAGATGTATACTACATTATAGTCATTTCTGAAAATTTAAAAAAAAAGTAATTTACTTTTCATTTTATTTTAACACTTTTAAAATACCCCAACAAATTCAAATCAGTATTTATTGTTTGATTATTAATTAGCATCACAAGAGCTATTGGCAATGGGTCTCAGAATATTAAACCCTGGTCTGGTGACAAGGACAGACTTGAACTGAAACCTCACTCTCCAAACCATACTGTGAGCCTTGACAATGCATAAGTAATTCTATATGAGGGGATTTTAGTGGCATCAGGAAACTGAATGCTTAAAAAATATTTATAATATAAAATTAATATATATATATATATTATTCATACTGATAATAAATCTAACTACAGAGTATTGCTGTAAGAGATTTAAATTTAACTGTAAATAATAAAAGAAAAAAATATATAAATAAAAGATCAAATAAAAATATTAATATAAAAAAAAACCAAAAACAAAGTAAAAGTTTTTTTTAATATAAAACATGGCAAAAATGAAGAAAAATTCTTGTGTATGGCTTTTATGTAATTTAAAAAATATATATATTTGAACTGAGAGTTTTAAACATTTGAGGGTGTTATAATAATAATAATATATCTAAACTAATAAATTAAAATAAATGACAATATCTTTAAACTTATAAATCATGGATTAATGTTGAACTATCAATCTGATTCTTTTAATTTCAGTATTTAACAAATTATTCAAGAACATAAGAAATGTTACAGGGGAAGCATCAGCACATACTTGTACTGAACACTTTTGAAAGACATTGTTTTAGCATTAGAATGCTGGAAACTTGCTAGCCCCTAAAACACCAGCCAGGTGTCATTTTGCACAATCAATATTAAGCAAAAAATTTGAATAAAATGAGCAGTTTAATAATTTTTCTGTAAATATATATGACATGAGCATTAAATATATCAGTAAAATAAGAATAATTTTTCAACATTTGAAAACATAAACAAAGATTTAACTGCTTACATTACTTACAATCAATATACTTATAACTGAGATTTGCACATTTGCCAAACATCATTCTTTTATAGGAACATATTTTAATTGTAACATTTCCAGGGCACCCCCCCCCTCTCCATATTTTACTCTTAAGTGGATTTTTACACAGTTTACATCTTTTCTAATTTAATTGGATTGTTCAATATATTTTTCTTCCCTAAAATTTTCAGCTGATGTTTGGATAAAATAGACCTTGACAATTTTTTCTCAATATACTCTTGAAAATAAGTAAAAGCACAGAATATATTGTAAAATATGCAAACTGGCCATTTTCTTAAACCTGCTTTAACCTAATATTGCCTTGCCATTTTGTCAATATCACTAACACATTTGTGTTTGCACATTTTGATGCATAATAAGAATAATCGGTTTCAGGTACTTTTGTCGAATTATTTGCAATTGCTTGAATGCATACATTTCGGGATCAACACACTTTTTTTTGTTTTACACTGGTAAACTAAGTGTACAGCTAAAATTTCAACATTTCTGTTGAATATAACACTTTTTTCTTTAAACAATTTGGAATTTTTTTGACTGACTAAAGGAAAAACTCCTCTGTTTTTCCTTTAGTTACTTAGTCAACTTAAGAAAAATAAAAAAAAATTGAATAACTGTGATATTTCTTCCAGTATTTTGAATAAGTTCAATTACTTTAAAACTATAAATTCAGAAAGTTTCAGACTTTGACCTTGTGCTTTGTTTTTTCCACTTTCCTCCCACAATTTTTGCTAGCCTTTATTGGATTTTGAAGCTACAAACTGAGTAAATTGGCATAGGGTCGCACTAGAAAACAACTGTTTATGCCTGGCATAAAGCCATGCAGTTTTTACTGAAAAAAATTCTGTACTCCCAAAATCATTCCAAATTTATCTTGTTTTGTTTGATTACAATGCATTGATTTGATATCAAATCTCAAAAAGCTTGAATTTCCCAAACTTTGTTTCAATATGTGTGCAGGTCTGGTTTTTGTACAAAAATTTATATCCCATGCAGTTAACTATATGGAATGAAGTTCCAGATTCATAACTTCTGAAATTCTATGTGCATACAAAATTGAAATGCACGCAAAAAGTTCCTTTTTTGAAAGTGACCACACATTTTGTAATACTCAATGAGCTTTTGTGTTTATACATGCCAGATATGCATACATTTTCACTTAGTCATAAATTTATTTCGATTCTGAGAGTCGCCTATTTCAATATCCTCATCACTTTCTGACTAAGATGACATAACAAGAATAAAATATTTTTTATTCAGATTCATCAAGCATGTTAGATAATTATCCACTTGTTTCATGAACAGATAATTCTCTCAGAAGCACAGTTATATCTTCCACCGTAAGACTTCTCTTATAAGGCATTTTAAATTTTGCCAATAAAAAGTTTTAAGAGAGAAAGAAAATCTCACAAGAAATCTAAGTAATAATAACTCAGAAGTGTAAGCAATATTTTAGTGAAAAATGAAATATTGATGCCAGCCTATTGATACAGCATAAACAGAGCACATGATGACCAGAAGTCAAAAAACATTCCAGTAACCCTCTATCCTTTAATACAATCAAAATTCAATAGAAAAATTGCATAGAAGAATGAAATTTGAAATAAGGGAATTGAAATTGCAGCAGAGTCCAACTGACATGGGGTAGGAATTATTGGTGTTGTTGTTGCTTATGCCACCTGATCAACAGTAACATCAGATCAAGGTCCACGAAATTCATCGCAGCTAAGGGCTAGAATTATTGGTAATTTAAGGGAATTATTGGTAAATTTACCTATTAACTAAGTCCAAATAAAGTTAATTTCCTAAAATTTATTGTATGAGACATTCATATAAATTTAATAAAAGTTAAGAGAAATAAAATGAATATATAATTTAAAAAACGTAAAATGTACAGATTTTTGAAAATACTTTACATGACTTGGCATTAAAATGATACTGCCCATTGTCTAGTGTTAAGAAATATCAATGTAAGCTAATATTATGCAAGATTTTAAAATAACAAGAACAAAAAAAAAATATAATTTACAGCTGTTCAAATGTTTTTTTAAAAATCTATACAAATGTTATCCTTTTATAGGAAAATAAAATATTGCAATGAGATTCTTACATTTAATTTAGAATGAAGAATTTTTTATTGATGCAAATTCTCTAATTTATGCTTTTATATAAATAAACAATACCAACTTCCAAATATAATTCAATATTTATGATTAAAAAATAATTTATATTATTTATCACAAATAAATTGCTTTTTAAGAAAATATTAGAAACATAAAATAATGTAAAAATAATACTAGATTCTACCTTTAATATCTTTGCCATACTCTTTAGACTTTTCCTTGACATTATGCCCAGTATTTGGTTCAGAATATGTAACCATTTCTTGTCCATTTTGTCTTTCTAAAGTATTACTTTCACTTTTGAGACGTCTGGTACTATAATATTCTCCTTTCTGTTCCCAACGTAAACGCTGCTTTTCTCTTAGTAAGACTTTAGGAAAAGCAAAATATGGAATGGATACCTAAAATAAGAAATTTATAAATGCAAATGTAAAACAGCTTTGTACACACAAAAGAAAATTCTACAACAGAATTAAACAATTAAGGATGCATTAATAAATTCTGGGTACTGTCTTACAATTTAAATAAGAATTAAATTTAATTTTTTCCTTAAATATATTCTTTTTTTTTACAAATAGTATTTACATTAATAAATTCAATCCTTCTCTCTGTACTAAATTCAAACTTCTAACTCCAATCAATAAATATTAACACCAATTAAAGATTCAATTTTTTTTAAAAAAAGTAATAACTTATTTATTTGTTAGGCATTTAAAAAATATTTTTTATATAGATTAGAAATCAACTGAAAATTAAACTGCAATTATAAATAAATATTAAATTCAATAACATATATCAAATATTTTAATATTAACTAAATTGCACAGTTAGTCAGAAAATTACACTGTATTTCATTTTACATATAAATTTAAAATATATTATTTGCTACAAAATAGCTTTCTTGACTTTTATGAAAATTATATATATATATTTAAGTCAAATATGAATCAAGCACTTAACTAAAACTATCCATAGTATGAATTTTGAAAAAGTTACTTTTATCTTAAAATTTTACTTTTATTTCGAAAAATTAATTAAAGCCCACAATTGGAAAGAAAAGAATAGAAACATTTATATACAATACAGTTGTGGCCAAAATTGTGGACACTTTTGAAAATTGTTGTTTTTTAAGATTGTATACTTAAAGAAAATGTTACAATGCACAAAATGCAAAGTTTTTAAACATCATTTTAAAGAAAATTTAATACTGAATTAATTACAAAAAACAAAATTCAAATATTTTTAATGCAAAAAAAAGTTATGCTGCAATAACTATTGATATACATTAGATACTGATGACAGCAGTGAGTTATTTCTTAGTGGGGTAGCCTTTACTTTTTATTACAGCTTCACATTGATGTTTCATTGAGCTGAAAATAGTCTTAAGCTCTTTCTTCATTATTAAATGATGCCAGGGAACAATTATAGCCTCTATTAGTTCCCTTTTATTTCATGAGTAACTCATTTGGGCAAAAGTTTTCAAATGGTGCCACAAGTTTTCGATAGGATTGTTTCCTGGCAAGGGCAACAATGATATTTAGTCAAAAAGTCATTAAATGCTAATAAATCTACCATAAATTTTAAAGAAAGAAAAAAAATTCAGTGAAAGAATTTAAAAAAATTTATTACATTATACAAATTAATATATATGTATGTTTGTGGTGGAATATCAGAAACTATTCCTATTGAAATATTTAGTAAGAGAAATCCTACCTGAATTTTAATTATTACTAAAAAAAGAAAGTCAATTCAATCATATCACTAAACTAGTTTTTGCCATTTTTTTATTCACTGTTTTTTTTTCTTTTAATAAATTTAAGGAAATGTCAACCAGCTATATGAATATTTATAAATTTCCCAATGTGATAATTATTTTAATCCCAGCAGTCATCTTTCAAATAAAAACAAATACATTTACAAGCAATCTTGATAGTAAACCTAATGCCACTCAGTATTAAATAAATGATTTTAAAAAACCACCACTTACCAATAATAACAAAATACCACATATGACAAATCCTGCCCACCAAGCTCCAATCCATCTCGGATGACCAGGATATAAGTTTTCAGGCACAGTATTATACAAAAAGTAGTTTTCGTGATACGACAGTAAATAGCCTCCAAGAAGGAAACCACAAACAAGACCAAACGCCACCATACTGTACATACAGCCTATAAAATAAAGATAATCTATTAAGAACCAATGGAATTGATTACATAATGTAAAAAAAAAATGTTTAACAGATATTTTAAAATATATAATATTAATAACTTTTGTGCAATTTGTTCCTTAATAAAGGATGCTATAAATATTGTTTACCAATGTACATGGAAGAGCTTTCTTTCTTGACATGGTCATCGATGTAAGTAGTTCCCAATGTAAATATGGGAGTTCCTCCACTGCCTATTAAAATCTGAGCTATCATGAAAATAAAAATATACAAAGTATTGGAAGATCTTCCTTCATTGCACACAGTGGGATCATTCTCGTGAGATGGAGGATTGATAAAGTGCCTGAAAGGTACATAAAAAGGCTTTATATATTTTAAATAAAAAATATAAGAAAAGCCAAAAAAGTCTAAATTTCAATGAATTTGAACAATGTCATAAAGGGAAAACTGCATTTACCCTGAATGTGCCGGCTGAGAAGACTGGACGGTGGCTGTTGGTAGCTGACATGTATTCTCATCCATAGGATGAGTGAGATTCTTAACAGACACTGTGGTAAAGTGTTGCTCCAGAAAATAAGGAATACAAAAGACAAGCGATCCTATACCCATTACAATAATACCTACAAAAGAGAAGTGAGATTACTGCATACATATTTTTAAACATTATTTAAAAGAATATACAGTATATTATATCATGGTCTTGCATCAATATACATACTTTTTATATCAATTTACAATTAGGTTCAATAGTAATATTAACAATATCTACTCCAATAGAATAAACCATCATATGACTTTTTTACATACTTTTTGATTTGGATAAAAAGTAAACTAAAATTCAAAAATTGATAAAAAATGGTTTGGGATATTTTTTACTATTCTTAACTATGCTTTCTTCATAAATCACAATAAAAAGAAACAGTAAAATGTGAATTTCCCTAATGTATAATAAAGTAGCAAATTTATAAAGACATCTGTTTTCCCTCCTCTTATTAACCTGTAAACTTAACATTACCAAACCATATATCCAAACAAAGTATTTGGTGGGAAATAAACGTAGGTCAAAGAAAATGATGGTTAAAATAAAGAGATGTGTAAATACATATGTATTTACACAAGTGTGATAAGTCAACAGTAGTCTATAAGTTGATTGCTTATTGCTGTTATGTACTAGGAAACAGTATGTCCTAAGCATGCTAATATGCTACCAAATGTTACAACAGGAAAAACATAACTTCTATTTAAGAGAAATCAGCAATTCTATACAATAAAAATTGATTGAAAACTAGCATGATATTTAATAATCAGAAGACAAAAAAATCCAATTAAAAATATGCTCCAATTCTATAAACAATTTAGGATTCACACGGAATTTTTGTAATATGAGAGAATACTAATAAATATAATTATCTCTTACCTTTCCCAATCCACACCGGGATGTGTCTATGACTGCCAAGATAACTGACAAAAATTATGGTAAAGAGATTACCAATTTCAAATGTACTTGCAATAGCTCCAGACACTCGACTCGGAATATCAAACCTTTTCTCAATAGTAGTGATCACACTAAAATGAAATGGAGATTTTCTTTCAATGGTATTTAAAATAAACTTATTTTATTTTTTAAAAAAAAAACAGAGCTAGAATCACTATTTGAAATTCCCTAATTATATTTTTTTTCTTATATCAATACATTAAAATGAAATAAATCCTTTTACAAATAAAATAACGAATACCTCCAAAATTTTCTTTTACTATAGAGTTTTCCATTTTCTTTTTTAAATTAAAAAAAAAATTACCATTACTTATAAAATTAATATTTTTAATTTTTATATTATATATATTTTTTTCAATTTCCATAAATATAACACAAATACCAATATAAGTATGCAAATTCATAAATTTGATTATAACAAATTAGAAATTTTTCACTTAGTTGAAATTGTTTCCAACTTTGCAAGTAAGATGGAAATTCGACAAATAACATAGCAACATACATTTATAAATTCATTCAAAACTTATTTTTTAAGCTAAAATAGTTCAAAACTTAAATGTATTTAGTTTTTTTTATTGCAATATTTATTAACTCCATAAGGATATTTTTTTTTACCTATTGAAATAACCTGAAGACAAGGCTTGTTGAATAGTAACTAAAACACAGGACAGGAAGACAAATATACGGATACTGGCAAATGTCTGCAAGAAATGTGGACGGAAAGAAAGTATTCCACATTCTCGTAGGTCATAATCATCTAAAAAACACAAGAAAATTTATTAAAATATAAAAACGTCAGAAAATTTAAAAAAATCACAAATATTCTAAAACCAAACTAAAATAGTATGCAACATATTAATTCCAAGATTACACTCCTTATATTTTAATTTCCCTCAACTCCTCATACCATAGAATGGCTCTTCAAGAAAATAAATGTAACAAGTTCTGATAGCTAGTTTTATATAATATATATATATAAACAATTATGCATGGAGAATTTTTCTACTACTTTTTTAAATTTTATTTGATATTTGTAAACATTCACATTAATCAAAAATTTACCAAGGAGGGGAGGAGAGGGATCAGTGCCTTATGCAGTCCCCCCCCCGGCACCTACTAGTGTGCAAAACTTATAAGAACAAAGTCATTTTTCAACAAACAGACATGAAATTATAGTATACAGGGTTTTTTTTTAAATTAGTAAAAAAAGGATCAACTTAGTATAAGGCATGGAATCAGCATGCCCAAAAGTAATTAAACTTGAAAAGAAAGAAAAGGCACATACATTTCCTTCCAAAACTTTGCTGAAAATGAAGGAAAAATTGTACATGCAATATGACTACAAGATGCCATCAGGATACAAATGATGGAATGATTTTGGCAAGCATTAAGAGGGATATAATTTAATGAGTACTGCCCAAAAGTTGGAATTGTGAAAAAGGTGTTCTTTGAAAGGCTCTTGAGAATTAGTACATTTTTAAGATACCACAGTTCATATTAATCCTATTTAATTAATTTTATATGCATAAATAATCTAAGGATACAGATATTTTAATATTTGTGCACACTGTTAAAATGATGCAATGTGCATAACAATAATTATTGACATAATTTTTCCAAAAAATTATTGCAACATATTTCTAATAATTAAAAACATTGAATAGTACTTTTCCTATGAAATTTTTTTCAAAACAACCAGAAAAACAAACAAAATCGAAATTTTTATTTAACATTACTAATCTTTAGTAATAGCCAATTTGGAAACAAAATCGGTTATTGTTTCCTGTATAATTTTAATTAATAAGTATACCTCAGACAGAAAAGTATTCTATGAACAGAGCCATAACTTTACAACAAGTGAATTCCTATTTCTCAATCACATTCAACTGACTTGACAATTTTATTCCAAAAAAGATTAACTCCTATATCAAATTTTCAATTTATATTACATTACACTCTGTCTTATATTACACAAGCTGTCTCTTTTTCTGTAGCTGACATACAACTATTTTACAATACCACAAATTTGCATGCTATCAGCATTTTATTTTTACACATACCAGTGTCCCTTGAAGTTAGTGAAAATCAATACTTTGGTTATAACAATTGCAGGTCATTCTCATTTCATAGCAAAATAATCTTTAATTCTATACAGAGAATGTGTCAAAAGTTTACAACTAATACTATGTATGAAAAAGTTTTAATATTAAACTTTTTACAACTTCATTTTACTGGGGGGTTCATTTTCATATTAAATAATTACATATTGTCTGTAATTGGCTTATTTTTGAATAAACTTCAAATTTTGCAACATTCAAGATTAAGCACAATGAAATTTATCAAAGAAGTTTAACTATGCATAATATCTTCATATTTTTATAAGAGAATTTGATTTTGCTTTAATATTTTCTAAATCTCTCTCTCTATATATACACCCAATAATTTAAATTAAAAAAAAACACCTACAATGTCTAGAAGCTTTTTATAAACAATTTTAAAAAAAAATATTTTTCACAATTTGTTTAGAATATTTGGATTAAATTTTTCAATTAATGAATCTTCAAAAGAATCAAATTACAGTGCAAGATCACATAAGGTAAAATTTGATCAAAATACTTTTCTACCTGAATCAGATATTTTTGTGTGAACAAGGTAATTTTTTTTAATCCTTACTCAAACACATAAACTTAAAATTTTGTTTGTATAAGAATTCAAATAAATAGAATTCTATTAATATAAACATTACTGCTTATATAAACATATGAATTAATAAACCTGAATCAGATATTTTTGTGTGAACAAGGTAATTTTTTTAATCCTTACTCAAACACATAAACTTAAAATTTTGTTTGTATAAGAATTCAAATAAATAGAATTCTATTAATATAAACATTACTGCTTATATAAACATATGAATTAATAAAGTAAAATATTTGAAAATTTGTATAGATTAAAAACACTATAAGATTGAGATATTGAGCATCACTTCTAATTTTACTGTTTAACCACAATACAAAGAAAATACAATTATTGACAAAGTTTTCTTCATCAAAACAATTATAAGTAAATTTGATTTAAAAATATTTTTTATATATTTGAGTCTACATATTTTATAAGCAATGCTATAACAAAAAATTAAGAAATATTTTAAATTCTAGAAGATATGGCTGTTTAAATAACAGTTATTACAAAAAAAAAAAAGATTAATATGTTCTTTTTATAGTGAAAGTTGGTACTCAATAATAGTAAATTTAGATTTAAAAAAAATTATAAGGGTACAAAGAAAATTAATTATATAAAATGAACTATTTCAATGCAGTTTTATGTTGTTTTTTTTTTGCATAAAAATGATTAAAATTTTTTTTTACATTTCTATAACTTAACAGTAAATAAAATATATGTCTTGTAAATATTTTCAAAAGATTGGTTCAATAAATTACATAGATTAAATATTATATACAATTATGCAAATAAATGTAGCCCACTTTGATGAGAAATTTGGCAACATTGATGAAAACTTTGGCAATTGTCCAAAAGTTTCAACATTTTCTAACTTACCACATATAATATAAATAGACGTACATTAGCCCCCAAGGTCTGGTTTGAAATTTGATTTCAGAGTTTGGCAAGGATGTTTAAAGTGATTGTTTGAAGTCAAATTAAGCATGAAATTAGTTTACAAAGAGAAGCTTAGAGTACTGAACTTTGAAAGTAACAAGAATTTATATCTTTAATGTAACTGTTAAATGAATTAAGTTAATAAAACACGTAATCACTGTAAAATAATGTTAAAATTTACTTAATGCTGGACTTTGGTTGATAGTATTTGGGAGGAAAATGAATAAACTCATTGTTGGACCATCATTATACATTTGTACAAAATTATATACATATATTGTTAAGTTATATTTAACAAGTATTTAAGTTAATAATGCTAAGCCCTGAAAATGAATGATTAAAAAAAAATAGAAATACATAAATTTTTTAAATTTACGACAGAAGGGGGGAAAAAGAAAGATTTTTTTACCTTGCTGATCACGTGAATGTAGAGCAGCTCTGTCATTTTTTTCCACAATTTTTATTAGATCATATTTGCAATTAAATGAAATTTCAACAGTCTTTTCAGTTGTAGTGTTCTCTGGTGTGGCAAACACACCATGATGGGCATATAAGCCCATTGATGTATACAAAGACAAGTCTCTGGAAGCATTGCTTCCTGCACTCTTTGTTCGTCTATGACATCGCCACTGAGATACGAAATCATCCTTACAAGTTGAAGAAGATGGCAGGGTCAAATCAAGGCAACTTGATGTCATGATTCTTGAATGGGCTTCTTGAAAAGTCCAAAAATAATGCAACTAAAAATAACACACGATATATCTTCAAACATTCAAAAAAGAGTTCAAACTAGTCCTTTTTATAATGTCATGTAGTTTGCCCTTCTCTTGAAGAATTCAACTAGAAATAAAAATTTATAAAACATAAATATAACATTTCAAACAGATCAAATAATACTACAATTAAAAATTATCTTAAAATTTTATAAATATTTTACATTAAGTTAATGACAAATGTTGATGATTTATAAATAAAAGTGAAACCATTTGCCATTAAAATATATACAAATATACTAACATTAAACAAACTTTGTATTTATTTATACAACATACATTTTTTTATTCTACAAATTAAAGCAGATTTTTCTAAAATTCAGCCCTAATTTGAAGACAAATCATATTATGATACAATTTAGACAAAATATCCACAAATAGTATAAGTAACAAATGTACTGGTTATTAATCAAGTGAACTGAAACAAAATTATTTTAGAATCTAAATCTCTCTTTTTACTTTAAAATCAATTCTTTTATTTAATGTGACTTCCCTCATGAAGTCTTTCAAACAAACTGAATTCTTATTAACAAGAATAACAGTTGAGGCAAAACATTGCTGTGGCAACATTATAAGTTGCCAATATTCACTAACAATTCGTAAAAGTTATTTTAAAAAAGATAGAACTTATACTGTCACATTACAGATTGCCAAGCTGTGGCACTAACATGCTGAAATAGACGTTTACATGGGCATTAGCAACTATCTTGACTTCTTAGCTAAACTGTACTTTTAATGAAACAGAACATCTTAAGATTTTTAATTTGTTTCTTTTAAAAACTTTTCTAAAAGGAATTTCATGCATTGTCAATATTTGAACATTACATAAGAATAAAGCACAGACTCCAGTGTTAGAAACTATACTCATTAACCCGTTACCACCCAGTGATCTATTTATAGATCACCTTCCATTCAGAGCTCCCAGTGAAAACAATATCTTTTAATGACTTCGTATTGCCATTGGCTGGTTTCATTACACATGTGGCCATACCCCCAAATGAGATTTGAAGCATTCTGTCCCACAGCAGTCCAGCAGCTAGCATCTGATTTTTGCCATTTTGAAGCTTCAAAGTATAGCTTTCGATTTTGTATCCAGCAGGGAAAAAAATTAAAAGTTATAATTTTTTATGAGTTTTACATTTTCAATACCTCTTTATCTATTCTGGCTTATTTATATTAGAAAATAACTGTTTTTATTATTAAAATGTAAGTTTAAACATGCTGATCTATAAATAGATCGCTGGGCGTTAGTGGTAACTAATAATTTTCCCCCGTTTCATTTCTTCCAGAATGTCTCGGTGTAAAGTGTTTCATTCCGCCGAAGAAGCGTTAGAATATATGTTTTCTAAGGAAATAAAGTCTAATATAATTGGTTTACCGCCTGATGTGGATTAGTTAACTGACGAAGTGTATTTTGATGATGTTGAAATGACTACTCCATCAGTAAAAGATCTGTCAAGTAATGTAGAAATTTGTGTACCCATGGAAGAAATATAAAAAGTATACCTCAAACGGGGAACAATTCTAAGAAAGGCTTTGGAAGACCTCAGATGATGTCATCAAGATCAAACGTAATAGACTCTGTGCCTTTAGATAAAAAAAGACCATGTTATAGGAATGAGTGAGTGAACATTAACGTCGTACTGCTTAGCAACACGAGGGCTTTTGGCGATGGTCCGCGTAATTTTGAACCATGGTCAAGTGGCGCGGACGACACCTGAGGTGGCACCTTCCTCTCCTAACTACCACACCACACCAACGGTAGGAAGCTTGAGCTCTCGACAGATTTAACGTGCATTGCTCCCCTACACGGTGGGTCTTTAGTGGTACTGGAATCAAACTCATGACACTCTAGCTATGATCCGATGCCTAGACCACTTGGCTCCCGTGGCCACATGTTATAGGAAAAAGACAAAACCAAAGAAAATGCCAGTTATAGGAAAAAGACAAAACCAAAGAAGATGGCAGTTTCAAAAATGTAAGAGTAGAGACCTCTTACATTTTGTACAAAATGTAATGTAACTCTTTGTCAAATGTATTCCATTATATCACACTTAACTTTCACAAATTAGCGGTATAAAATTGTAACTAAGTAAGTATAGATCAGTAAAAGTATATTTTATCTTTTAAATCTCATTAGTTGTTTTTAAATTCACAAAAGTTACACATCCCCTCCCCCCAAATTTGTAATTTTTAAATATAAAACCACAGGAAAGTTACTTGGACTTTTATTACCATAAGCGCCCAGCAATCTATTTATAGATCACCTATTATCTCAGCTGATAATTACGGGAAATGGATACAACTTCATAATTACTCTATTTATGATATATGAAATGTAATTTAAAAATATTTTTCAAAAATTTCAATTTTAAAATAATTAGGGCGTTAACAGGTTAATACTTAATATTGTAAACTGAACTATGCACTTAATCAGACTTTGCAAATTGGTTTTCTTTTTTATGAATTTTCTTTTTTCAAAAAACTACACACACAGAAACAGTAATTTTAAACCTTATTTTACAAATACATGATTTAACAATCTACAATTCTAAGTAAAGTTATTATTTAAATAACATTTTCATTAAGTATAATATGTATATACCCTGGAATATGTACTTCGCTTGATATATAATATACTGTGAAAATTTATTTCTTTTGAAATAGTTAAAAGATTTACTATAGAAATATTTTGAAGAAAATATAACATGGAACTATATCCATAAAATAATTGTTGTATGCTCTTTTAAATTAGTATTTTGTATTTCAGAAATAATGATTCTTAAATATATTATAAACTTTAATAATAATTACAACAATCTAATTTTATGTATTTAAAGACCACTTATGTAAATATATATATATATATATAACTGAAAATACAGGACACAAATAAGCTTCCCAATTAAGAAAAAAGGTGTTTTATATAGATGTTTAATATATTTAAAAAAAATACTATCACAATATTTCAATAAAACAGATGGCTAAATGATTTACGTATATGAATCTGATATTTAATCAGTCATTTATTAAAGTTGCTACTACAATTTTGAGACTTACAAATTTGTAAACTTCAAACACACACAAAGATAAATCCAAATTTGAGTGTTAAAAATTATTAATTCTTTTATATGAAGAAATAGGAGATAACTGCTGATGTCAATGCAATATATCACTGCAAACTTATGTATTTTTAATTATTTTAATTTCTGATTGGTTGATTGATAAGAATTTCTAATTTAAATACTTATTATCGGAAAATAATTTTTAGAATGACAATTTCAATAATCTGATTACATTCACAAGAATGAAAAATGCAAGGTATCTGTTTGCAATGAATGTTTAGAAATTATGTGATGTATTTAATTTTTCTGATTAAATTTAAATAAAAATTTTAAGACCCTTTATTTTCTACTTTAAAATATTAAAATTCAAACTTTAGATTAAAAAATGTTTAACGCATTAATGTTTTTATTATTAAGCATGGAAATAAAAAAATAAATATGAAAGAAATGTTTTTGTACTAAAAATTTTTTATAACTTTACAATATAAAAAATATTTTAAAAAAAATTTCATATTAAACATACCACTGATATTCTTGATGTAAAAATGTTTCTATTATATTCAAATTGCATGATTTGTTTCAGGAAAGATCACAAAGTAAATATGAAATTTTCAAAAGCTTGTCTTTCCTATAATAAGAAATAAAGGTAAAATATGTTAAAAAACAACATTTTTAGTTAAAATTTACAGAATAGTAAAAAAAAACCAAGATAAATATAGAAAAACTTGTAAGCAACTATTTGAGAATTCAGCTGAAAATTCCAAAAGCAAAAATTCAGAATATCGAAATATTTAAACAAAAGTATTTACACTTCTTCTAAAGCACCTTTCTTAAGTTACCTTGTTTTTAAAGTTATGATCTTTTGTACTCAGTAGTAAACTACAAATTCTAGATAAAGTGAGATACATTATGATATAAATAACCTATATTCAAAAATTCATGATGTGAGAGCTACATGGAAATTTATTATATATATAAAGGAGAAAAGCGACTCACTCACTGACTGACTGACTTATCACGAAATCTCTGGAACTATTCAACCTACAGACTTGAAATTTGGTAGACATGTTCCTTTGATAAAGTAGACATCAGCTAAGAACGGATTTTCCGAAATTCGAAACGCAAGGGGCGTTACGGGGGGTTAAGGGCTTTAATAATAATTGTTTCCATGTTTAAACTACTTGATGTACAATCTTGAAATTGGGTTAGCGGATTTCTTTCAGAGAGTAGAGATCCTCTACAAAATGAGTTTGGTGAAAATCGACCCCCAAGGGGCGTTGCACGGGCTTAGGGGGCGTTATAGATAATTATTTCCATTTTTAAACTATTTGACGCACTGTCTTTAAATTTGATATATAGGTTCCTTTCGTAGAATAATGATCAGGTACAAAACGGGTTTTGTGAAAACAGACTTCTAAGTGGCGTTGCGGGGGATTAAGGGGCGTAATAGATAAATATATCCGTTTTTAAACTACTTCACCTACCTGCTTGAAAATTGGTAGGTAAGTTTCTTTCCTGGAGTAAATATCCGCTACAAAATGGGTTTTGGGAAAATTGACCCCCAAGGGGTGTTGTGGGGGCGAGGGGTTTAAGGGGCGTTATAAATTCCTATTTTTAAGTTATTAGACGTACAGTCTTGAAACTTAGTAAGCAGATTCCTCTCATAGGGTAGAGATACGCTAAAAATGGGTTTCTTGAAAATTGCCCCCAAGTGGCGTTGCGGGACTTAAGGGGCGTTATAGATAATTATTTCCATTTTTAAACTATTAGACACACAGTCTTTATATTTGATAAAGAGATTTCTTTCATAGAGTAGAGATCAGCTAAAAAAAGGTTTTGTGAAAACAGACCTCTAAGTGGCGTTGCAGGGGAATAAGTGGCGTAAGAGATAAATATTTTCGTTTTTAAACTATTTGACCTACCTGCTTGAAAATTGGTAGGAATGTTTCTTTCATGGAGTAAATATCCGCTACAAAACGGGTTTGGAGAAAATTGACCCCCAAGGGGTGTTGCGGGGGGTTAAGGGCAGATATAAATAATTATTTCTATTTTTAAACTATTAGACTCACAGTCTTGAAATTTGGTTAGCAGATTCCTCTCATATGATAGGAATACACTGCAAAATGTGTTTTGTGAAAGACCCCTAGGTGGTGTTGCGGGGGTTCAAGGGGCGTTATTGATAATTTTTTTGCATTTTTAATTAATTGGACGCACAGTCTTCAAAATTTGCTAAGCAGATTCCTTTCATAGAGTGCAATTCCCCTACAAAATGGGTTTTGTGAAAACAGACCCAGAAGTGGCGTTATAGACAATTATTCCCATTTTTAAACTGTTAGACGTAGTCTTGAAATTTGATAAGCAGATTCCTTTCGTAAAGTAGAGAACCGCTACATAATGGGTTTCGCGAATATCAACTACTAAGTTTATTTTCGGAAGATTAAGAGGCGTAATCGATAAATATTTCCATTTTTAAACTACTTGATCATCCTGCTTGAAAATTGGTAGGCATGTTCCTTTCATGAAATACAGTTCCTCTAACAAAGAGCAAAATGAAAATTGACCCCTAAAGATGTTTGCGAGGGGTCAAGAGGAGTTACAGAAAAAATTCCTGTTTTTAATTGTTAGACCCATATACTTGAAATTTGTTAAGCATGTTTCTTTTGTTGAATAGGGATCCACTAAGAATACATTTTAAGCAAATCAAGTTCTGGGGGGTTGCAGGGGGTTACTGGGACGTATTGACAAAAAAATTACTTTTTTCGAGCTACAAGAACTATAATAATGAAATTTGGTTTGCATTTTTCTTTTGTTGAATTGAAATCCGCTAAGAGCGGTAATTTTGGAAAACGGCTCTCAACGGGATTACGGGGATATTGATAGTAAAACTTTTTTTCTGTTAGATTTAGACTTGAAATTTGGCTTGCATGTTCAATTTACGGAGTAGAGATCCACCGAAAATTGGTTTTGCGGGAATCCACTTGGTTTTTGAGTTACGAAAGAGCAAACATCATTCTATGCTTCAATTTTAGAGATTTTTAGAAAATACAAATTAGATGAGTTCTGCCCCTTTTTTTTATCAACAGGTGACAGTTACAGGTATAAGTATATTTTTCAATTCAATCGAATTCTTAATGCTAGGACTTAGATATCAATAATTTATACATATATATAAGCAGTAAAAATTTATAAACATCATGAAATACCCAGCGAAGCGGGCGGGTAACAGCTAGTTATATATATAATCATTTATTAGCATATCATCAAAAACATTTGTTATCTTGTTTTTAAAATTGCAATGAACATTAGTAGAAAACAGTCAACAACAATTTTAGATAAAAATGAGATATGATACAAAACAAATAACGTACCTGTAAAATTCGTAATTAAAGTTTACAAAAATATAACATGAAAGTTTACACTTCATAAGTAAATTTAAAAATATTGATCAATTCACTTTCATGTTTATATTGTTAATTATTCCACAACTATATGATTATAAAAATATATGTTATTCATTATACATACCTCACACAATTGTTTTCATGAAAATTATGAAAAAGCAAAATCTTATATATAAAAATTTACACCTGCATTAGAAATTCATTATTTAAAATAATTTTAAATTAAAATAATTTTATCATGAAATTAGTTTTTAATTAAACAGTATCCTTCAATTGATATTTGTCTTTAAATTAAGGGAAACATTAGGAAAAGTTTAAACAATTTTAAGATAGTTCAACTGAATTAAGGAGCAATTTATTATATATATTTCTTACTCATATAAAGCCTTCTTAAAGATATTGACTTATTTTTTATTTTACAAGAGTTGCAAAAGCGCATGCTTGCTTAAAAGACTAAAACTACAACATTTTAACTCTTCAAACACAAAACCTAATTGATCTGCCACATTCAGACAATATAATTGGCATCACAATAAAGTATCCCATAAGAAATCAATACTTATGTCAAGGTCAGAGAAAGTAATTCCTCTTTTATAGATCAATAGTGTAAGAGAGCAAGGCTAAATATTTTACACAGCAATGGATTTAATGGTACTCACTTTTATAAATTTATGTTATATATAATAAATTTAAAAATATATATCCCAATATTTAATTTTCTAATCATGGCCCCATGCCTCAAAAATAACCTGAAATTTCTTATGGATCTTTCTTCTTATTTTATCTAGAGTGAAAACATTTTTATAAAATTAAGTGTTTACCTTAAAATTAAAAATGCACACATACAACTGTTCTAAAAATTATTATTTTAGAAGAACTGAAAATTTTCATAACTATGATTTTAATACTACAAGAGAATTAAATTATTTATAAACATATACATTTCCTATAACAATTGCATAAAAAAGTTCTTTGAGAAAAAAAACCCCCTAAAACCTTGTTAAAATGCAGCACCTCTATGAATTAAATTTTGAAACCAACCTAGTTAAATGAAATGATTTATTCTTTACTCTCCCCTTTTCTCCAAATCATCAAAAATCCATATTTTTTAACTTTGTATGAAAATTATTATTATTATTATTATTTGCTACACTGGGGGAAAAAGCATTGAAATGAAATCATTGTCTTTATTAGCAACATATTTTGAAATAAATATTTTATTTTAAATCTATTCTCTTCCTATATCAATAAAACAAATTTTGCTTGTACCTTTAGAATTAAAAAACATAGGCTAAAATTTATAGAAAAATTTAAATGTTAACTTATTTAGAAATTTTTTCACAATATGTAATTATTGTTTAAAGAACATGGCTTACAATTAACCTATAATACTCTAACATTGTAATCAAAAAATAAAATCTACAGTTATAAAATAATTATAGAAATAAAAATCATTTTAGGATAAATGTAATTTTAATTTCTATTTCTGGAATAAATAATGATATTCAAAATTTATGTTTGATAATAAATTTTCGAGCTGTAATTAAGGGTAATACGTTTTAGAGTACAGAAAAATCTGAAAAGTAAGCATTAAAATTATACTGAATATTTTGCAAACAATACCAACTTGTGATATTTTTTTTCTTTATTAATATATTAATCACACAATATATATAAAGATGTAGAACTAAATATGCTAGATACATTAGTATATCTCATATTAATGGACTTTTTGAATATATTATTAAAAATTTCAATATAATTAAATATAACCGAATTAAATACTAAGAAACAATCCAAAAGAAACAGATTCTTTGAAAAATTCAAATTTATAATTCGTAAGCATATTTAAAAAGCAAGGAAATAACATTTTTTAATTAAGAATTATTTAATTTGAGTTACATTTATGACATTTTTGTGTAATTCATTAGGTATAAAAATTTACAGTGTAATTTATTAAAAATTTATTTTTGAAAGCTCAAAATATCTAATTCCATTTTATACAAACAATTTTTTGGGGTTTCTCATGTAAATTTAAGAATGAGTAATGAAAAAAACATAAGTTATTTTTATGTTTAAAAACTCAATTTTATAAGAAAATGAATAATAATTTAAGTAAAATGCAAAACCACATGAAATAGTATGTTCCACCTCAAATAAAATAGACAAAAAATAAAATGTTTCTAAGCACATCTTTTTTAACATAGTACACAAATGTTAAGATTCAGTGCATTGTATTTAATCACAAGAAAACCAATTATAAAAAACACGGATTACAAAACTACTTATTCATATAATAAAAAATAAAATTTGACAATGCACTGACCTTGATGAATGAAATAATACTATTTATTATGAATATGTCCATTTAATAACACATTTTAAGAGAACGTATCTTTAAAATTTTCAATTAATATAGCTACATTAATTCAAAATCTATCGTCAAAATATTAAGAATTACCAATAATAGATATTTGATGACACAATAAAGATTAATTCTTTAATTCACATATAACTTTAAAACTGCCACGACAACATTTTAAATATGAAAAGTATAAGCAACGTCAAAAAATATGGGAAACTTAACAAGAGTTTCAACTGTCACTCTCACATGTATGCGATATACCTCGAAATTATTAGACCGTTTCGAAATCTAAATAGGTCATAAAGAAACAAATCTAATACAAAAGAAGTAAAAGTTATGATAAAATAACTACAAAAAACAAAACAAAATTGTACAGATATATCTTCTATAAAATCTAAAATAAATCCTTAGCATGTTAAATCAAGGTTAGCTCAGGTAATAAAATTCCAAGCATTGCGGATGTGCCAACATGGATAATTGAAACAGCTGAGAAACATCTGTGACGACCTCCACTGGAGTGAAATGTGTGAAATAATGTGAAACAAAAGAGTAAAAATAAATTCAATAATTTTAAATAAGAAATTCGATAAATTATGAGGCAGAACATAACATTTAACGTACCTACTTTCCCGCACGTATAACACATTCCCACTTGTAAATTCCTCTTTGTTTATTTTTGTACTGTGGCAGATCGCAGCAACAAAACAATCATGGGCATGAGTATTGACCTTCTGACATCATACATCTGCTTTCAGCGCCACGAATTATCTAGTGTCAAAACAAGCATTTTCTCAGCTACAGTGTGAAATTTCAACCGTGAGAAAAACAACACATTTTTCTAAAATTTAAACAGATAAATATTATGCAATTAAGTTGAAAAAAACATGCCAAAAGCACTTTTTTAAAATCTAGAAATACTTAGACTAGACTGAAAATAAAATGCAGACAATTCTGATTAATAAATATTTTTATGATTAAATTTTTTGTTGACTATGGCATTTAATGAAGATATTGATATAATATAGCTGATTTTCAAATAAATTCAAGCAGTCAAATGTTTGTTTTTGATAACTTTTTACTGTTATTTTGTAATGTCTCGTTTCATGAGAAGCAATTTGCAAGTCAAACGTAGGCAACTTACACGTTCCACAAAGTTCTGAAACAAATATTTTCAGTTGAATTGTTTTATAAAAAGCCTACTCTTGGGAAGGAAAACTAAAGAGTATTTCGACATTGCTTGAAAACATGAGTTTGATGGTCCATCATCTCTGCAGGACAATGAAAAGAAACAACGAAGCAAGTTCCTTAAATCTCCTTTGATGAGTACAATATTGAAGAAAATTTCAAATTTTTAATGTGATAATAAGCTTTCATAACTTTCTTGACAGTCACAAAACATTTTTCATTCGCTTTTATAAAAGATTTTAACATTTCCCAAGAAGACTTTTCTAGGGCCCAAACTTCTGAATGGAAGAACGATAAAAAGGACAAGAATAGCTAAAGAAGAGAACAAAACTAAAATAAAAGAGTAAATATTTATGTTTTATAAATTAAAAATATCATTTAAATGAATAAATATGCCATATAAAATTACTCAATGAAAGCAGGCTCTAAGGAAAATTTTGTGTGTCCCGACTATGAGAATCATCAGCTTGAAAATTTATTCCAAGTGTAATAATTCCAGAAATTATTTGGGTCTTATTTCACTATCAGTAATGAAATACTCTAAAATAAATTTGAATTGTCCATATTTCTCATACTACCTGTAAATTCTTTTGAACCAACGAGAGATCTGTAAGTAATCATTGTCATGTCTTCAGAGTTTATTTTTGGATTAATTCATGGCATCTATACTTGTGCGTATTCACTGTAACCTAATGTAAATATTAAGCAAAAGTTTTGTTTCTGTATTTTAGCAATTGCTAGTATTTTGTGCTTGTGGAATAAAAGGTTTTGATTTTTAGAATGGCTGGATATTTTATCGTTTTTTGAATCCAGAATTATTTTTACTGTTATGATTTTTTAAAAGCTATTTTGCCTTATTCAAGTTGCAGAACCAGATACGCTGCTAGCGTAATAGAGTTATTTATTTGCAAAAAAAGATAACGTAATAATCATTCCACTATTTGCAGATGCAATTAGATATGTATGGAAGATATAGCCGGTCTACTTCGGATAATAACCTTAAATTTTCCTAGACACAAAACCCTCGCATTAGTGTGGCTTGAAGATTATGAGAGTAGGGAGCCAATTCAGATGACTTCTTCGTAACTTGATTTCAGACTCAAAATTACGAAGTCCGTCTCCAGTAGTCCTCTTATTGCTTTGAAATGCGACATGAATAAATAATTACTCAGTTTGCTACTTTATATCCCTAAAATAATTTTCCCTTCCTCGTCAACGCAAGCAAACAAGGCAGTATTAACCACCAACTTTATTCTTCGACCAAAATTTTCAACAGATATTTCTCCTTTTAAGCAAATGCATTTCCTCTCCTCCCACTGTTCTGTTTTCCATATTTATTGTAATTTTCTATAATCGTGAATGCATTTCTTAAAATTAATGGATCTAATCTTATACTTGTTTTTATTTACAAGGATTGAAAATTTTACATAATAGGCACTAATTCCATGAAATTTATTATTGGCTATCATCACTTGCATATATCGAAATAATTAACCTGTAATTGTCGATGATAATTTCTTAAACTAATTCAATACACGAAATTACAAAATTTCTTTTTATATTGTATTCAGAACTATTTCTGTAGACTTTCTCATCTTTCTTCTTTCGAATTCTTAACCCTTTAGCTGATTTTCCCTTCCACCGTGCGGGCTGCCAAAAGCTGGTCGCTACTGGTTTGCCCGTATGCTATACGGGCATTGGTATTTTCTTCTTTCTATTTTCGATTTGCACATATTTTTAATTCTTGTTGAGAGAGTATTATTGTTAATGTTTTTAAGAGATGTAGTTTGTCCATAGTAATGAAATACTTCTCATTCGGAATTTTATTTGTGGGGAAGGCGAGAGTTTTTCATTAAAGAAAAGAATTTAGATTCTCGAAAATATTCGATAAAGAACAGAGATTGGCAAGGTAATGTGCAATTTGTTGCTTGAGAAGAAATGAAAATGGAAAGATAATCCAAAAGTGCCTATATTATCTCTGTCCCCATTACAATGTAAGACTTAGCATTACTCCATGATTCAAATTGCATGTGCATACGTATATGCTCTCACACAAAATCCTCAACCGTTTGAAAAAGAGGTACGAACATGATTTTTTTGTAAGTATGAGAGAAATTCTTTTAAGATATATGAAAAAATCTTCACATCATGCAGAGTGTTTTTATAAAAAACAAACATTAAAGGGTTTTTGTGTTCCACAATTATAAACTAAAAATAGTGTGAAAACTTTAAAATTGAAAATTAAAATAGAATTCTTCCATTTATGCATTCTTAAGTATTACGCTTACTTGCATGCAATAAAAAAATGCACCTTTTTTAAAACATTTTGGGCCAAAAAAAAATGGATTGCTTAAGAACATATTAGAGTTGTTAATTGTCTTTTGAATAGTTCCATAGTATCATGAAATTCCATTCGTATTTCTTGCGAATGTTTTGGGAAATTTTATATTTCATTTACATATTTCTGTGTACTTTCACCAGGCAGATGTAAGCAAATATATTTACAAATTAGCTTTAATTTCCTAATAAATTTATGTAACATACATAGGCACTAGCAAGAAGAAGGTTGACCTGGAAAAGGCTTCTTAAGAAGACCTAGGCCCACCCTGGGCTGCCAAGCCATTGAGGAGTGAAGGAAGGAAGGAATATGCATAGAGGAAATTGAAAATTTTCTTTTTGAAAATGTTTCATTTGAACAAAACTGGAGGGAAACATAATCATAATTTTTGAAATGAAGATTCTACGGAGTATACTTGGTGGTATTAAAGAAAATTGTAATTGGAGAAGGAGATTTAATTTTGTACTATACGTGTTATATACATATAACCTGACATTTTTAAGATAAACGGATGATCCATGTGACCCGGATGCATACTGACAACGCAATAAAAAAGGTATCGCTTTTTAGACCGACTGGGATCAGAAGGTGGTTAAGATTATGGTTGATATGGGCTGATTCAATGCAATCTGATTTTTCACAATTAATGAAAAGAACTGAAGATCAAAGATCAACCAGAAGCAGTGGCGTAACGTACACCCCCGAAATTCCCTCATTGCGGGAGTCATAGGGACTCTAGGGGGCCCAAAGTTTGACAGACGCAAAATAAGCATTTGGGCCTGGTGCTCAAAACCTGAGTTTGCAGGGGGGCTCTAATATTCTACGCTATGCCACTGATCAGAAGTCGTAATGGAAAAATGCACTGGCTCAAAACTGGACTGTTTAGTCATTTATGATGTAAATTTAAATGTTTCATTAAATTTTTAATAATTTTCTTATCATTAAATATAATTTATTAATTAATACAAGATTAAATTTTGAATTATAATAATTTAATTAACTTTTAAATGTATTTTCATCTCAAATGTTATACGTAGCCCTGTGTAGCAAAAGGTCCATTAACTTTGACACCACGTTTAATGAAATCGCTGACTATGATTAAAAATTGATTATTTTTTTCCATTTCGAGGTATTGTCAAGTGACTGCCTATTACAAACAATACAAAACAACATTATTGAGCCCAAGTTGTTATATAAATATATTACTTGATTAAAAAACGCTTTAAGATTTACGGTAGTTGATAGATTTTCAAAAAATGCGTAAATTTTCTTCGAAAAACAAGAGAAAATTATTTAAGTAAATATTAATTAGTTAAATTTATCGAGGAAAAGTTATTTTTCATGTATTTTTAAAAATTGAGTATTTCTTGTGAAATGTATCTATCTCTCACTATATACAGGAGAAAATCGACTCTCTCATTCACTAACTCATTACGAGATTTCTGGAACCATTACACTTACAGACTTACAATTTGGCAGGGATGTTTCTTTTGTAAAGTAGAGGTCCACTAAGAACGGGTTTTACGGAAATCCTCTTCCACAAGGGGTTATTGGGACGAAAAAGAGAAAATTCCACTTTTTTTAAAAAATACTAGACCTACATGCTTGAAATTTGGCACGCATGTTTCTTTTGTTAAGTAGATATACACTAGTGATGTTTTCATCGGAAATCAATTACCAAGGGGGTGTTACAGGGATGTTCAGACACAAACTCCCATTTTTTGAACTAATAGACCTACAGAGATTTTAAATTTGAAAACATGTTTCTTCAGTTGAGTAGAGATTCAGTAAGAACGGGTTTTGTTGAACTCGACTCCTAAAGGTTTTTGCAGAGATTTGCAGGGGCATTGCCAGTGTTATAGATGAAAAATGTATCGATTTTCAACTACTAGTCATATAGACTTGAAATTTGGCAACTATGTTTCTTTCAACCATGTAGTTCAGTAAGGATCCACTAAAAAAATCGATTTTTGCGAAAATTGACTCCGAGGGGAGGAAGTTACGGGAAAGTAAACGGCAAAAATATTTCCATTTTAGAAATTCCAAGTTCTGCCCGTTTTAGATAAAGAGACAAGAATGTTTTTTAATACATTCGAAAGCTAGGACTTAAAAAAAAATCAATAAATAGCCATACAAAATCATAAAATATCCAGCGAAGTGGGAGGACAAAAGCCAGTAACTTGTGAAATAATTTTTTTTTTAACCATTAAAAGGATAGAAATATTGTACACAAAATTTATTTGAAAAATGTCAAAAATTAAGGTTTAAAATAGGCAAGTATCACAAAAAGAGTCATTACTATGACACCAAAATTTGCCATCTGCTATTCTTTAATTGGGTCACTTGATACATTTGGATCATGCAATTTCAATTTCTGAGGTATCGTTTTTCATTTTTTCTGAATTTTTTTGCTTCTGAATAACGTGTAGGTTATAGTTGCGTGTCTAGTAAAAGTTTCAGAGGCCTGTCCTTGGAGAAACATCAAAAGCAAGATTACTTTATCTGACATTGAAAGGGAATATATTTTTGTCATTTTTGGAATATTTATATCACGCTGACGTTTATTGCTTACTATTTGACAGCAACCATTTTTTAACCAATTCTTCTGCCTTTTTTTTAAAAAAAGAAGGGGAAAAAAATCAAGCGTGATCAATTTTGAACTGAGCTATTTCGAAGAGTTTTATTATTTTTTATTTTATATTCTTTGTGTATGTGATGTAGCAGGAATAATAAGGGCAAGAAAAATTTTGATAAATGATTTTATATAATCTCCAAATGAAATAAAAACTCTAGTCTTTGTTTTTCAATTTCCTTGTCACTTTTTTGCTCTACGACTTATTTCTTCTAATCGGAAATAAACTTATTCTTCCCCCTTAAAATATAATTTACTTGTAATATAATTTAAATTATATTATTAATAATAAAAGAAATGGGATTGAAATTGGACTAAATAAAAACTTTCGAATTATCTTTTCATGAATTAAAAAAAATAAAAATTTGAAGTATTTTCTTTTTATTTAAACTAGAAATCTAAATTTCTTTGTTATTTATTTATCCAATGCCCATGCTTGGCTTCTTGACCATTTGACGTCGAGCCTCCCAGTACCGACTGACGGCGTCGTTAGTCGGGTGTTCATCGAGTCCAGTGCATTGGAACAGGTGGCCGCCATTCATCCTGGCATGGCCACAGAACGGTCGGGTCTCGTCAGAAGCCGGCCCAAGTCAGTGGAAGATACCCCCAAGAAGTCATGTCCGGTGATATGACGCAAGTGGGCAACGGTCTCAGCTCTCTCCAGGTGCCTTGGGATAGGACCAGGGCCGTTTTTAACTTCGCCGGCGCCCAAGGTACTGTTCATTGTTACGATCCCCCACACTATTTTCAGGGCACCCCCTCCCTCCTTCAGTCCTTACCTAGCCAGTTTTGGTTCGGGAGGGATCTTCCCTTTACCATCTTACTCTTTTCTCTTTCTTTGTTTTTGCTGTTTGGGCAGTCTTTCCATTATCCACCACCTAGGGACTCCTCCATTTCCGGGACTGGCAACATTAAGGAAAGGATAATGGCATGGTTTGACCACTCTTGTTCATTTTTTACTTTACGACATCCCGGATCACTCACCCACCCTTTTGTAAATTAGTATTGTAAATTAATGAAATCGTTTGCAATTAGAGTATAGAGTTTACATTATTGTATATGAACTGTTTTCTACTTGTTAAATATAATCTTTTCAACAGCTTATCGCTTTACTATCTGACATCATTGTTTTTTGTCGAGTCACTGTCATTGCACTGGTACAACAAAGGTTTTCTTCGAGCTTTGATCATTGCAAAATCAATAATAATATCACTGTAATCAATTTTTATGGTAATATAGTTTTGAGAGCGTAGCAACATGAAACTGTTAAGCTTTTAACTTTCCATAGATCTCATTTCAGTCTTTACTCTCTTAAGAACAGAAATGCTTTTTCATGACTTGCTAGTCGGCGGTACATTCGCTATAATTTTAATTTTTCTCTTTTTCCACTCCCAAATCTTTTGCGCTTTGAGCACGTGTCTAGTGTGAATAAGCGGAAAAGCGGCCCTGGGTAGGACCCACAGTGGCCAGGGTTTCTCATGGCTTGCCAATGCTCTTGGTTTTTTGGGTAGTGGCAGTACATTTGTCAATGTGTGACGGATCTGTACGTGGCTGTACTAATCCCTTCATGACTCGTACAGGAAAATATTTATTTCAATTAACTTTCACCGAGTAAAGAAGCATGATTATGTAAATGAAGTATATTATATAAATTCTGTTTTCGCGAGTTTGTGTGTTGGCACGTTGGAGTTAACATAGAGTTTCGAGTTAGTTGTTAGATGAAGATTGAAAGACAGTGGAATTAGTTAGAGATCTTGGAGTTGTCCAGAAAAAAGATTACAGAGCGTGGATCCAACGACATTGATCAAGCCAATAAAAATCACCTGCAAGTTTCGGGTGTAGGATCCGAAGCATAAAAAGTACAGGTATTGTGAGCTTGTGTAAGTAGAAGTTAGCTTATTAGTGTACGACGTAGTTATATTTGAGCGTATTTAAGCTATCTTAGACACAGTTGAGGGTCTGTAGTAGTATCCCCGTGTTATAGAATCTCACCTTCGCATTCTACTATCTAATCACCAACTTTAATTAAATTGATATTGTGTCTGATTGATATTTGGAAACAATAAATTAATTAGATTGAAATCATGTCTGTGGATCATTCCGCTTCTTCCACTCACCTAGCCGGGTTTACAGGTATACAAGAGGGTTCAGAGTCGAGCAGGAACCGACCGCTATCACAAATGTATGTGGTTATCATGCTCTTTGCTCTTATGAGGGTCAAAAGGATTTCCGGTTGAGACGACTCAACTCCCTGTTAGGCTTTTTGATCGGCTTTCTCTTTACCGGGATCCCAACGTGGCTTGGGACCCTTTGTAAGGCCACATTCTAGTCGTATGAAATGGGCTCCACAATTTTAGTAAACAACACTGAATTGTGTGTAGGCAGTCAGTTAGTGTGTTACTGCTAAAGACTGAAATTGCAGCTTTGAAGTCGATGAGGAAGACAACTTTTGCAGTAGCTAAGACAGCAGCGAGTAATTGTGTTCTAGCTTCATAGACAGCCGAGAACTCACCATCGTAATTGGTGGCGTTTTTTCCCTGCGGCCAATGAGCCTTCGAACAGCCAGTAGAACCATCCCGAGCCTGCTCCTTTTATTTCAGGTAGGTTATTGTAAAAATTGATCATAACTTTGTGGTGACCTGTAGCCACCCCTTACACTAATACCTTCCTGTCTATCTGAAAACCCAGCTGGATAGGTTGGAGGAGCTAATTGATCGAACAACATGATTCCAATTCACAGTGATTTATTGATTCTTATCAATATATTATGGATAGACACAACACAATACTAATTAAGATAAATAAACGAGAGGGGAGTGCAGAGGTGAGATATCAATACAAGTGGATAATAATACAGAATTTCATCTGAATCTAGGACAGCTTAAACACGCACAATTACAACTACGCCTCACAATAATAATCTGATTTTCTTAATCAAAGTCACTAACCTTATATTTTACTGCTGCGGTTCCTTCGTGACGAACTTCAGACAC
Source organism: Trichonephila clavata (assembly GCA_019973975.1). Lineage (NCBI taxonomy): Eukaryota > Metazoa > Arthropoda > Arachnida > Araneae > Nephilidae > Trichonephila > Trichonephila clavata. The sequence goes on along the minus strand of BMAO01002473.1, from coordinate 81,756 downwards.
TCTACTTAACTGGATGAATTGACGAAGACTCCACGCTCCGTAATAGTGAATTTCAATACTTTAAATCCGCTTCTCTTCGCGCACATCAAAACGAATCAAGCTCACTTAACTTGTCAACAACTACGTGTCGACTTCTCGATCTTTAATTCATTTGACTTCTCACTTCCTCTTACTTAGCTCCTTTCAACTCACGAAAACCGAATTTATATAATATTCCTTATTTACATAAATCACGCCGGGCTCTCGATGAAGGTTGGTTGAAATAAATAATTTGAATTAAAGGTAAAAAGAAGAAGTTAGTGAAAAACCGTATAGATCCGTCACAACTTATTTTTATCCGTTTATGTAAAGAAAACTGACTTCTTTTAATTCTTTTCTTATAGACATAAACTTTTCGCAAATATTTTTTACTTATATTTTGCTTTTTACGTTAAAACCGTATTGATAAATAAAAATTTTAAATAGAAACTGTACTTCTACAACGCTTTATAGAAGTTTCTAGGGTTGAAATTAATAAGTAATACATATTTCTGAAATTATAACTGAACTATTTATAATTCGAGGTTGTAAAACAAAAATAATTGAGAAAAAATTCTTAGGAATTTGCAATAATTAATTGTAAAATTATGTGCTTTATTTAACCCTATACAAGACTTTAAACATTTTTTTAGTTAAAACACGTTTTTAATTAAATTGTAGACTGGCTCACTTTCAAAACACATAAATGGAGATTTTTTTATATGCATATTTTGTCTCACTTACAAGTGTTTACTTTCCCACCTTATTTGAAATAAAACGAATAGATAATTTTTGCAGAAATATATAGATGCTGCAACAAATATTCTTTTATCCGATATAAAATAAACCTTTAAATAAAATTGTGAAAAGAGAATAATTGAAAATGCTCTTTTCTTTTTCAAAAATTTTTTAAAAGGATCGCATTTCTTTTTTTCCCGTTATAATAATACAATTTTAATCATTCATATTCTTAAAAATTAAAATGTTGTCTAATAATTGAAAAGTATTTTGAAAATCTTTCTATATATTTTTTACTAAGAGCATTTATTTCTGCAAATTATTTAAGTTTATTAATAGATCCCTGAGACTACTTTTTGATGACAGTTTTTTTCCCTTTAAAAATTCTCATGTAACCTTCAAATATGAGCTCAAAATCTGATTTATGAATTTTGAGAAATATAAACAAATTAGGGGACATAGCTGAAATATTCTAAAAAAACCCTTTTTTCACTCCTCGTTAAACAAAAAGATTCTATATTTTGTGCTAAGGATGTGATAAAAAAATTAAGAGTTTCATTTAAAAACCATAAGATACTGATCATATGAACCCAGAGGAGATAGGATACCCCCTATTCACATTCTTTTATACAATTTCATAGATAGGAGATTATACTTGATTGAAATAAAATAGTTAAGTGTTTTCCCATATAGTAGCTCCGGGAAAATTTCAACAACCGAATTAATAAATAAATATATTATTGATAATATTAAGCTTATTTCACGGATGTATTTGAAAGTGACTTTTGAAAGGCAAACAAAACAAATGAATTTATTTTAACAGTTACTAAGGATAAATGCTTTAAATGGCATTTTCTGAATTTCACAAAAACATTTAATTGCGTATGTAGGAATGTGATTAGGTTAATATTTATTAAAAAATTAAGCGTTTTTTTTCAGAAATGTGAAAAATGAGTTTATACTTACAATTGAAAAAAAAAAAAAAACTTAATTCTGCGATAAAATAAGAATGGGTATATATGAGGGAATCTAAATGACACGAATAAAAAGAAAAAAAAATCATAGATCGAAAAATTATTTTTTAATAGCTTGTTTGTCAAATTGTGCTCAAGATAGCAATATTTTCTTATATGTATGATGCAGCACCACAGAGTTTTATTGTCTTTTACCATTCGATTATAAACAAGTAATACAAAAAAATTTTTATAAGTCAATTCCTACTTAGATCAACAAAGAAAAATTTTACTTTAGTTACTTTTTATTAAATAGTTACAATTAATATAAATATGTATATACATATGACAAATCACACTATTAAGTGACAAAATAGAAAGCAATTTTCCTTGCAATCTTCCATTTTCCTTTCTATATAGGGTGGTGGACTATTTTGTTTGTTTGTTACTATTTATTCATTCAAATAAGTTTAATTATTCTAATAAAATAGTATAGTAAAAAGGAAATCCCATTCTCAGAAATTAGACGATCACAGGTAGTATTCAAACCGACGACCTGTGGATTAGAAGTCCAACGTTACAGGGACACAGAGAGCGATTTTTCATCCTATATATGCTGTAGGACTGTTATTCTTGTTTGTTACTATTTATTCATTTTTTAATATAATGAATGAAAGAATATCTGCAAAAATTGTATTAGCATCAAGTGTCATCCCTACAAGTTTAAAAAATGTATTTGAATTTGAGTGGATGAAGAAAAGTATTTTATTAACGATTTAAAACTTGAACAATATATATATATATATAGGGAGAGAGTGAACTAATAGTAGGAATTGAAACAAAAAATGATCCGTCAAATGACCAATGGATGCGCAGAAAAGGTTCAGGTATTTAGAAAATGAATCAGTAGAAAATGCAGAGTATTAAAAAAATAACTTAAGTATTACGTTCGGTACTTTATTGAGGTAGTAGATTTTGTTAGCAAATGTCAATAAATAGTTGGAACAAATCACCAACTTTATAATGCTCAAATCAAGTTTCTGGATCTAGTCGTATTTTTATGAAAGTTTCTTCGTATGGATTTTCTTGTAAATGAAATGAGGATTCAAAGTCCTATCGTTGTGTGAAAGTCAGGAGAAAGATACCAGCTCACACACACAAAGCGTAGTCTGCCTTTCTTGACCGTGGCTCAAATTTGAGAAATCGTTTTCGAATTGATTTGATCTAGTTTTTCTCTCCGATAAAAATTAGTCCAAATCAGATCTGGATCACTAGTACATGAAAGTAAGGTACTGTGTTATTTTAACAACTATTGGACAAAAACTTCAAATAATTATAAGTAAACGATCCTTAACATAGAACAAATACGGCAATGGTTAATCGCATATAGTACTTTTTAATAAAAACTGCATAAGTTATTAAAATTTAAAAAAAATTAAAAAGAAAGGAATTTTAGATAATGTTTAATATTTTGAAGTATCTTTCTTACTTATAACAATGGTATTAAAGTGCTTCATTATTTTTCTTCGTAATTTAGATAATGAAAGCTCTGCGTGCGTTTTGGAAATTTGTCGTTTCAAAAAGTTCCTAACGTTCTACATTTATTTATTCGACCGATAAACACAAAAATGCAAAATTCGATTTTCGAAGAAAGTTTCAAGCAAATTCATTTGGTTTAATATTGTTTTCTTTCCCTTTCATTCTTTTTTTCTTCTGAAGAACAACATGTGATTTGAATTGATTTCAAATTTTCGTGTGTACAAAACTGAGGAACAGAAAGAGTTGAAGTTTGCGTTTTTGGTTATTTTTGGAATGGGGATTCTTAGACCGATTTACCTCTCCTTTTAATAAATAGGTTCCATTCGTTTTTCAAAGAACAATTTTTCCAAACAGGGAGCTAGAAATATATTTTAAATATTTTACGAAAATGGCAAGACGGAAAATAATAGTTTTATTAATTGAGTTTATTATTTTATGATTTTCAGAATAAATTCATATTTATCGATTTATTTCAATCCAAAAAAATGAAAAATGGAACAACTGTCAGTTGATGAAAAATGCTTGAAGAACTGTTTTCTCGCCTTTCATGTGTTTGCAGTATCTTAAGAAGCATGGTCTCGAACTCGTGGTCGGTGTTATCTCTGCTGAGTGGGTGGTTTGAATCTCGGAAGTACCAAATACACTTCTTATAGACGGGCTAAATCCAGTGAGGCTCATAGTCTTTATGTTGACGTGGTGTAATAGTTTGGAGAGTGGGTGCCAATTCATGTGTCGTCCTTATCACTCGACCTTAGATTTCTAAAATTCAAAGTTAATTGCTAATATATGTTGCTTTAATGTACTTTAATACAGCGGATGGATACAGATTATAATTTAAATAGAATTAGGGGACTGTACATTAAAAAAATTATTCTATTGAATTTGTTGTTGCTTATGCCACCTGATTGACAATAACATCAGATCAAAGTCCACAAAATTCATCGTGGCTAAGAGGTAGATTTTTGCGCCTGTCGTTGCCTTAGCATTGAGCCCCATGCAGGAGACAGAACGATTTTGCTCGGTTCCACCCCAATTTGGAGGGAGAACACCCTGGGGGTAATCAGGAGTCTCCCACCTCTCTTCCTCTTCCACCAACCTCGCGAAAGGACTTGAGGCTCGATGGCTATTTAGAGTACCCCCTGCCGCGAAGACACTATACATTTACAAACATCCATGCCTTCTCCGGGATTCAAACCCAGGCCCTACGTCCCCGCATTCAGCGTCACTAACCACTATACCGGATGGGCGGCATCTAATGAATTTAAGAACAGGAATGAACAGTTTAGAAAAGAACATTAAGAATAGAATTTCGACAGTAGAAGAGCTTTAACATTAAGAATTTTACAAGAACAGAGTTTCAACATACCTAACTTTAATCTATACAGTTACAGTTGTTGTGGGATATGGAGCAACAAAGGCTGTTATCCCACTTTAATCCATGATTCGATTCGAATAAGAAAATATCGCGAATAATCAAAACAAACAAATCTGTTGCCAGATATTTTACATGAATAAACAGGCGTGGCAAATAAAAAAATAATTAAATACGTTGGCGCAGCTTCAGTTCATGAGCCAACACTACTTCGAAGTTGTAAAATTTAAAAGTATTACTATAAAATCTGGTTTTAAAAGTTCAAAAAAGATCTTATTTATGACTCTTTTCCCGAAATATCTCAAATGTGGCCGCTGTAGCCTAGAGGTTACAGTCAAGAACTCACGGGCGGCGTGTCAGGAATTCGAACCCAAGACCCACCTTACAAAGGGACTGATGCGAATTATATCCACCAAGGTTCAAAGTACTCCCGTTGACGTGGTGTGGTAGTTTGGAGACGGGGTTGCCAACTCGGGTGTTTATGACAGTTGTCAGCTTGACCGTGGTTCTAAGCTACAAGGTCCGTCACTAATAACCCTTTGTGTTGCTTCGTTAATAAACGTTCACTCGCTCACTAAAATCTCTTTCTCTCATTTTTTTAGAAATTTCATAATGACTATATATAGAAAACTGAATAGTTTACTGAAATAAAAAAAAAATCTTATTTATAAAATCTTATTTTACCCCTTATGTAAGTTTTGAAATTCTAGTAGTGAAAATTTTTTTTGTCCGAATAAAAAAGAGGTTGATGTTTAAGTATTTTTCTGTTCACTTATGACAAACAAAGAATTAAAAAAAATTGCAATTAAAAAAATATAAAACATTTTATGAGTTTGTTTTTGTGTTTAAATTTATTGTAGACAATCAGAAGCTAATAAGTATTCCATAAACAAAGTTAATTAGGGCAACTAATTGCGTGGGCTGTTTTCACTATCTCCAGAATTCGTTTCATGGTGAATTGATTACTACTCATTATGGTTTTGATTAGCATTATAATATTTTATTTTTACTAATTAAAGAAGGTAGAAAGCATCGTTACAGAAGAATGAGGATCTGATACTCTTTATAAATAATTGTTGTAATTGTTTACATCCAGTTTTAACAATCGCTATTGTAGTCTTACGAGAATATTAACTACGAATGCATATCTAAAAATACGTTTTGTTTTGCATGATTCTTCTTAAATTAAGGAACACATGTTCTAATTCTTTATTTTATTTTCTTCTCATCATTTCAACTCTTAGGTAGTACGCAATTCTTTGAATTAGGAACAAAAAAAGATTGAATGTAGAATTAATTTTAGCACGTAACGTGCTACTTTATGTTAATAAACTTATTTTTTGTTCGATGTAATTGATCTGGAAAGGAGACACTTAACGCGATATGTTTGGTTAGTTTATTTTAACGTTTTCCCCAACCAATCAAATTTAATCAAACCTTTTTGAACATTTTATTTATTTAGCTGTCATATTAAATGCCATGGTAGGTAACGAATGAATCAAATTACACCTACTTTTCAAAGTAATAATTTAAAAAAAAGAAGCATTTTGAGCTACAATTTTATCTACTATCTGTATGCTATTAAATTATTCTTTTTTTCTGTGCATGTATTTAAAAATAATATATATAATGTCTTCGAGAAATTTTATATATGTTACTTATAAAAGGTACTTTCTAAAAATTAACTAAAGATGCTTTCTAAAAATTAACTAAAGATGTTTTCTAAAAACTAACTTTTTAATTTCATAAAACCGAAGATGAGTATTCAGAGCTTGGATGAGTAGTATATATTTACGATCTGTGTTTATAAAAACATGAGAAGTCATTTAACTTCAACTGAATAGTTAACTTAAAAATGTCAACGAAAATTTTCTAACTTAAAATATAAAATTAGGAATAAGTAGAAATCAAAGCGAAATATTACTATAGCTTTAGATATATTTGTCAACTACAGTAGAATGTCGTTTATCCGAATCAATTGGGACCGGACATTGTTCGGATATGCGATTGTTTGGAAAACGAAAACCGAATGCGATCCATGCAGTATATGAAACTGGACACTATACGAATATTGAAAATCCTCACATGCAGTTCATCACATCATCACATACCATAACAGCTCACAGTTCAACAAAAAAACACGTTACACCCCCTCACTTGGAAACAGACTGACCTAATATTCCGCGCAGATGTTTACCAAATTACACAACTGAAATTCCCCAAAACAACTGTTGAGCATTGCACTGTTCGAAAACGTATCCGGACTTTGGTCCGGATATTTGACGCTCAAGATAATAAAGTTCAGATAAATGACGTTCTATTGTACAATCATTCTCTTATAAATTCTAAGATCCAATATGGGATAGAGCAGGAGTGGGGCCCCATGCGACCAGCAAAACGGTTTTTTTTTACGGCCCGCCAAGATTGAATATCAGCTTTGAAGCGAGATTTCTTTGCCGTATGTTAGTCTCCGGTAATGGAGCTAGCCTCGGTCGACATAGATTTTCTGATTATTTTCACTCCAACGCAAACAATAAACAGCTCCAGCAATTTATATCAATAATTTAAAAGGTCGCAATCTTAACTTATAGTTTTAATTTCATAATTTCTTTTAATCATTAAACTACCCAATTAAACATGGCAAGTATAATACCATCAATTTCAACAACAGCCGCAAGATAGGGGATTTAGACCTCACCAGAGATCATGTGCCCCGATGACCATTCTACCGTTTCTTTGCTGTGCGTGACCAAAGACTATACGGGATTTATATCCCTTCTTCCCTGTAACCCGGCTAGGGGTGTAGGAGAAACTAAATGATCAGAAGACATAATGAACTTCAATTATTTATATATTTATCACTATATTCGACTCAGACACAAATAATACTCTAAATAGGATAAGTATGATCAGTCAGAGTACGAAGGTGAGACAAGATGGCGTGACGATAATATATCCGATCATGCAATCTACCCCTACGATAACTTATACAAAGTTTATTTAATTTAGGACCGTGCCTAATTAAACTCTCTAACTTCTACTCGAAATAAGATCACAGTACCTGAACTCTTGTGGTCTTCTTATCCTTGGATTTATTTTAACATGGCTCCAACAGTTCAACTAAGCACTTCTTTAAGATTCCAACTTCTCGCTTCGTACACTGTTTACGTATACGTTTTACTGACGATTTACTTAGTTTCTCATCTATTCTCTTCACTAACCTTCAATTCTCACTTCACTAACTTTTCAAACTCGAGAATACGGAAAATATACATATTAAACTTAATTTGCATAATCACGCTTCCTGTCCTCGGAGAAAGTTGGTTGAAAAAAGTGATGGCCCAAAAGGAATCCCCAAGGGGATTGTTGAAAAACTGTATAGATCCGTCACAAGATTTATCTCGTATTTTCCACTAGGACGGCTATTTCAACACGCATGCGAAAACGAAACTTTTAACTAAAAGTAAAGAAGGGGAAAAATTAAAAAAAAAAGTGTTGAAACTTATGTCATTTTTTTTTTACGCTGATTCTAAAATTAAACGTGCTTACAGCTATAAATGTGAAGTTAGCACAGTAAATGAATTGAATAAAACCATTGTTTTTTACTCAAGTTACTTTGTTGATTTTTTGGGTACAATTCATATCTTTTCTGAGATGCGAAGTTAACTAATGAATGTAATTAATTAAAAAAAGTGCTGCCTTTCGGTATTCTCCGCTTCTATAACATGATTTTCGTGCCAAAAGAATTGCCCGTCTCTGGGATAAAACGCTCCTTCAATAATGAGTAACAAATAATAAGATTTGTAATTTGTAGTTAGACATATATAATGATACCTATTATAAAATGTCATTATAATATGTATCGCCATACTCTCATCACTTTTTTGAATGATAAACTTTTTTTTTCTAATGGGGCTGCGCATTGGTATTAAATGATAAACTGTACAATATGAGTTGAACAGTTTAAAAAAAACACAAGGAAAAAAATTAAAATATGCAAATATTAAAAATATTTCTTCACCATCCTACATCTATTCCTTGGATGTTCAAACTTTAGAGTTTTTAAGAATATACATTGAGTGCTCAAAAATTACGCTATCTAAGCTAAAAAAATTAATAAAAATAATTAAGCTAATAGTGTGATAATATTGCATTATCATTTACCATTGGTACACTAAATGATGTAATGAACTCTAGACCCGTTCTAAAACTCTAGGTGGCAACGTGGACTGATCCGAGGTACTACGCCTGCGCGAGTGCCACGCCAGGTTAGTCAGTGTTTACTTCTCGACGAGAGGTAGCTGTTTTAGCTCCGTCTCTAAAAACCACAGGTTCCCAAACCTTTTTGTCTCATAGACCCTTTGCCATGTTTTTTGGTTTGTGGTAGACCCCCTACTTACGTAATATTGAATTTTTGCAAATTTATTAACTTAAATGTGTTTATGACAGCTGGTACAGAGCTACTCAGATTAAAAGATTTAAATTTCTAACTGAAAAGAAATTGGGAAACAGTGAAACTTAAGAAACACATGTTAAATTATTTAAAATGTAAGCGATACATAAAATAATTGATTAAAAAACAAATGTTTATAACAATGGAGATGAATCTGGTGCTTCAATAATACATTTTCAACATTTGTTATCAATCTTGTCAGGTTTAGCCCAAAATTTCCTTGATTAGTAGAGTCCAGCCGACAACCGAGCTGAAACTCCTCACCAGGAATAGCAATTAAAAACTTTCTCCAATACTCTATAATTCGAGATAAAAAACGGTATTTACGCCTCATGGACCCCCAAATTAATTTTTTGTCGTCGTAGACCCCTTGCAGATCGTCATAGACCCCTGGGGGTCTATATGGACCACTTTGGGAATCACTGCTCTAAACGATAGCGGTTGTTGAGCTCCGCCAGTGAGCTTAGTAAGGAGATTTTTATCCGGGGATGTCTCGCAACGAGAGAATACGGTAAGCTTCACCAGCGAGCTTTGAGAAGATATAATTTAGTGTTTGTCTCTCGAAGAGAGATCTGCGAGTTCCCCCAAGGAGCTTTGAATGAAAGTTTGTATATCTGCTGGAAGCAGATGTGTTGGATGCCATCCTGGCCCATATTTTTCTCTCTAAAATTCTCAACGAGCTCAGAAGATTCAGTATTTACCTGAAACATGTAAAGAGTGTAAATTTTTGGTGTATGTGAGTGTTCTATGTTTTTGTGAGTAAATAAACAATTGAACATGGGACTCAAGTTTCATCAATTGACATGGCTAGGACATTACAATGATATCAATTATTACAGATCTCGATAATGCAAAAATTAAAATTGCTTAAGTACCATAATGTGCAGCATTTAAACTTTTTAAGCTCGGAGTTTACACTAGAAATACTCAAAATTTATACCATTGGATTATAAAGAAAGTCACGAATTTATACAGCAACAAATTTGACAATATTTTTAACTAAAGGTATTCTTACTGTAACACGGCATATCTTTTTTTTTTATTTCAAACCAGTTGATGAAAATTGGTAATGATTTAAATTAATAACATTTGGCAACTCTTTTCATTTATGAATATTTAATTTTCTTGAACTACTTATTGAAACTTGTTTAAGTCATGAAAAGCAATTCTTTTTCATATACTATGGCAAAACACTAAATTATTTTTATTTTATATAGTTCGTTTTTGTCAACAATTACTAATATAAGTAATCTTTATTTAAATATTTATTTAAATTTTTTATTACATCCTTAATTTACGTGAGTTCAATGTTTTCCATCAATGTTAATATTCCACTGAGTGTAGTTAAATATATTAAATTATAACTAATCCAAATGTGAAAAAAAAAATAAGTATCACGCAAATACTTCGTGATATGTCAATTCTGAGTAAAATTTATTAACAGCAGTTCGAGTCATATCCAAAACTAAACACTTATTTTTTTTACAATCAACTAGATGCCGATTATGTGTCACCTTGTGTTAAAAAATATAGAACAAATATATTCAATGTTCTCTTTGTGTATTTTGGGTTTAACATTTTTTTTAGATTTTTAATTGCCCTTCGTTTGTGATGATCTTTTATATCACTATAATTTTTTTCAGTATTTTAATATTTTTCTGCTCTTAATAATTTTTTATGTTCTCAAATATTATTTGTATTATTCTTTAAAAGTCGCAAAAGAAAATTATAACAATAAGCAATTTTTTAAGTATGCATCCAAGTGTTATATTTTTATTTTTCTCCATTTTACATTTGTAGGTTACATTTTTCTACATTAACTCTATTTCTATATTAACTAAACGTATAGAGAGTCTCAATTAAACATACAAGGACAAATAAGAGTATTAACTTTAAAGGAATATATTTATAAGGTTGAAAAATGAATTCAAAAAAGGTAATTTCTAGAATTTTACAAAAATCATTATGTTTAAGTACTTTTTGTGTTACTTATATATTTACACTAAATTTTCCAAAAGAGATAGCTTATTTTTAATCAGAAACTATCGTTTCTTTTAGTGTGATTTAAAAAAAAATGCTTTTTGATTTTTCTCATTGAAGCTCATTTCAAGGCAATTCTCATCTCATTCGCTCTCTTCAATTTGTGAATATATTTTACTTTACTTGGATTACTTCTGAACTAAAGCTTAAGGATTGTTTGTGGAACTTCTTCTTGAGAATAAGTAAGATTTTAAAGATATAATTCAGCTTATTTTTAATTTATGATGCGGACAAACATTTATTGAAAATAAATACCACTGAGTTGAATTTTTAAAAATACTTTTGGAATAATTGCAACTAAAATTATTTTTTTTTACTTGGAATATTATATTCCTTGTAGTCTGGTTCCAAAAAAAAAAAAAAAAAAAAAAAAAAAAAAAAAAAATTAAAAAATGAAGAAGTGATGCTGAAATACTGGGAAGTTAATAAAAACTTAATTTTTTTGACAAATAATATCCTTTACACAGTCATAGTTTTTATGAAAACATCTAAATTATTTTACGAGTTTTTAAATAAAAATGACTTCGTTTGAATTTGAAGTTTATAGACTCATTTACCGACGTCCACTTACAAGTTTTCTCTGTTGAAAGTCAAAAAATTTGGAGGTTTTCTTTGAAGTCTTACCATTTTACTCTGTAGGCATATATCACTATTTCTGCACGCCATTTCTTTCTTTCTTTTCTTTAAAAAAATGAAATATATCTTTACTTTTTTTCCTTCCTTGCTTTGTTTTACTCATACAGTATCCGTAAAATACATTCTTTGGTCTTTATTTCTTAGTGTTTCTCAGAATACTGCTTAAATTTTTAAATTTCTTTTTTTGATTAATATTGGGTTTGCATTATAAGATCCTTATTTCAGATTTATTTGCACATACATTCTCTATCATTCCAGCATTATTTTAACTTTATTTATGTGATCCTACGTAACATCCCATAATTTATTACCTTTTATTACATACTTTTTTAAAAATAAAGAAACATACTTTTCCATGAAAGTTTCTATTACAATAGTTTACTTCGAAGAAAGAATGCTGTTGTTTTGAAAATATTTCAATACATTCCATTAAATTCCCATTTATATATTCTTTTACTTCCAGTGAATGCTTCTTAGTACAAATAATCTCGAAATGAGAGACAAATAAAATTTTAAGACTACTTTTTTGTTATTAAAGTAATTATTTTTAATTAAGTAATTTAAGTTAAATTTGTGTTATTTTACACGTATTTGATTTCATTATAAGAATTTTTTTTTACTAAAAACATGTGATTTTAACTTTTTTTTAGTTAACAATTTTATACAAGGAAATTTTCGAGGTAAGATTTGGCTAATATAATGTAATCATTGAAAAATAATGGATATTTTTTACTTAAATAATAAAAACTCGTTAACGTTATAGTTGGTAACATTCAAGCTAATGTTGGGTGTAAATACTCTAGTACATTTAATCAAAAACCCGTCATAGGGGCTACTCTATTTAAATTGAAACTAAATCTCAAATATTCTCCCGTTATACATATAAAATGGAATATGACACTCAGCCTAGTTATTGTTCTCCTAAACCAGAGGTTCCCAAACTTAGTTGTCTCATAGATCCTTTGCCATGTTTAGTAAATAATCTGTTAAATGGGTAAAATTTGGCTTACACTTGATTATAAAATTTCTTTTAAACTTAAAGTCACGCACTAGTTTAATGAGAGCCAGTATCACATAGACCCCCATTTACACCTCATGGACCCCTAAATTAACTTTAGGCTTATGTAGTCCTCTTGGAGGTTGTCATAGACCCCTGGGGTCTATATAGATCACTTTGGGTATCACTGTCCTAAATGATGATTCAGGTTTATAAGAACAACCCTGTTCTTCTGATAAAAAACATTAAATAAAGATTTGATTTATTACTAATAATTTCACACTTTGTAGCTACAAATTTGGTTTGAATTAACTTTTACTTAAGTAGAATACGCTTCCACACCCCAGGTTCGAGGCTGAAAACGTGGTCTGGGCAAGGTCACTTCAGCCTTTCATCCCTTCCGTGGGTTGATAAATGAATACCAAGCTTGCTTGTTAACTTAACACTGGGGGTTTCGCTTCAGACTGACCACCTGATCGCGGAACTTCTGCTCATACACTTAAGCGTCCAAGGTCACGTATACTGATATGGGCACAGTAGGCCTTGGCCCTCATGGGCTGTTGCACCACTGAGTTAAGTTGGCTTTTATTAGAATTTTTTAATTATTGTTAACAGTGAAAAAATGTTATTAATTATCAGTGATTGAAATAAAACTTGTTTTCTAGGAAATGGAAATAAAAATCGAATGCTTTCCTTAGAAAAGATTATTGTTCTAGTATTGTTGTTGATTAAATAAATTTACCGTAAAATCCGGAGTATAACGCGCATCTATACTTTCAAGTTGCATTATTTAATTTTTAGGTATTACGCGCATCCCCTTTTTTATGATGAAACCTGAGCCTTACTTGTGCAAGGCTTTTATGCTTTAAAATCATTTGTTCGAGATATTACGCTAGACTTTTGAAAAAATAGAATACTTTTAGAAATATAACCTTTTAAGATCATAAGGTACGTCATTTCTTTTAAATAAACAGCATTTCGATGTATATAGAAGCCTTAATTTTTTTATACTTATCTCTTTTTCATTTTTAAAGGTATCATTTTTATACCCAGCGTATAATGCGCACCCGAAAATTTCGATCTTATTTTTGGTGTTAAAAGTGCGTGTTATACGCCGGATTTTACGATAATTAGATTTCAATTTTTATAGTATAGCTGTATTACACTGAATGCTGCTCTATATGAATTTTATATAGAACATTACCAAAATGATTTTTCAAAAAAGGCCTTAGTAACTGAATTGAAGTTTGGAGTAAAAAAGGAAGGAAATGTTCTTTTCGTGGGCGCTTTATTATATTGCTTTTACCTTTAGCTCTTCAGACCGTTTTCTTTTTATGGACCTTGAGTTGAGCGAAGTAAAAAAAAAAAACGGCAGTAGCTTATACGGGCAAATGTCCAAAAAAGCCAACGACATTAAACTAATCGATGTTCTTTAGCATGCCACTGTAAGGGAAAAAATACACAGGTTTGGGGAGGAATACATTTTACCTAGGTTAAATCCGTCGTAGGTAATTATGGGGTGATTAATCTTTTTGGGAAAAACTCGAAGGGTATCTTGATTTTGTTGAATGACGTGAAATCTGTGTGGGGACAATCTATCAGTTGTTTTTTAGTTCATAGACTGTCCCGTAAAAACAGTTCATTTACTAATAATTCTATATTTAAATTTGTCCAACAAGAAATAAAGAACAGAAAAAAAAATTCGTTTTAAATTCAATCAATAATTGTAAAGTCGAGGAGTTTTTAATGAGATTTAATATTTTGTGAAGGTGTTATGGAACACTTGGTTCCATAACGTTAAAGTAATGAAATTTGTTGCAAAGAATTCGAAGAACAACTTTTTGTTCCATTAGGCTTAGCTGAGCCAACATCAAACCGTTGCAACTAGTCTGATGCCAAAATACGGACTGTTGCCAATCTGGTAAGCTGAAAAAGGTTACAAAGAAATTGCTTCCAGATTTATAAATATAAATACAGTAAGTTTTTATTAAATACAAATTCCTAATATTACAAGTATACATAAATATAAAATTCACTTTAAAAATTAATTATTTTACAAATTATATGTTCTATAATTTTATTACATTTCTGTTTGCTTATTAACTCACTTGGTTTGAGTGGCCATTAGTTGGCAACGAGTTGAATAATATTCGTTTCAACAAGGTCTGAAAATTTGTTATTTCTGAATAGTGACTTCTAATACCCTGAAATCTGTGTTTTAAACAACGTGATTATCTTTTTTAAATGTCTTTATCATTATTATTATTCATCATAAATTCAGAAAAAAATGTTCTAGGGATAGGGAAATACATGCTGAGAGACATGTAACATTTCAATTTTATCTGATTACATTTGATGGTTTTTCATTAAAAAACTTTTAAAAAATTGTTATCTGTTGTGTAAAAGTTTTTTTTTTAGATACCAGAAATTCACACTTAAAAATAATGTCTACTACTTTATTCAAATTACATTGCAAATTACAGAGTGTTTAATGCTGAGCAAAATACAATTTATCCTTACTCTAATTACTGAAATATATTTCCTGAAATAATAATAATAAAATAAAACAGTGGGGTTTAATTTTTTACTGTTATTATTCTTTTGAATTCTTAAATGTGCTTTTTATTTATTTTCCATTTATATAATTGTTAAAACGCATCATAAAAGTAAAGTTGAATAATGCTACGGTGAAATTAAAACTTAAAATTAACTGCGTACAATTCTAAGCGAATGTTCAGTAATGCGGACGGCATTTGAGTTGATATTCCGCTGACCGAGCTTTCACTCCGCACTGCGTGAGGACTTTGGAACCAATTCTAACTAGTGAGCTGTGTGTGTAGACAACCCCCCCTTCCCTCCGTATGATGGGTCTTTAACCGAATAAGTATTCTAACGTGAATTTGAGGAGAAATTTTATGGAATGTTAGTTTCAACCGCTAATTATTACATTGTTGGCATTCGTCCTGAATTGATTAGCTGCGAACTGCGAAGTAACACGAATGCTATTGAAGTAACGCGGAGACAGGGATGCCTTAAGGCATGAACCAACTGAGCCCGGGCCTCGAATTTGGTGAGGGGCCTTGTCTTGTTCTCGACTCAGTCTCAATAAGATCATGATCTGAATATTTTTAATCGTCAAATGTTATTCCTGAACGCATTCTCCAAAAAAGTGGGATATTTGAGTTATATGCCAACTGACACAACGACCGCAAAATTGCATTAATACGTGATGACAGTCGTCCATGTTTAGGCTTAGGCTTACCCAGGACCGGTTTTCCCCTCCCCGGCGCCCTAGGTACTTCAAATTGTTTCACCCCCTCATTTTCAGAGCGCCCCCTCCTTCAGTTCTTACTTTGGCAGTTTTGTTTCGGGAGGGATTTTCCCTTTGTTTTTGATCTTTGGAGAGTTTTTTTACTATACGGGACACGTCAGATGGACCTGCCATGTCCAGCCAGGACTGGCAACCGGCTGCCGTAAGAAAAGAATATTGACGTTGTTTGGCAAATCTCTTTCAATTTTTACCTAACACCATCACGGATCACCCACTCTTTTGTAAATTAGTAAAGTAAATTAATGAAATCATTTGCAATTACGGTATAGAGTGTTTGTTATTGTGTGAACTGTTTTCACCTTATATTAATTATCATCTTTGTCATCGCTTAGCGCTTTATTATCCTTTACTTTTAGACATCCTTATTTTTTGTTGAGACACTGTCATTGAACTTGTACAACAAATGTTTTCTTCGAGTTTTGATCATAGCAAAGTCGTTAATGACATCATTGTAATCAATTTCCATTACATATGTTTTTGAGTACAAGGGAACATCAAGCTAATAGACTTTCCTTTTTCTCCATAGAATATTTCATTTCAATTTTTACTCTCTCAAGGGCTGAAATGATTCTCGCATGATTCGCTAGGTGGTGGTACATTAGCTCTAATATTAATTTTTTTCTTTTTCCACCCTCTAATTTTTTACGCTTTCAAATGTTCTGTGCCCTAAGCACGTGCCTAATCGTAAAAGCGGTCCAGGGCTAACCATCGTATGCCATCATTACTCATTTAGTCTAAAGGCGGGGGTCGGTTGAGCTGGTTTGTGCCCAGATTTGCGAGATTGTGTTATATACATTTATTCGCTTCGGGTTGCCATTTGTACAAGTATTTGACAACGGATTCTATATAATGACTTCTTTTAAGGTATATAGCTGAGGCCTACTTTTGTATGGGACCTTATGGTCTCAAGAAGTCTTAAGACGTCCCTGCACGTGAAAGCTCGTAATTCTAAACCACGATGAAATGACGAGAAGGATACTTGAGCTGGCCAACCCATGCCAACGCGAGGACCTTCAATCTTGATTGAATTAATGTACATCCCTCCCCCTACACAGCAGGTCTTTTGTTTCATTAGGACTTAAAACAGCGACTAGACAGAAGCAACGGCAGTTACGTTGTCGCGACCATGACCATCCTGTTACCGCGGTTACTATTCGACCTGAAAATGAAACATATTTGATTAAGATTCCACATTTTGGCCACTTTGCCTTTGGGTTCTTTCCAAACCACATTTCAATAGATTTTTGTCTTGTACTTTCCTACTTACAAGATTTATCGTAAAATTATTATATTCATTTGCTAAAAAAGTCGACTGATCTACTTGTGTGAACGTTAGAAGTTGTCTTAAGGCGATATGGTACCGTCTTCACAATTCTTTTTATTTTTAATATTTGATTTTAATTGTATTTTATAAAGGTTAATATTTAATAATAATTCCATACAAAAAATTTTAAATTTGTTTCAAAATGTTTGTAAAATTGAAATTTTTAGAACTTTTTTTTAACATTTTTTAAATCTCCAAGGACTTTTTAAAAATGTTTCTTTTTTTCCAAATTTTTTTTTCAAGTATCTTATAATATACCACATAAAACTGTGCATGGGTTTTTTCTGCTACTGCTCTTTAATTTTTTATTAATTTTTTATAGTTTAAACTTCAAAAAATTCTCAAAAAAAAATTTTAATTTTGATTTTGAAGTTTTGAAGTTTTTTATGAAATGTTAGATAAAGTACGAAAAACGTTAGAGCTAATTCCATGTACAGTTTTATAAAACAAACATTTCAAAACATGTATAAAAAATTTCAAACCCATACTTCTATTATCAAAAAATCCTTTGGGTTTTGAATAATCGTATATGTATAAAAATTCAACATGGTGAAATATGAGTGAAGTTTTCATTCCATAAACAGCATGATATAATATTCATCGAATAGTCTGAAAATTTTATGAAATATTAATTAGCTTCTTTAAAACTGCTTATCATAAAAATTTTCACAAATGTAAAACAGTTAAACAGTATACTGCCGTAATGAATATATAGAAGAAAACGAACGAATAATCAATATTTCATAAAACTTTATCTAAATAATTACAAGAAAAAAAAATTCAGAGCTAATGCACAACATGTACAAAAGATGTTTATGCCTTTATTTTTTATTTCCATAATTTTAAAAGCCTTCGCATGTTAAATATTGTACACGAATGAAAGCAGAATCAAATAACAATTTATAGGTAAAATATATCAAAATCTAACAGCTGCATATGTGCATTTGTTTAAATAAATATCTTAAAATATTTTAATAATAAAAGTGTTGAATTTCACACACATGGCATATATATATATATATATATCATCCAAAACAAATATATAAAAAAAGGGAGAGTTTTGCTATTCTTGTAAATTACATTTTTAATTATCTGAGTTATCAAAATGAGATTTAGTATTTGTGCTTTGGAAGAATTCGTTTTGAAGTTTTAATTTCATTCATAATAATCTCATAAAAAGCACGCTAAACTTTTAAAATTTGACCAAATCCATTTGCTCTTCAATAAACAATACACCAACTAGAATTTTTGCATGAATCGCACAATTCTTTCTTGAAATTGTTTGATACTGCATATATAATGTCAGTCTCCTTTATGATCGGTAGAAAAATAATTAATTCATTTTTTACCAGGCTCTTTTCTAGTAGATGATCTGAAATGTGGGTGTGGTAGTTGCTGTCCAGCATCAAATATTGTCTAACTTGATAAAAAATGCAGGTAAAGCTTTGAAATTTTGCAGGCATGTTTATAAAGATTCGGGTAATCAAATAAGCTAATAAAAAGTTCGATAGGTTGATGATTTTTAGGGTACCATATCATCTTAAGGTATCCGACTACCCTAAAATTGTAAATTTTGCCAAAAATTGACACATTTTTTTATGATTTTATTTTAAAGGTCATCTTATTAGCTCTATAAAAATACAAGTTAATTATTTTCCGTTCACTAGAACAAAAACTACAAGTGTTTTAGCAAAAGCAGATGCCATTACTTTAATCAAGATGCATACTTTAAACGCATTTTACTCAAAGTGTGTGTTTTTGAAAAGGCTCAGACGGGGACAGCGATTGCTCAAAAAGTTTTGAAAATATATTAACTGTTTTGTGTATGTTCTGTATAATAGTAGAAGTGTTTTAACCTTCAGATTTATCAATCTCTGTTTTATTACAAATTTACAGTCCCTTATGTGAATATAATCACTGTTTTTTTAAGCAATTTCATATTATAACAAAGATAAAATGCTCAAATTTTTGTAAAAATTAAAATATCTCTTATACTGAAAGTCATTCCAAAAATGAATAACATAGCAATATATCAGAATTGAAAAATTGAAAATCTGTTTATAAACTTTTGGTACAGAATGGGCCTCGTTTATGTTACTTTTTGTCAATTTTTACCCATTTTTTTCATTTTAGTAATAATAATTACCTTTTCCCTTCTTAATTTTAGCATATTTTTCTTAAAATGTACTAAACAAATCTAAAAAAAAAAAACAAAAAAAAAAAAAACCATATCTCCATTTTTTTAAAAAAGAAAGTTGTCGCAAGTAGTTGGATACCTTAATATAACAAGATATTTGAAATGACTCATTCACTTCTTTTGAGGTTGACATTAACTATCTCTAAAAATTAAATTTGAATTCGGAACATTTAGGTTCTTGGATTGGAAGATGTTTATTATTGTTATAATGTTTTGATATCCACACCCACACTGTCCTCCGTTAGGTAGACAGGCAATACCTCCTCCCCCCTCAGTTTTAATACAAAAAAAAAAAAAAAAAAAAAAAACAAGGAAAAGTAAAAATTTTGACTAATTTTTTTAAATTTTTACTAAAAAAATTAATGAAGAAAGATAATCTTAACTAGTATTAGACAACTTATATAAACTACTTTAGCTGATTATCCGTATAATACATTTCGAATTTATATTTTTATTCGGATAACTTAAAAGTTTTTATTATGTAAATTTTTTTTAGTAATTTTAGAATGTTTGGTGGAATTAACCTTTCCCTTGTCCCTCAAATTGGGATAAGCAATAAAATTCTCGACTTGATTTAATATGTGGTCAATAATAAACATCAAAAATTGAGAAAAAAATAATCAATAAAAGCATAAATAACAATTAAGGATAGAATATACTCTTCTTCTTCTAACTAATGATATACAGTGAACTCTACTAGACAAATTTGAAAAATTAAATTAATGGTAAAGTAATGTTGTATGTCATATCCCAGTAACTTACATATTATTTATAGATGGAATCAACGCATAGAAATTGTTATTTTACCGAATATAAAACGATTCTTTTTAGGGCTATATAAAACTCATCAAATTATGGAGGTTGTGAACATAAAAAATTGGTCAACATTAAAGGCTTTGACTTATGCAGATACATTTATCGCAGGATCGTTAGGAATATATTTTTTTCTTACAATACTGTATATCTCTCGGCGATACCATGCAATTAAATATCTCGCATTAATGTGAAATTAATGCCAGTAAAATAGGCAGCGATGTAAAATGTATTAAATGAGGTAGACGGACACATTATAAGAAGATAATTAACCCGAATAATGATCTGGGTTAATAAAAGGGAACTTATCTTATTTAAATATCGAACCCAAACGCATCATTCTGTTGCTGGCGACAGATTGCAATTTTAAATCACAATCAAGCGACGAGAACTATTTTGAGTCGGGCGCCTCATTCTTAAAATAAATCGAAGAAAGCGGAATTTTTGTTCAGTATTCCGCAAGAAATGGGATGCCAAGGCTTTTCAAGGGAAATAAGGCAAGGGCAAAAATAAAGCTTTTCTTGGGAAAAATTTCACTACTACTTATCTTCAAAATATAATTAGTGGATGGATTATTTAGAAGTGCTGTTAAATATTCCGATATTTCTACAAAATAACATATTAATTAAACAATAAGATTAAATAAGAAGCATTTTTAGTTTCAGACTATGTTCAAAACTGTGCTTTTGAAAAAAAAAAGAACTCGTATAAATGAATAAGTTTTTGATATATAATGTCAGTTGAACTCTAATACACGTATAAAGTTGCTTAAAAATTATACTTACAATAAATAAATAAATAAAGTGCAATTTTTTGGGAAAAATAAAAGAAAGAATGACATATTTTCTGAACATTCTTTTATAAAAAATTCTTCTACTATATATTTATATTTTGCCTTTATATATCGGGGTCGAACTAAATGATTTGAAAAATTTATGTTACAGTATTTACGCGAATCTAAGCTGCCATGAATTCTAAGCCACACTCTAAATTCTCAAGATATTTTTGTGAAAAAATATTGTCACTGATTCTAAGCCGCACCCCCAATTCTCTACACGTTTTTGAGAAAAAATAAAAAATTGTGTAAAAAGGTTCGTCATTAACCGATATTAAGAAATTAAAAAAAAAATTTAATGAGAAAAAAATAAAAATTTAATAATTTATTTATTTTACCAATACTAAAAACTTTCAACTGCATACGTGAACCTATAATTACTCTAACCGTCTGTATTATGTTTTGAAAAGGATTCGTCACATTCATTGTAACTGACTTCAGAACCGGTGCTGGCATCGCCATATTCGCACGCGGCGCGCCGTCGCGGCGTCGCCTTCCGTGCCATCCAATGTATTTATTATGAAGCATTTTTTAAAAAGAATATATTATAGAAGAATGTAAAAGAATTATATTAAGGACCGTTGGACATTTACAAGCAAAAAATACATCATTTTATTTACTCCATTAACGTATATTTGTCTAGTGTTAAGGATTCCTGGCTTTCATCCAGGCGGGCCCGGGTTCAATTCCCGGCAAAGGAAGTTCTTTCTTTTGGGGGCCGTGGGTAGCCTAGTGGTTAGAGCATCGGAAGCCTTATGCCACTAAATATCCGCAGAGTGCACACGGAGTACGTGCTCGTTAAATCATTGGGTCCGAATGGTGTCGACATTTATCGTGAGCAAAATCGTACTGTCACCTTCATGGGCTCAAAGCTTCGGCTAACGACAGACGTATCTCTAGCCCGTTGCCATGACGAATTTCGTGGGCCTCGCTCTGACTACGTCAGACAGGTGGCATAAGTAACAACAACAACATATATATTTGTTTCATCCGTGTCAAATTTTCAGTGGCTCCTGCTTTGTTTCCGTTTTTTTCTACATGTAAAATTGCTTCCCTTTTCATACTTGCATCTTAATGAGCTCCCTCTCTCTCGTCTTGATACTATTACCTGTATCTTGGATGTTTAGGTGATTAAAAGAAAGAGTTTATAGCGAGTGGACAATGATTTTTAGGATAGACTGAATTCTGAAGATAAACCGTGGAATGATATAAGTCATCGATGCAAGTTGCCTGTATGAACGGTTACATTTTTCCTTTTGAAAGGGGTGGAAACTCAATTTCCCTCATCAAACAAATGTTTTGCCTTCGACTCTAAGCCTCACCTGACTTTCAGTAGCACTAGCACGGGAAAAATGGTGTGGCTTAGATTCGAGTAAATCCGGTATTTACAGAATTACGATCAACTGAAATAATAGCTTGTGTTTTTTTGTTAAAATTTCTCTCTCTCTCTCTCTCTATATATATATACAAATAAATATATACCTTGATATAGCAAGATATGAATATATATAAATCCATTTCTGAATTATATTTTTCAAAAATTTTAATTCGACATCGGTATAGCAGCCTAGCTGTTTATAAACAAATTATTACTATAAGCTAGGCATTTTTCCTAAAAAAAGAATGTTTTGAATATATGTCATTCTTTTCTTCATTTTTTACCAAAATTTTGCATTCAAATATTTTTTTTTCTGATAATAATATCCATAAAATAATTTTATATGTATATTTTAATTCTACTGACATTAAATATAAAAAAAATTATCTATTTATACGCTTTTTTAAAATCCTGTTTTTGAACATAATCACCTTAAAAGTATATCAGGTATTGAATGCACAGAAAGCTCACTAGTCCGTTTATTGCTTGTGAAACGTTGAATAAAATGGTTATTCAAAATGTCCACTTATTGATATATTTATAAACCTTACTTGTGTTTCAGAAGTATATAATATTTTTCAAAATACCGTATTTATATTTGAATCTAAGCCGCACTATTTATCCAGTGTTAAAGTTACAGAAAATCGGGTGTGGCTTAGAATCGAAGGTAAAGCATTTGTTGGATGGAGGACATTGAGTTTTCCCCCCTTCCAAAAGGAAAAGGGTAACCCCGTCCATTCTGGCCACTGCATCGATGACTTTACCCATTCCTCAGTTTATCTCGAATCTTCAGTCTCTTAAACATCGCTGTCTGGTCGTATTTAGGAAATATTTTTTGTGTACGCTTTCTATTAATAACCTAAGCATCGGAGATATTGGTAACGGCATCAAGACGAGTTCACTATGACGTAAGTATGGAAAGAGAGGCAATCTTATATGCAGGGGGAAAAAAAACGGAAACAGAGCAGCGGTAACTGAAAATTTGACACAGATGAAACAAATATACGTTGGCGGTTCCTGCTTCCCTCTGAACCCCCTTGTCTACCCTCGGACCTGGCTAGGTGTGTGGGAGAAACTGAATAATCAGTAGACATGATTCACTCTAATTATTTTATTGTCACCAAAATATCAAGCAGACACAATAGCAATCTAATTAAGATAACAGATCAGATAACAGAGCGTGGAGATGAGACTTGTTAGCCTGGGGATATTAATACGGACCCTCAACTGATTCCACGATAACTTAAACAAGCTCAATATAAACTACGTCGCGCACTATGCCTACACTTGAGTCTTTGAAAGCGATCCTTATCCGGATTTAATCACCGTCGATTGATCCTCTCTCAGAAATCTGCAATTGATAAACTCCGATTGCACTTAATCATTTCATGATCCTTCACTCTCCAACTAACCAACTAAATCTTAAAACTCGGAATACAGAATATATATAATGTACTTAATTTGCATAATCACGCTTTCTTCACTCGGTGAAAGTTGGTTGAATTAAATATTTTCCTTAAAGATTCCTGAAGGGGTTAGAAGAGCCGCGTATAGATCCGTCACACGTTAATGGCATAAAGAAAATGATATAATTTTTGTTTGTAAAGGTTCGACAGTCTTTAATAATTCTTTTTAAATTCTTCTATAACATATTCTTTGAAAGAATGTTGCATAACAAATGCATTGGATGGAACGGAAGACGACATTGTGTGGGAAAATAGCGACGCCGCACAGTGGTCAGTTTTCCCGATCTGGTGCACGGAAACCCCAAAAATGAAATTGCGCGGAAATAAAAAACAACCCACAATTTATGGTCCTCTTGAGTTCCCTAGCCATGTGGTAAACATTTTTTGTCAGTACGCGAATGGAAATTTTTAACAACCATCGGGTTTTTTCTTTCTACAAGAAACACTTGCGAGCCTCATTTTCCAGTCGGTAGTTCAATCCTTTCCTGTGAAAAAGATTTTGCAGATTTTAGTGGGATTTTTTTTTGAAAATACATGCCATGGATAAGTAATTTCTTGATTTGACTTTCAAATTAGGTTCAAGTTCGATTATAAATTATAAAAAAAATAACATTTAGCACAGCATGCAACTCCTACTAACGTATGTTGGTTTTTTGTATTTAATGGACTAGAACTTTTGGGATTGACACGGATTGATCATAGTAACACTTAAGTCACATAGAGTAGAAAGAGAACCTTAATTTAATACCAAATCTAGCTGCTACTTCCTGCTACTCCCATAGTTATGATTTTTTATTCAGCGTTGGCCGATGGTATTACTCGGCGTGCCTTATTCGATGTGTGGAAGAAAGGGCAAGATCCCAAGCGCAAAACTAATACTGTTTTGAGTTTTGTTAGGACTACAACGGACTCTGATAAATATGAGGGCCAGCCGCAATTTTAATTTAGAAAAATTGTTAAAAATCTCTGATCTTTTGTGGCTGAAAAATGGATTAGGTGCCGTAGAAATGAAAAGTTCTTCTTCAAGTTGAATACTGCGTGCTTATCGGGGAGAGTAAGATTTATACCATCCAAATCAACTCCAGGTTGACTCTAAAAATCATTTGAGGAATGCAAAGCCACGGCAAAGAGGGAAAGAGTGTACGCGCGCGTCCTCTTCTTGCTTCAGCAAGAAAGCAAGAACTAGCATTTGCAACAAGAATGTCAATGCAAGCAGCTGGAGAAAGAGATGCTGCCTTAATTTTGAAACATGTGACTACTTTCTCACCTAGACGTGCTACTCGCCTGAAGAAATGCTTAGCCCGTCAGCCAGAATCGGCGAAAAAAATGACTCCTGACCAAACCTTGGCTCTTTATGTTGACACCAAAATGTTAAAAGGCCAATATAATAGAATAAAAGGAAATAGCAAAGAGTTCCATACTGTGATATTTACTTCAACTATAATAAGCTTATAGAGTCAAAAATTAACTGTTATCCTCCTGGTATCGTCATTGATGGAATATCAGCAGAGGTTCCAATGCAAGCGCTTGTTTACCACACCTTATGCAGATTAGCCAAAGCTCGGGAAGATGTTTTAAAACAAATTGATACCCAAAATAGCATTATATCACTGAAGGCGAGGTTTAAAGCTGATGCATGGTAGATACCTAAAGGTTCGCCAGAGTAATAATTTTATAATTTTAGCTCTCCATCATTTGTTTTTCATAAAAATATAATATTTCGATATTATGTGAAGCAAAAAACTTTAAATGTGGGAGATATTAGGCTTTTGGTTAAATTTTAGGATATATATATATATCATTTTATTATTTTTTTTCTCCAAAATTAATTAAGATTTTGTAAAATTGATCCCTAAAGGTGTTTAAAACGTACTTAGAAATATTACAAAAATTTAATTAACACAAAAAGAATTTTAAAAAATTTCAAATTTCTTAAAAAAATTAAATTTGTAAAATTTTGTGAATTTTATGTGTGAAATTTTATCTCGTATCATTTTCTTAAATAAAAATGTTTTATGAAATGCTAAAATATAATTTTTAAATACATAAATAAAAAAAAATGCTTAAAGGGTGCCGAGTGCTTTTAAACACTAAGTATTAACCTTTACTGTATATGTACATTGTTATGTTGGATTGTATTTGTTTAATATGTTAAAATTTAATTTTTTTAACATGCCACTCTATTTCTTGTATATATTCTCCCATGTGTGTCAAATTACTGCTTCTGTTAATATCTTTAGATCCTTGTTTAAAAACTAGTTTCCCACAGCAATCATTTATTCTTGATCAAATTCAAACTTGACATAAATTAGTTAAGACCCTATTCACCTTATTTCTTGGTAAAAAACAAAAGAGAATAACCAATTTACATAAATTACTACGATTTTTGATCATTAGTTATAATTATGAAGACTTCAAAGCTATAAAATAATTTCCGTGCGCCAGATCGGGAAAACTGACCACTGTGCGCCGGCACCATCTCC
The DNA here is from genome assembly GCA_019973975.1 of Trichonephila clavata. Taxonomy (NCBI): domain Eukaryota; kingdom Metazoa; phylum Arthropoda; class Arachnida; order Araneae; family Nephilidae; genus Trichonephila; species Trichonephila clavata. Next base: position 55,183 of record BMAO01002473.1, on the reverse strand, counting down.
GAAGTCAGCTGTGACAATGGAAATGATGAATGATTTTCGAAACACATCATACTGACGGTTAGAGTAATTATAGGTGCATGTATGTATTAGAAAGTTTTTAATACCGGTGAAATAAATTACTTAACTTCTTATTATTTCTCATTAAATTTTTGTAAAAAAATTTTTAAGTTTCGGATTTTGATGAACCTTTTGCATAATTTTTTTTAATTATTTTTTTCTCATTAATGTGGATAAAATTGGATGTGCGGCTTAAATTCGAGTAAATACGGTGTTGTTTTCTTAAATTTTAGAGATACGAGCGTAGTACTTTAAAAAAAATAAATACTATAAGAAAGTACACCTATTCATTGATGTATATAATAGTTTTATTTCAACGACAGTGAGATGCAATTCATTCAAAAAAGAACGTTTGCCCTAAATATCGATATAAAACGGATGCCTCTGATAAAAATCTCTCCGAAACAATACAATGAGAGTAAGAACGATTCTGTTTGTTATAAGAATGTTTATAATGGGGTAATATCTGCTAACGTATTCTCAAACGTGACGATTCACTTAATAAAACCACAATTGCTGTATTTAATAGCAACGAAATCCTTTTGTGTTTCGTATCAGCATAATATAAATATTCATAATGTTTGCTGTGTGTTTGTAGATTAACTACTTAACGTTATCTAGATCGAAATTAACGTAACGTTGCGTTCTACAAAAAACCAGCTCACCTTATGATAATTATAGAATTCGTGCATATCATAGTTCAAACGAAAAAAAATAAAAGCTATAATTTATTCCATGCAACGAAAATTATTTTTGTTTGATATTCATAGGCTTTAATTATGATACTGTCAACTTGTCCAAGTGAGTTTTTATTATTCACATTCACAATGGATCCCGATGTACTAGAAAATCCAAGACATAAAAAAAAAATCGTTCTCTATGTGAGCCAATGAAGTTAAACGTGCGTAGAATTTTCACAGAAGCCATCGTAGCTTCTTGCCAAAGTTTCTGCTGAATAAGGGTTCGATAAGTGTCCCTAAACATATTATTTGGATGTAATCCAACTTGCTAGATGGGCAAAGGCAAAGTGAGAAATATTTTATTATTATTTTTTTAAAATTGAAGACAGCTATTACCCTCTGGACACGATCTTACGAGCCCCTTTAAAATAATAGCGTTATTTATAAAATATTTTATGATGGAAATGATTTAAATATGCTTAACGATTCAATGTAAGTATAAAAACATATTGCCGAAATATTAAAATAGAGAAAAAATAATCGTTTTGAATTCGATCAATAAGAAAACCCACAAAATTCTGGGAAAAATTGCTTAAAAGAGCGAGAGACACACACAAAAATAATATAAAACTATTTAAATTTACAGAAATAATTTTTAATTGAAAAATAAAATGGACTATAATCAATTTCTAGCAACAAAAGCGACTTGAACTGTACTATTTTGAGTCCTCTAGAATCCTTTTTGAATACATACACTTTATTTCTAATGGCCTCATGTTTCGACTTCTTATATTTTTTTCAAAAGTAATTTTTTTAAACATAGCCTTGCATTTAAAATACATCATATCATTATATCATTCAACTTTCGTTTGAAAGGCATACGATCCTAAGCATAATGAATGTACTCTATAATTGATATAAAATCTCTCTTTTTTTTAGATTTTTTTAAAAATTTGTTTACCAGTTTAAAAAAAAAAACTAATGTAAACTTTCACAAAAAATTGTTTTCAATGCAGCCGTTTATAAAGTATTTTTTTAAAATTATTAAATTAATTTTTAAGTGATAGGTAATTTTCCATGTCTTCATAAGATCATAAAACTTTCATATAGCTTTTCTTTGCAGAAGCTATTCTGCCTCAGTTTTAAATGAAATAAATAGCTCCTACTTTAGTTTACATACATTTCTTAAAATTTATAAATCAGTATTCCAAAAAAGAAATTGAATTTTGGAAGTTATACAGATATTATTTATTTTGAAAACATAAACAATTTTCTAAATTCAGTTTAGTGAAGTGTTTAAATTTATAACTGAATGCATCACGTAAGACGTGAAATGCTAATTTGCAGTTGAGGCCCATTCAAACATGTGTTTATTTATTTTTCTTTCATACACAATTACATTAATGCTAACGATATATACTAGAAACTACAAGAAACTTATTTGAATGATAAATGCTTTAAATACTAATTTATGCCAATTTCTGGTTAGCTTATTTAATTCAAATTGTTAATGGTTTTATTTAATGGTTTCCACATTTGCTACTAATCTTGTGCATTAAAAAGCTTTTATTACAAATCAAGATCAAGGTTTTTATTAAAAAAAATTGGGTTGAAAATTTAACATATGAATTTTTATTAACTTGAAGTACGAAATTAAATAGTTTACATTTGAATTAATTGTCCCTAAATGATTCAAAAATCAAATTTGGTTAATCAACTGGTTTTAACGATTATAATTATATTTAATAATTAATTATATTTAACAAAAATATACCTATTTGATGAAAATAATCCTTAAAATTCAAAATTATTACAATAAAAATAAATTTTAAGGGACATTCATATGTGCACTAAAAAATTGCAATACAAATTAATACACTGTAAGAATCAGTTCCTGAACGATTTCAAGAGTCCACCTCTCAAACGACAAAGCTTTGTATCATTAAATCTTCAAGGTTCATGGGTGGAGTACCTTCTTTCCAGAAGCTCAATGCTTTTATTTTGACACAGTAAAAACCGGCAAAGCGAGGTTAGTATAAATTGGAAACAATATAAAAATATACCAATTAATAGTATTAAAATATAATTTAATAATATGGACATATTGGAATAGAAGAGTTAAACGATGTATATTATAATCTTACAAAGCATTTAATTAAAAATATAATATATTTTAATTACTGAAATGATGCAATGTGTCCAGCAATCAATGGAAACTATTCAATGAGAATACGTTGCTATAGTAACAAATTAAAAACATTTAATAAAATAATTAGACATTATTCGGAAAAGGTAAGATATTTAGAACTGAAAAGATTATCAAATATTACAATCCTCATGGTCGGAAAAACATTGTGAGTCATATATATCATTACTAAACAGTGTTTGTCATATCTATTTACAATGAAAATCACAAAGCACGAAACTGAGGGGATTGAAAATTTTTTTTTTCGTATTAAAAGATATTGACAAAAAAAGAAGGAAAAAACATATATTTAACAAAATTAAGTTTAGTAGAGTACATTTTATTTACACAGATATGTATATATGCATCTATTTAATAAAAATCAATAAAACGAAAACATCCACAAGAACTTAAACGAATTTAATACAAAATTTTCAAGTTTTATGGGAAAAAAATTGAGTTTTTGGAAAGATATCTAATATTTTCTTTTCATTGTCTTTTTTAGCATCAAGTTCTGAAGTATTTATTCGATGTCGTCCATTTTGTTACTCATTTCAACACAAGAATGCGCGTCTAAATAACTGCATATACTTTTCATGATGCTCATCATTTTGGCTGACGTGCGAACAGGAGCTGCATTGGTCATATCGTTTTCGTCGGCAAAATCTAAATTGAAATTTTATGAATTTTGAACGAACTCCAAAATGTCTTTGTCTGCCATAATTGGGGTTGCACCCTCATTGGCATCTTCAACTGCAACGAATTCTTCCCATGATACTGTAAGACAGTCCAACAACACAGAAAAATAATATGAAATCACCTCTCTTTCATTTCACATCCCATTCCCTTTTTCCGCATTTTGTTCATTCCCTTTTCTTGTTTAGAGAAAAATAAAATGAAAATTCATAGTAATTTGTCGATACCGTTGTATTATTTCGTGTTAACCAATATTTCGTCTTAAGCATTTTCACATCAAATGTATTTCACTTTTCATATACCTTTCAGTCGCTTTTCTCCTGAGTCACTTTTCAGGAGAAAAGCGACTCATTCACTCACTCATTCACTCACTCACTGATCACAAAATCTCCGAAACTATTAGACTTACAGTTTTGAAATTTTGCAAGAGAATATTGCTTTTAATTAGAAATCCATTAAGAATGTTTTTTTGAAACTCTGCTTGTAAGGGGAGTTGCGAGGAAATTTTGGACCGAAATTCCTGTTTTGAACTATTAGACCAGCATAATTGAAATTTGGAAAGCATGTTTCTTTTGTTGAGTAGAGATCCTGTAAGAACGGGTTTTGTGGAAATAAACCCTCTAGAGGTGTTGCAGAAAGTTATAGACAAAAAATCCTGTATTTTCAAACTATTACAATTGAAGACTTTAAATTTGGCAAATAGATTTCTTCTGTTGAGTACAGACCCGCTAAGAATGTTATTTGTAGAAATCGACTCTCAAAAGGGGAGTTACAGGGGCTTTACAGATTAAAAAAATTCCCGTTTTTGATTGGACTTACAGACTTGGAATTTGGTCATCACCTTTCTTTTGTTAAATAATCCGCTAATATAATGTTTGAGAAAATCGACTACGACGGGTGCTACAAGGAAGTAAATGACAAATATACTTCTATCTTTTCTAAATCAAGAGGCGAGTGCTATGAAATACTTTTCAATACAATCGAAGTCTTAACCCATTATCTACCGATGGTAATTATAAGTACCAATCACTTTAAAGTTACATAGAACATCCATTTTTACAAATACTCTGCCGATACTTGTGACGGATATATACGCGGCTCTACTAATCCCTTGGGGATTCTTCTGGGAAAACAAAAGTATCAACCAACTTTCATCGAATAAAGAAAGCGTGATTATGCAAATTAAGTATATTATATAAATTATGTATTCGCAAGTTGGAAGAGTTAGTTGGCGAGTTAGTTGTTTAGTTGGAGAGTGAAGGATTGTGGAATGATTAAGTGCATTTGGAGTTTATCAATGGAAGATTACTGAGAGTGGATCAATAGACGATAATTAAATCCAGATAAGGATCGCCTTCAATGTTCAAGTGTAGGACTTGACTTCATAAAAGTACAGGTATTGTGATCCTTATTTAAATAGAAGTTAGATTATTAGTGTGCGACGTAGTTCATATTGAGCGTGTTTAAGCTATCTTGGAATCAGTTGAGGGTCCGTATTATTATTCCCAGGCTACTGAGTTTCACCTCCGCGCTCTACTATCTGATCTGTAATCTTAATTAGATTGTTATTGTGTCTGCTTGATATTGTGGTGAAAATAAAATAATTAGTGTGAATCATGTCTGCTGATTATTCAGTTTCTCCCACACACCTAACCGGGTCCGAGTGTAGACAAGGGGTTTCAGAGGGAACCAGGAACCGACAGGCATTACATACTTAGCAGGAATATTCTTTTAAATCCACTCTTTCAAGATATACGGCAGCACGGGTTCTATTATGAGTATTTTAGCGGGGAAGGCGAATATATAGTTTTATAGCAGAAGTTGCGTTTTCAGCTGACATTTGGATCGGATTGCGAAGATTGCAGTTTTTGTTCCAAAAAAGTAGTTAATGTCAAAAGGTGTCTTATTTTGTATATGTTCAGGAAGACCTTAGAGAACTATTTGACTAGTTATTTTAAAACAACAATGTATATATAATTAATTTTACAGTTGAATAACTTTGTGGTACACTGGGGGTTGGAGAAAGAACTTAGTTTTTTTTTCTCGTCCGTGTGGCTTATTGTTGTTTTTTGTTGTGTTGTAATAGACATGCCTTTTTGGCATTTATTTTAGCTTAACTTATTTATTTAGCTCTTTTATTGTTTTATTTTAAAAATTTCAAAAAATTTTGAACTTTGAATCTGAGTTTGTTTGCCCCACAATTAAATGAAATATCTATTCTTATTTCAAAAATTAACAATATTTTTATTTCTTTATGTGTAATTGAGATTTAACAATAATGGGAGACTTTCAAAGGGCTATATTATTGTTAGTATTATATTTCCTTTTCTTAGAGTGTCTGGCAAAAAGAAACTCTGTATTCAAGAGACTGAATTTATTACTGAACCTACTATCTAAAATCAATGATGTACTAACAGATGATTTTTTCAGATGAAGAAGTCTCAGCAAATTATCTGCTGGAATTTTTGTTAAATTCATAGGATGACGATCAAGAGACTGAACTCAAGGTTTCGTAGTTCATGTTAAGAAAATACAGCATTTCTTACCCTAGGATGCAAGACTTTAAAAAGCATTTACAATCGAAACCTCACTCAAAAGGCACAATGTGTACTGAATGAATTTCTGTGTATTAACGGAAAAAAAGTTTTTTTTGAATATCATCAAATTAAGTTTATATGTAAAAAAAGGTAAATATAGAAAAAATACACTGTTGTCCAAAAGTTAAGCATAAATCGTAAAATGCGAAAAACATGGAGTAAATATTCGTAAAATTATTCCAAATTTCTTGCGGATATTAATTGGGTGAAGAAAAAACATTGGGTTTATGCAAAACTTTTCAGTCGACTACGTCCTGCGCGAAACACCGGCGCATGTCGGAACGCGGAGCATAGATTTACGCAGCATAGGCAGTTCAGACAAGTTTCGTGCAACTTCTGTGCGAAGGAACGTTGTTAACCATCAAACAAGGTGAATGAGGGCACAAAGACGCCAATTGGACATGTTTACGGAAGGAAGAATCGTTGGAATGCTGGAATCCTCACGATCACAAACCGAAGTATCTCGAATTCTGAATGTGGACCAGTCTGTGATCTCAAGACTGTGGCAGAGATTTCAAAGAACGGGAGATGTTACCCGAAAATACGAATTTCGAGACAAACTGTTTACAGGAGACTCAATCATGCTAGCCTGTATGCCAGAAGACCAGCAGTTTGCATTCCCCTTACGTCTGCGCATAAACGCGCTCGTTTGAACTTGAGTTGGAAACATCAACATTGGAGAGTGGGCCAATGTGATGTTCAGTGACGAGTCCCGGTTTAGTCTGAGTAGTGATTCTCGGCGGGTAACGATATGGAGAGAACGTGGAACACGTTTTGAACCAAGAAACGCAACGGAAAGACATCATTTTCCATCGAGGGGTGTAATGGTATGGGCAGGCATCATAATGAACGACCGCACAGACCTCCATTTCTTTGACACGGGGTCTGGGACTGCTCAAAGATACAGAGACGAAGTTCTTGAGCCTTATGTTCGCTTGTTTCCAGGTGCTGTCGGTCCTGACTTCATATTCATGGATGATAATGCGCCATGTCACCGAGCGGTGCTGATTGATGACTTCCTTGAAACGGAAAACATCCAGCGCAAATCGTGGCCTGCGAAATTCCCTGATTTAAATCCTATCGAGCATGTATGGGATATGCTCGGGAGACAAATTTCAGCCCTTTCGCACCCACCAAGCTCCATTACAGAACTGAAGAGAGCTCTCCAAGAAGCTTGGAACCGTTTGAGCCCACAACTTATTCATCATCTCATAGCAAGTATGGTAAATCACTGTGCAGCGTGCCTGGCTGTCAGAGGTGACCACACGCCTTATTAAACTGCAGCATCAGTATTTTATTTAATGTTTTCTTTCATTTTTCCTTTAAAGTGTGAATCCTTGCTATGCTCAGTTTTCTTTCAAACTGCTACTTTGTATAATAAAATTAATTATTATCGTTCTTTTGATTTGCTTCCTTATTTTATAACCATTTTACACTCACATATCACGTTTCCCGCCATTCTGATTTACAGTTTCTTCTTTATTCACATAATTATCAATTATGATTAACTTTTGGACACCCCAGTGTACGTATATAAATTTAAAATATTTAATAATCTTTAAAAATAAATATTTTGTGTTGTAAAATTTTAGTATTATCTTGTTATTTAACATTTTTAAGAGTGAACTGCGTTAAAAAACCATTCGGTCTTTTCGCATTATGAGAATATTTGAGACCTTTGTGGACTGACAGTACTTTAAGTTACCAATTTAATAAATTAGCTCTAATGAATTAAATTTCCCAAAGTTGAGTATTTTATTTATGTATATCCCTTAATTTTGAATGCAGTGATTCAAAAAAAAATATTGAATAAAAAAATCTGCAGTAAATCATAATGCGGTAGATAAAGGGTTAATGCTTACAATGTCGTGTAATACCCAGCGTAACGAGTTTGGTAAGGGCTAGTAATGGGCTAAACACGAGTATAGTTTTTTTCTTTGATCATTTCTAAAGGTATTTAAAAACCATATATTTATCAATAAATATTATTTAGCGCTACTGTTGAAAAGTTATTTAGCCATTAATTAATTGAAAAGGGAATTCACTGTTCAGGTAATATAGGAAAACGTTAAACGGCTGAAGAAAAAGAAAGAAGTTTTATTATCGAAGATTATCGAACATTATATTCGTCATTATAGGAAAAACATTTTTTGTCATACATCGTCATGCAGTCGAATTTAATATGATGATTGGGTTTTTTTTTTGCAATGATCATTTCGAAAGCAATCATTGAGTTCTGATAATTCGATAATATACCATGTTTTATCACGTAGGAAAAAAAAGGTTAAAGCATTGTTCCTTGTCCAAGTTTAGAATTCTATCTGAAAATTTTATTTTTTGCGTATTTATAGCAAATGTTTCTAAAAATAGTAAAAAAAAAACAGCCTTTTTATTGTAAAAAATATGTGCTCTGTAATAATAATGATCCTGATTTTATTTTATTATTCATTTTTTTGTAAATGGCGTTTAATGAATTTTGTTCCTTTGTCTGTAGTCGTTAGCAAAGCCTCTCTATAAAAGTTTGATGTGTTCTTAGTGAAACTGCCCCTTATTTTGTTTGAAAAGCATTAGTAGAATTAGGAACTAATGGTAGAAGATTTGGTCTGGTTAACAACGGGCCATTCGATTTCATCCTCACGTGTTTGAAAATTAGACGATGCAATGGAAAGACGTGATTTCGGTAAATGACTCAAGAATGTAGTCTCGTCAAATGTTCTTTACCTTTAAAGTCTATTATAGTAATGGTAATATGGTATTACCAAAACACTTTACCGTAGACATTATATGAAAGAGAATGTTAATGATAAAAGGTTATGGTGACTGTATCATTTAATTCTTGCAGCTATACATTACAATAAAAAAATTAAAAACTTCCATTTGTGATGAACTTTGAATTTTCTAGTAGTTTATTATGATCTTTGTAAAAGCATAATGATACCTCTAAAATCGTTAAATAACAGTCTTATATTTGACACATTATGATTATAAGAATCAATTTTGCCTAAATGCGTCGTTTCCAAAAGCAAAGATGCTAGAATAAGAGCAGTGATTCTTAACTACTGTGCCACCAAATGCTTGATGTGTGCCACCAAATTTTTTTTAAAAATTACTAATTAAAATAAAATTTGAGATCGAATTATTCTCAGCCGTTTTATAGAAGTATACTAAGGGTATGCGTGGTATATTTAACTTATTATTTCGTGGATGATGGAAGTGTATTACAAATAAGTAAAATTCTCTTAACCCTTTATCTATCGCATCATGATTTACTGCAGTTTTTTTTATGCAATATTTCTTTTTGAATCAAAACATTGAAAATTAAGGGATGTACATAAACAAAATACTCCATTTTGGGAAATTTTATCCGTTAGAGCTAATTAATTAATTAAAGATATTCAACTGTAAAATTAATTACATACACTGCTCACTTATATAAATAGTCAAATCGTTTTCTAATGTCTTCATTAACATACGCAAAGGGAAAAAAAGATACCTTTTTACATTAACTACTTTTTTGGAACAAAAATGACAATCTTCGCAATTCGATCCAAATGCCAGCTGAAAACGCAACTTCTGCTATAAAACTATTCGCCTTCCTCGCTAAAATACTCATAATAGAACTCATGCTGCCATATATTGTGAGCGCGACCTACGTGAAGTCGCTCCTTCACCGTCTTGCCTACCTAAGGGTGTGTGTGTGGGGGGAGGGACAAAGCATCTCCAGAAACTTCCATAATAATTATTATTTTATTACTATTCAAACACATTAATCAACCACAACTGAAACTACAAGAGGAGACCCTAGGAGTGATATACAAAGAGAGCAAGCTATTCTAAGTAAACAAGAGCAAGTGATCTGTTTAATTTAATCTAATTCAATCTATCTTAGATTCTTAAACTTTAATCAACTAATTTATTATAGTGATAAACTCCTTCCTAAACTCACGTTGTGATAATGAAATAAATCTCACTTACGAATCACAGCAACAGTTCTCCTGCTCCTCTATCTTACATTTACAAAACCATGACTTTATATAGTCAAACTTTATATACCAGGGTTTCTTCTTGAGGGATGGCTGTGAATTAACACGAAAGCTAGCCCCAAAGTTTCTCCAAGAGGATTAATCATAAGATAGCGTATAGATCCGTCACAATATCTAGGAAGAGGGGATTTAAAAGAATATTTCTATTAAGTATCATCAAAGTATTCATAAAAATAGTTAATGTAAGCAATTTTAAAGTTAGTGGTACTTTAAGTACCGTCGGTATACGAAGGGTTAAACTTATTTTATTGTTAGTGTGCTGCCAAATTTTGAAATTGTTAAAAGTGTACCGCAAAAACAACAACCAAAAGGTTGAGAATCACTGATTTAGAGGAATCAAGACTCACAACACATCTCTTTAGTGCTACTTAGAAGTTAACAAAAAGTTATTTGCATTGGAACAACCTTTGTTATTTTAAAAGTGAATTTGAATTATAGAAGCACCAGTCGTATATAATTTCCCCACTGAGTTGGATAATCAGATTTCTCACATTCATCACTTTCATGAAGATAAACTCATATTTATCAGGTTATTCTCTCTCTCTCTCTCTCTCTCTCACACACACACACACACACACACACACACACACACACACACACACACACACACACACACACACACACACACACACAACACACACACACACACACACACACACACACACACACACACACACACACACACACACACACACACACACACACACACACACACACACACGTGAAAGGGTGTCCCAAAAAAGCACCTAAACTCTGCACAGCTAAATTTCTCTAGTTGGGAGTACATATAAAATGCTTAAGGAACTGTACCTGTACGATCTACAATTTGCGAGCAAAACACGAAAAGCAAAGTATGACGTCGCAGCCGTATTGGACACATCAGTATTTTCAAATATTTATAAAGACTGATGTTCCAAGTATTGTCGTGCATATCGAGGCAGGCTTGAGCAAGCCGTGAAATGGATGAGTGCACACGTCACAACAGTATGGTGTCCACTGAAGTACAAGCAACGTGCAGGCGACCAACAAGTTCGTTTGTGCAGTCACAACGTTTCCATGCACTAATACCTTGAGAGAGCCCATAAGAAAAAAAATCAAATGGTGTGAGATCTGGGGATCATGGTGGCCATAGAACCAAACCCCATGTCCAATTCAGCTGTCGGATCGTTCCATATCCCGCCAATGACGTACGTTCAAGAGCATGCGCCGGTGCTTCATCATGAGCCACCATGCATCATCATTTTCCGTGCTTTTCTCGTAAACTATGAACCGCACAGGTACAGTTCTTTGGACCATTTTTATGTACCCTCAACGAGGTGTCGGGATGTGCAGAATTTGGGTGCTGTTTTTGAGACACCCTGCGTTATAATTTAAGCTTTAAATTTCCTGTTTGGTTTATAATTGCAAATCCTTTTAATCTCTACAAAAGTCTTTCAGAGAATATTTTTAAAACGATATATTTAAGTATATTATTTTTAATTCAAGAGCAGACGCTATTTCTTTAAGAGGAATATTTGAAATAAGTTATTCTAAATTTTTGTGTTCTTAAAATTGTCAAGAATTACTCTAGTCAGTAATTAAGATATTGAATTTCAAGCATGGTAATGTTCAAATCACAGTCTCAGGCTTGTGTCTTGGCATTCAGAGCACAAAAGAATGGATGAAACTTATCCTCAATGCGTTCCTCCGGTTTGGTGTGGAAATTAGGTAAAATTTCAGGTGATGTCATCGTGTAAACTGACCATAGTTTAAAATTATGAGCCCAATCTCCAATAACTTTCGAGAATCTAAAAAAGAAGTTCGAATTTACGATGAAATCTTTCATATTGTCATCACATTATTAGGTGGTCACGTAATCTAGTGGCCAAGGTAATGGACTCGTGGCAGAGGCATGTCATGAGTTCGAGCCTAGCTCAGTTGAAGACCCGCAGTGTAGGGAACAATGCACGTTAAATCTGTTGAGAGCTCAAATATCCTCCCGTTGGTGTGGTGTGGTAGTTGGGAGAGGTGGTGTCAGTTCAGGTGTCGTCCTCGTCACTTGAAAATGGTTCAAAATTATGAGGTCCATCGCCAAAAGCCCTCGTGTAGCTCAATAGTGCGACTTTAACATTCACTCACTTACTCATTTACAGGTTCGAGTTCTGGTGCCGTTGAAGACCCTTCGTCTAGAGGGGGAGCTGCACATTAAATCTGACGTAGCTCAAAGTCCACTCATTGGTGTGGTGTGAAAGTTAGGAGAAGGATTGCTTATCTGGTGTCATCCTCGTGACTTGACCATAGTTCAAAATTACGAGGTCCGTCGCCAATAGCCGTCATGCTGTTTCATAGTGCGACGTTGATATAACACTCACTCATATTATTAGATTAAAATACTAGAATCAGAAACAAATGTATTTCAAACTACCTTTTAAGTCCATCTTTTTGCGAAGAGTATTTAAATATATATCTTTGTCGTGATTATCTGTAATATAAATATTTAAATATATATAATAACTTCAATTACTTTATCATGGTGATATACACTTTTGTGTACAAAATCAGAAGAATTCTCCTATTTATCGAAAAATATTGAACTAAACTAATTCTTCCGCGAACAATGATGTGCCTTTTTAGTGTCGTCTACGTAAGCTCACTTTTGCGTGTGAATTGTACATTTACAGGAAACACTTTGGAATTACTCCTGCTGATTTTTCCGCACTTGGTTCACTGCATATCTTGACAATTTTCGTAATGCCTTTTTACAAACTTCGGTGAAATTCAAAAGAAAATAATTAAAATGAGCACCACTAACATTTGGTAAAGAAGGCAAGAGGCAAATCTTTGGGAGATTTGAGAGAAGGAAGTCACAAGTGGGGAATGTTCTAGGAGTTTTTTTAGGAGTCATTAATAAAAATTACGAGGTTGTCAACAATAGCTATTGTTTAGTTTGAAAGTGCGAAGTGAATAAAACATTCAATCAATCTGAACTAATTAATTAAATCAGGCAAAAGCAGTCTCAACAAAACATGCTAACATTTTGAAAAGTAACAATAATAGAAGTTCTCATTTCCAACATTTTTTATTCCACTTTGACCTTTATTTTATTTACATTTTGAACCAAATTAGCTAAATAATTGCGAACAGTTTAGAAATTGATAAACGTGGTCTATGTTTAGTGTTTAAGTGCAAAAACCGAAGTCGAGGAAGTTTTTTTGATATATTTTAAATATACTTATTATAAAAAGTTCCCGTGACCTTTCTTTCGTTTTTATAAATCTTTAGAAGTATTTAATAAATACGAAATATTAATATTTCACTTAATGCAACGTTTCTCAAAGTGTGGGGCGTGTTCCCTAGGGGGGGGGGCGTGATATCTCTGTAAGAGGGGGATCTAACTAAAGTCTTGAAAAGTCTAAACTAAAAGATTTAAAACAAGTGTTAATTTACTGAAAGGAAGTAAAACAAAATACATTCTGACGTAGTAAAAAATAAAATACACACAATTACACAGATATAATATACTTATAAAAATGTATCCACAATATCTTTTTGGTAGTTAATTTATCAATATTGAATTACACTGCTGGCCACACACCAAGAAAGACAAGAGATCAAGAGATAGCACAACAAATTTATTTTGTAGATAACATGTTGACCAAGTATCAAATGATTAAATTTATAGACTTCTGTGAAGTGTGGTTCCTGCCAGAATCAGTAGCCAGAGTAGCCGCCATTGTTGGAGATCACCGCTGCCACACGCCTCGGCATTGATTCAAAGAGACTTTGGATGGGTTCTTGGGGTACAGCAGACCATGCAGCTTCCACACGTTGCCAAAGTTGATTTGGTGTGGCAGCTGAGGGTGTAATCTGGGTCAATTGTTGAGCAACCATTAACCACATGTTTTATATCGGCGAAAGATCCAGAGAGCGAGCTGGCCAAGGAAGCAATTCAATCTGGTGATTGACGAAGAACCTTTGGACAATACGTGCTACGTGTGGTCACGCATTATCCTGTTGAAATATGGCTGTGGACAAGCCCTGAAGGTAAGGAAGGACAACTGGCTCCAACACCTCGGAGATGTAGCGCTGGCTGTTTAAAGTACCGGCAATGCGTACTAGAGGAGTGCGAGAGTGATATTCAATACCACCCCATACCATAATACCCGGTGCAGGACCAGTGTGGCGGTGCATAACGCAGCTGTTCAGCATCCTCTCTCCACAGTGTCTTCAAACTCGAATCCGACCATCGTGGTGTTGCAGACAGATGCGTGATTCGTCAGTAAGACAAGTCTTGACAAGTCTTTTAGGCAAGTCTTGCGGACAGACCTCTCTGCTGTAAACGGCGTCGAATGGTACAAGCAGACACTTAATGATGCGTTACAGACTCAATGTGCTGTGCTATCGTTCGTGATGTGACTGAGCGATCCGTCACTGCCATGCGCACAATTTGTCTGTCATCACGTGAAGTGGTGCACTGAGGTGGACACGATCGACCACGTCGGTCCGTCGTACCCTCCTGCATCCAACGGTCACATATCCGCATTACAGTTATTTGGTTTCGCCCAACACGCGTCTACCGATTTCCCTGAAAGATAATCCACTATCTCGGTAGGCCAATATCCTTCCTCTGTTGAACTCGGATATTTGATCAAAAGCTGATCGCTGTTTTCTACGTGACATAACTGATCGTTTTTTGAAAAAACCACAAGAAAAACACAATTACCGAACTTGAAATCGTCGAAATCTCCAAGCCTTAAATAGCGCTTTGAGGTAGCGCCACAGGCGTGCGTGAGATGCGTGTCTGTGCTGAAATTCTAATCATTTGCATATCTCACCTCCTCTAATGCGTGTTGTAAATTTCATGTTAATTGCGTGCTTCCTTTAGGGTGTTGCATTTACGGTGGCCAGCAGTGTAAAAACAAGTTTAATAATTATTAGTACCTCTCATGGTCTTGCCATGTACAGAATTTAATAATTACCTCGATAGTTTGCATGATTTATAATTAAAGTGGTATTATAACTTGAGCGTCAAAGTATATTTTTAGTGCATTCAAATGCATTATTATTGTATGGGGGGGCGATGAAAATTATGATTCGAAATTGGGTCGCACATATTGAAAGTTTGAGAAGCACTGCTTCAATGCAATACATAAGTGAAATATATAACACATTTCCTTTTCATGATGAATGAGTTTTTAGTGCCATATGTGAAGGAAAAACAGTAAGGGATGGAATATTCGAAACATATTTTTATATATTTGTAGGTTCAGAAAAAATGTCAGTAGAATATTTATATATTCTGCTATTTATACGTTAAATCTTAGTATTTTACTAAATTTATATAATCCTCAAAATTTCTCATAATATTTAAATTTTATGCAGTTTTATTCAAAATTATGAATCATGCCTTCTTAGTATTTCTCAGTAAAATTTTTATGGATCATAAAGAACATATAACCCTAAAGAAGGTTTTTACCAAAAAAAAAATAAAATATTTCTCTAGTTTTCTGCAATATTATCTTCATCGGTGCGTTTTTTTGTATTAAATATACATAAAAAAATGGAAGTATAGTCCTTTATAGGACGGTAATCGATATTTCAACCGAAAGGAATCGTCTTGAAAGACGAAACTGGTTCAAAAATCAACCAAGAAGTTTTTTTTTCTTCTTTTAACTGTTTTCCGAACCCCGTAAAATATGTCGAATCCTATAAACGTCTATCTAACTTGTCCGAGTTCTATTGTTTTCATATGAGAAATATATAAACTTTTTTTCTCTTATATTTTTTTAATTACAAATATCCCTGTGGATGAATGACACATTGTGCCAGTATCCGATGACACATGAGTGGCCGTGGAAGCCTGGTGGTCATGATCATGATCTCGTGGCCCTGCGTGTCATGAGTTCGAGCCCTTGTGCCACTGAAGACCTGCCAAGTAGAGGACCTAATGCACCTAAAATATGTCACGGCTGGAAGTCCTCACGTTGGGGGTGGTGGGGTAGTTTGAGAGAGGGTTGCCAGCTCTCAGGTGTCATCCTCTTCACTTGACCGGGGCTGAAGTTTGTCGCCTATAATACTTGTGTTGCTTTATAAGGCGACGTAAATAAACACACGGTTGTGTCAATCATTGACAAAAAAAGGGGGAATTGTCAAAAGAAAGTTCCGTACGAAGAACAATTTTATTTTTAAAATTAGTTATGTTTCTTAAAGGATGATGAAATCCGATTATGATAGTAATATTATAGATATTTTTTTTTCTTTGTTGAAATGATTTCTTAGTTTGACATACATTAAAATACGTTTAACGTGAAAACGCTTAAGGCGAAATATCGGTTAACACGAAATAAAACAATCTGCATTTTTTTTTCGTAACACGAAAATATTTCCCTTCTGGGAGACAGAAGATATTGAAAATGAGCTGACACTTAATGAACTACTTGAGAAAGTATCTGTACTATCGATCTTATTATATCATCTGAAGAATTCGTTGCAGTAGGTGATGATAATCTGCGTACAGCCCCAATTATGGCAAGGACATTTTGGAGTTTGTTCAAAGCTCAAAAAATATCATTGATGCAGATTCCGACGACGAAAAAGACACGATCAATGCAGCTCCTGTTCGCACGTCATCCAAAATGATGAGTATCATGAAAGACGTACATTCCAATGATGAAACGAATAAAAAACAAGATATGAATCACACATTGGCATGGCCAAGTAATTTTAGCGCGTTTTTCACATGTTGTATTTTACAATAATGCAACTAATGAACTTTTTACTAACAGAAAGTAGTACTGTACCACTCATCTAAATGTACTACTATTGAGCTGAAAAGAAATAATGACACAAATCTGTATCAGCACTATAAAAAAGCAAAAAAAAAATAAATAAATAAATTTTTTTTTACAGAAGCTACAAAAGCTCGGACTAACGAAATTCAGGAAAATTTGTAGGAAAATTCGGAAAAACTATCGGGAAAACCATGGGAAAATTTAAATATGATTCGGCTCATGTAGGGCATAAATCCGACCCAATGCCGAAAACCCGAATTCGATTGGTTGCT
Source organism: Trichonephila clavata (assembly GCA_019973975.1). Taxonomy (NCBI): domain Eukaryota; kingdom Metazoa; phylum Arthropoda; class Arachnida; order Araneae; family Nephilidae; genus Trichonephila; species Trichonephila clavata. The sequence goes on along the minus strand of BMAO01002473.1, from coordinate 37,883 downwards.
TATTGGCTGAGAAAAAGGTACGATAAAATATGGAACGAAGACGAAGACGAAATTTGCGTCCTAATAGCGTTCCTAATAATTGTTCCACTACGTGAAAAACGCGCTAAAAATAGACGACATCAAAAAATTTGTTGACAATTTGACGCTATAAAGGACAATGCAAAGAGAAATATCAGATTATTTTCTAAAAACTCAAACGTTTTGTTTTCCAATAACTTGAATATTTTGTATCCAATTTCATTAAATTTTTGCTTCATTGATTTTTATTAAATACAGGCATATATGCATGTCTATGCAAATAAAATGTAATCTAATAAACTTAATTTTGTTGAATATATGTTTTTTTCTCGAAATATCCTTTAACTCAAAATTCCTTTAATACGAAAAAAATATTCCATTCCCTTCAATTTCGTGTCAAGCGATTTTCGCTGAATGCTCTTTAAAAGAATAAGAAAAAAAGTCTTAACAGAACGTTCTAGTTTGTCAACTGTAGCAACAACAACAAAAAGTCTCTAACACAAACAGCGTTTTGTAGTCTGTCTTGTCTATTGTTTCAATTCCCGTTTGGTAACAAACTAACCAAACGATAGTGGACAACCTCGAGGGTGGATTAAAATATTACCAAGATCACGATTGCGGAAATATGAATGGGAATAACCAAAAATGATAAAATGAAAATGAGGCCACTCGCCCAAGACACAGCTTAAGGACAAGTGAGAGGAAGACAGAAGAAAGAAAAGAAGATAAGAAAACGCGCGGGGTGGTGTGAGCTGAAGCGAAATGCGTTGGAGTGGAAAAATGTTGAGCGAGTTAAAAAAAGACGTGAAGATAGCTTTGTTCCGTTTCGGGTGTGCTGTACTGGGCACCATATTTCTCTTCGAATGTTTTAAAAACCCGGATAACTTTTAAGTGCTGCTTGACGTGGACTAGAAAGAGGGTTCAAGGAACATAAAATGGCTCGTGATTATACTTGTCAAAATTTTCCGAGAAAATGTATTGGATCAATGAGAATGAAATTACTTGCGGTTTTGAAATTTTGAAAATCAGGTTAATCATAAATATGAAAGATGGGAGAGATGATATTTTCAATAATTTTATTGTTCTTTAAGTATATTACTTAATACGTGAATAACTTTTTTAATACGAGTAATAATTCATAGTTGTTTAAGGGGACATGGTACGATTTACGCAAATTTTTTTAATTTAAGGAATTTCAAAATTCTTTTGGTTGCCTTCTGTGTGCATACTATGTAAAATAGATTTTTTGCTCAAAATTTCATAAAAAACTATCCATTTAATTTTTTAGAAAAAACTTGAAATTTGGGAAATGATTTTGAAATGCTATTCCTCCTATAAAAATTTACATACACGCATGAAATTTGATTTACAAGTTCGTAAAACTTTCCATAACAAAAGTTGGTTGGGTTTTGCGATAACATGATTGATTTTCGCATAATATTTCTTTTTATGAATACTTACTGAAAATTCATTAAAAAATGTATAAATTCTGAGTTCAATTATTTAAAAAAAATAAGTATTGTTTTGATTCAAAAATGCATATCAACTTTTGTTACATTTACTATTAGCAATAGGTAAAAAAAAATTCAAAGCATTAGGCAGAATAGGAAAAGAAGCCTTAGCATTTTAAATGAAGACAAACTAGTTATTTTATCATTCTCTGAGATAAGTAAGTTTAAAGTTTTGATTTGCCATAGGGATGTGAATGAAAACGAAAAAGCTATTATAATTCTGCGTTTTTTATGTTTAGAGCTTTCAAATTTTGTGAGGTTATAGAAAAGTATATAAAGAATAATTTTAAGCTAAAAAATTAGATTTGATTTTTTGACCGATTTTTGTCAATTGAATCGTATTGTGTCCCCTTAATACGTATTCCCTTATTGTTGAATAATAATAAACAATATAGAATAATATAAATCAAAAATATTTTTTCTGATATCATGTTCCGATTAACTTAACGTATTAAGAGTTGCATGTCTTAAAAATAACATTTAAAACCACTTACGTGCAAAATAATCTACATTTTTTTATATGAAATATATTTCGTACAACTCCTATTTTCGATACTAATTGGGTGTATAGCTTTTGCATTTTTGTGCTGATTGAGTATTTTCATCTTTTAAAGATACATTAAAGGGATATCCCAGAAATATTAGCCATTTTTCAAGACAAAAGTCATATCCCTTATGAATTTCTTATCTTCTATTCTCTTAGTCTTATCCCTTATGGTCTCGAACTTGAGGCCGGCGTGTCATGAGTTAGAGCCCTAATTCCATTGAAGACCTACCATGTAAATGGACTGATGCATGTTGAATCTGTCACAGATCAAAGTTCGAACGTTGATGTGGTGTAAGAGTTAGGGGAGGGAATGCTAGAGCTCAGGTGTTGTCCTCGTTACTTGACCGTTTCCAACAGCCCAACAGCTTTCGCGTTGCTTTATAACGTACTTGAATTTAACTCACGCTTTACGAACGGGATAATGTTTTTCCCAAAATCATATTCTAATTACATTAATGTGTAAAAAGTAGCGTATTGTAAAATGATATATAAAACCATTTACGTTTAAAGCAACCCATACTATATGTGAAATATATTTTATATACTTAGATTCTTATAACTTTAATACTAAATGGATATATAGGGAGGTCCCGAATTTATGGTACAAACTTTAAGCGTAGGTAGAGGACAATGTAAGAATCATCTATTGAATAGGAATGTATGGGTGCAAGTGACGCTGTGAGGCACAAACTCAAAAAAATAAGAGACGATAGGAAAAGACAAAGTGTTTATTGAAAGCGTCGTTGAGAAGTGTAATGTTTGCAATAACTGTTCATAACAGTTCAGCACATGAACTATGAAGTCCAGTAAAGTCTGCAGTGCACATTTCTGTACAACCCACTGGCAGTCGAAGAATATAGTCTGCTGGATTCAAAGCTTGTACTCGCTGAAAATGGAATAAGCGTGAGCGATTTTCGCTTAACACTCTACAAACGGTCTGATGACGCAGTCTTACGTGATGAGCAACAGCTCTTGTACTTGAATCGAGTCTATCAGGCCCAACGTTCAAGATGCTTTCTTCCAGACATGGAATGCGTACAGCTCTTTGTTGACTAGCATCATGGCTGGTGACGTGGAACGAACGTGTTTTTACGAAGTTGACGATGATACCCACTGAAAATACTGTAATCTGGCATTTGTCGATCAGGAAACTGTGCGTGATCCTTTCGTAGCGCAACTCTGCCGTTACCATTTTCACGGCTGTACAAGTAATGCATATTTGCATTTTCGGCATACGTAAAGTCTCCCATCGTAAGCGTCCACACAACTGTGAATGGCACCTTCCCTTACTGTGATGCATTATGTTGAACGGTGGCTAGACATCTACTGCTCCCTACCAGCAACGCAACCAGCAGATAACTCCATTTCTCTTTACTTTTATTTCCTCTGTTTGCGTCTCACCGCGTCATTTGAGCCCATACATTCCTATACAATAAATGATTGTTACAATGTCCTGTAACTACCCTTATAGTTTGTATCATGAATTCTGGATCACTAAGTATAACTTTTGTATCTTATAGCGGAAAATTTCGTATTGATTAAATGTTTTCACATTTTAAGTATGCATTACTATAAATGAAATATCCTAGTTCTTCATGAAAAATCTCATATCCTTATAAATTTCCCTTTTAATCTTTCAGTGCAGTGCTGATTTGTCATAGTTTAAAACTCTTAGTATGTGATCTTCGAATCGAACCTCAGAAGGTGGAATGTTTATTCCACTTTAGAGTAATCGAGGTTTCTGCAAGTTGAATGAATCGGGGTTTCAAAGTTCTTTCATGGAGTGATGTGGAAATAATACGAGTGAGATACAATCTCAAGAGTCATTATCATCACTTGATTGAGTCTCAAACTTATGAAGTCTTTCGCAAATGTCACCCGTAATGTTTGACGGGACGTCAGTTTTAAGTTTTTCATTCCTGAAATATACGCTTCTTTTTATAATTTTATTTTCAAGTTCAGTTTAATTATTTATGTTAATATGTGTCACACAACTGTGTCGGCTCTACCATCCTGCTCATGTTAAATAGGTATATTATTTGAACTGTTAGAGAAATAATTTACAAATATAAATTTGTGCTTTTAATCTCTCTATTACATACCCTCTCAAAAAACAAACGACTTTGTTTGCAAAAGTCTACAAAATATAAAAAGCCTTCCTATTATAAAACAAGGAAGTGGGTGCATTATCGAAATTTTATGATAAGTATTTTACAAGCAAGCAATTTACACATTAATTTAGAATAATGCTGCGCCTTAAATATGTTCCAAATTGAGACTTTTTTCTTGTTTTTCAGCACTGAGAAAAATTACAGACATATATATTGCAAGCAAACTTCAATAAAAAATATTACAAGTTTGAAGTTTTGAACACATTCGCACTAATTTCATGAAATCGCTCTGTAATTATTGCAACTTAAAAACTGAAGACAATCTAAAAGATGAATTTGCATCTAATTTTACTGTTTTCTTTTCAGTATTCTGTATATTTTGTTTACGTAATCATGTAATCTATGCAACTGGAACGGACTTTGGAGATAAGATGAAATAACTAGAACAATATGATTATTTGGTTGAATTATTTTTCTTTGCATTTGAATTAACACAACAAGATAACAGTAATCTTTGTTCAGTTTTTGCGAATAAACCTATCTCAAAATTATTTTATATTTCTGAAATATTTTGTATTGTATAAAGCAAAGTTAATTTTTCTCGCTTTAAAATAGTTGCTATTTATTTTTGTTAGTATAAATCAGCGATACTCAACCTGTAGCCCGCGGGGCGCGTGTGGCTCGGAGAGCATTTCTGATTGGCACAGTCATGGTCCATTGCACTAAAAATTCAATTATTGAAGAGTCATGTATTAAAAAAAATTTAGCGCCAAATTCTATCATTCAAACAATCAAATCTCTCAATTTTGCTGTCGATGTCGTACAGGTATGAATAGAAAGCTTATTGTTGTACTTGCAACTGTAACGGTTAGTAATAATTAATGGTGAAGTAGTGAACTGAACTGGAGAAGTGACTATTTTATGGGTGAAACTTAGTTTTAGTTATAAACAAATTATATGACTTCAGTTTCGAATTCCTGTCAAAACTCATTGCTGCCATTCAACACTTGATAAATAAATATTTGAAATCAAAATAAGAGAGTCTTTGTCAAAAGAAATAAAATCAAATTATCAAGTGGCCTAGCAGTTTTGTTTGTATGACAGTAGAATGAAAACAAGGGGCTTGGTCATGGAGGAAAGTAAGTTGAAACTGCTCCATAACTCAGTAAAAAGAGAAAGTCAGTGAAACTGCTCCATAACTCAGTGTGTTTTATACAGATTAACATATAAAGTATTAATGCCAAAAATGGTGTTTTATTATTCTGATCAACTTCCCACATTTTAAATTTTTTCCATTAATCTTCTTGTTGAAGCCCGTGTGAAATATCTTTCATATGTGTGTGGCCCGGGGGGAAAAGGTTGAGTACCCCTGATATAAATGAAAGGCAGAATATTTAATTGAAAACAATTATATTCAACTTCAATTTTCTTCTTTAAGCCATTGTAAAAGTAAGGATTAAAATAAAAAATATTTTTAAAATTGATTCCTATAATAGTTTTACTCAAGTAATGTTAGAGATTTTAGCCACAAAATAATCTACGATTTTGCGTCTGATGAAATAAATTGAATGTATTGAGGAACATCACAAATATTTTATTAATTTCTCCATTTACATAATTTGCTTTTCATCTCATAAAAAATGCTATGATGCTTCTTGATTCGTAACCAACTTCAAAAAACAGAACTATAAATTGTTAAATAATTTTTAATAAAAACTTTTTCAAACAATTCAACTCTTCAAAATTGACAAATTTGATCGAAAAATTGTAAAACAAAAAAAGGAAATTTTGTACTATAAAAAACTTAATACAAGCAAGAATGGATTAACATTTATATGGCTCATATAAAAGTTGAATTTATTATGTAAATTTCAATATAGCCCAAATAGAGATTGTACTTTAATTATCAATACTATTTTCTGTCATCCATATATAAGGATTATATCATTAAGTGATTTTTAGAACCCATTAGAAATTATTCAAGATAGTAAACCTGCAAAAAAGTAAAACAATAACTAAAATTAAACAATAACTATATAACTTTATTGTTAATTAATTAAATTTTTTTACTGCTTACATTTGATTGCTCAAGATGATAAATGTGTCTTAATTTCCAAAATTGGAGCACCATCTTTCATCAAATAACCATATCTGACCTGTTTTAACCCAGTGGTCAAGGTAAAGAACGTGGACGTTTCTACCCAAGTAGATTCACGGGCTGGAATCTTAATTTTCTGAAAGACTTTCTTGTAAAATAATAGGAAACACAGTACGTTTAATGAAACTGTATCTTCTAGTGTTCACAAGTTGTGGTGTGAAATTTAAATCAGCACACCAGTTCAAATGTCATTGTCCTGACTTGAGGGTAGCTTTAAAGGGCGATGATTGTTATCAACAGTTCTCGTGCAATTCTAGTGATATAATTTTAAAATAAAATTATCAAGCTACCTGTTCAGCCCATTTGATTTCGATATATATATATATATATATATATATACAGGGCCAGCTCTAGCAAATTTGCCGCCCCTCTCCCCAAAGTAAAAAAAAATATTATTAAAAAAGATAAAAATTGTTCATAAATACACACCTATAAAACTTGAATATTCCTTACGAAAAAAAAGGGAGCTAACAGTACATATATAAATATTTATTAAAAACTAAAACATAAAAAGTACCAGTGTTTTTTATGACTTTTAATTCCAAAAACTTTTGATAGCCTATATAGCTAAGCCATCTAATCTATCTTGAAAAGTTGGGAACTGTAATAAATATTTTATTAATTTTAGTTTTGAAAAACTCTTCTCTACACTTGCCAAACTTACTGGCAAAGAAAGTAAAATTCTTAATGCAATTGCAAGATTTGGAGCAAATTCTAAAACTGAATTTAATTTTAAAAATTCAACTAGGCTTTCTTTTTTGCCTAATAAATTTGAAATTGACATTATCTTATCTACAGGTTCAAGCACATTTATATCCACTGATTCTCTATTGGTCAACATCATTTTTAAATTTTTACAATTTTTAATTAATTAAAGTTTTAAGGGTATCTCTTAAATCATACATATTGTACAAAAATTGAAAACAATTACTGTGAGTACTCATTAAATTAAATCTGAATTCCAAGGCATTAACTGTTTGGTCCATGGTAAAAAAATAAAACTCTATCTCTTGAATTTTAATTTAGGATATACACTCATGTCCATAAATTAAGGATAATTCAGAATCACACAGAAATTGAACTCTAAAATAAAAATTTCACCTGTAGAATTATCACACACATCTTGAAGAACAATATGCAAATTACAGGAAACCACCAGATGGCGCGGATAGTACGTCACAAAGATGAGAGTGTAAGAGAGGGGTATATAAGGAATGGTGGCAAAGAAGTAAAATTGTTCACAAGCGCTTTAAAAGCCTTCCAGTGCAATAACCGCATAGTTATGGCACAAAGGAAGCATTTGAATGATTTTTTACGTGGTAGAATTATCGGACGACTGGAATGTGGACGTACCCAGCTGGAAGTATCCGAGGAACTTGGAATCGCCCAGAGTGTCATCTCCAGGCTTTGGCAACGATTCCAAGATGATGGTAATGTGAGTAGATGTTACAGCACAGGTCGCCCCCGAGTTACAACGCCGAATGAGGACCGGTATTTGGCAGTTACTGCCAAAAGAAACAGACGGAGCACAGCATCAGATCTATCTCGTCAGCTCTCTTCAGCTACCGGTACGGCAGTTTCAAGGCAGACCGTGTACAGACGCTTAGGGAACATTAGTCTATATGCTCGTAGGCCTGTCAGATGTGTACCCCTTACTGCAACTTACTGTCGCCTGCGATTAAGCTGGAGTAGACAGCATGCATTGTGGAAACCGCAACAGTAGTCTTGTGTGATGTTTTCCGACGAGTCCAGGTTTAGTTTGCAGTCTGATTCTCGCCGGACTTTCATATGGAGAGCGCCAGGTACCCGTTACCACCAAGAGAACACCATTAAACGACAACGTTACGGTGGTGCAGGATGGCTCGTTTGGGGAGGAATTATTCTTGGTTCCAGAACTGACCTGCATGTTCAGAGTGTAACGATGACAGGCCACATCTATCGGGATATCATTCTGGAACAACATAAACGTTTGTTTCGGGGCGCCATGGGTGCTGAATTTCTGTTTATGGATGACAACGCCCGTCCTCACAGTGCAAACATTGTAGACGAATGCCAACAATCGGAGGATATCACCCGTATGGATTGGCCAGCATACTCACCGGACTTGAATCCAATAGAGCATGTGTGGAGCATCCAATAGAGCATGTGCTTGGCCAACGAATTGTAGCCCGTCAACCCCTCCCACCTGTCTACCGGAACTTCGGAGGGCATTGCTTAATGAGTGGTGTAATATTCCCCAAGATCAGATTGATAATTTGATACTCAGCATGCGTAGGCGTTGTAATACCTGTATTGCATCGTCCGGGAGACATACTCCGTATTAACCATCATGATAACCATGTTATACTGTTTTTTGTAAATAGGTTCTTTTTTGAAATTTGCTCCAGGGAGTAAAAATCGCAATTTTTATTAATTATGTCAAACATATAGCATATTATTTTTGCTCTTTACCTTTTGTTTAATAGACTTTACAAATAAGTCAAATTTGTTTTGCTTCTGTCTCTTTCTTTGCCTGAACTTCATTATCCTTAATTTATGGACATGAGTGTATATTCCACCAGATCATCTTGTGCTTCATAATCAAAATTAACCTTTTTCTGTCGAACTCTATGACATAGCTGCGTCACCTAAAAGTTAGCAGGTATATCAAACTCGACGGTCAGTTCTCTTGCATCACAGTGCATTTTATCAAAAACTACATCGGATTGAAGATCCTTAAAAAAATCTTTACAATTTCTTGAAAGTTCCATAGTAGATGGTAGATCGTAATCTTTTAGCTTGTTAATTGGATTTTTGTGCAATTAAAGATTTTATACCAAATAATGATGGACAAATGAACTTGAACTGTCAAACAGAAATTTAATATTCTAGAGGCCTCATCTCTTAGAGTTGTCAATTTCAGCATTATTATAGGAACTAAATAAAGCATCATAAATACCTACCAATTGATAACTTAAGGGTTTAATAGCCTCTTTTCGGCTTTCCCAGCTATTTGCACTAAGTGGCTTTAAAGTTATGCCCTTTATACATTTTAATAATATAACCCAACGAAAACTTGATGAAAATAATAACTATTTGAACTATATTAAATAAAGTACGGGCTTATAAGGATGTTTTCGCCATGGCATTAACAACCAAATTTAAAGAGTGGCTACTACATGGCACATAGATTATTCACGGATTTAATGTCCTAATTTTAAATTGAGCTCCTGATTTCTCGCCTTTCATATTGGTTCCGCATATCTAGCATATCCCGCATTTAGATTCCCCGCATATCTAGCAAGTTTAGTCCTAAATTTTTAAGTTTCTCAACTGTTAAATTTGAAAGTTCTCTTTCAGTCAATCTTTCAACTAGATGGGAACCTAAAAAACTCACATTAGTTTGAACGATAACTTCGTTAGGATTAGATTTCTCAATATATGTATACCTTACCATAAATGTAATTTGTTCGATCTTGATGGCATCACGGGTTTCAATCTAAAATTATCAAACAATATTTAGCTTGTTTAATTTTATGAATAATGTGTAATTTAATATTCATAAGTAAAATATATAGAAATTATCTCGTTCTGAATATTTTTTCCTAGATAGTGTACTTTAACTTCTTCCTTTTTTATGACCATTCGGACATGCTCCTGAATTATTTGATCAAATTATTTGTAAAAAATTATCATTATTCGAATCGTAAAGTTTATCACTCTTAACCCGAAGAGCTAAATAATTTTGAGCAATCATTTTTAATGTTGCTACAGTGCGTAGAAGCACCTCGCGCCAATAACTAATCTCCGCAGTAATAAATCTTGGCGAGTCACTGTACTAATTGTTTTAGATCATTGTAATAGCTGACTCAATTCAATCCAAGACTTTTGGTTTTGACTATGGGTTTTTGATGTTCCATGTTCATTTAGAGTTTCAACGAGGTGCTTCCCATTTTTAAAACCTTCTGTGGAAAGGGAAATAATGACATAGCCAAAAGGTTTGCAGAAAAAATTAGTATACACAGGTTTTTGTAAAAGAATAGACTAACAATTTACGTATAACCTTTTCACCGTTTTTTAAAATTCTAGTATAATATTGTGAGTTAAATCTTCGACCGTTGTCGTCAAAAGAAAAATCATACTCTGTCAATATGGCTAAGGGGTTCCTTTTACTAAACATCTATCGGCATCTGATATAATAACTGGCCAGGTTCCTGGACTTGATCTCTCTCTCTCTAAATACCATCGTTAAATTATAGTGATCTTTGGATTTTTCTGGAGGAGTTCCTACAAGAGCAGTGCCACTATCGGTTCTGTTTATTTCATCTGCAACTTCCAGCCTTTTTTTTTAATATAGGCTAATTTTTCGAGTTTCTCTCTTTTTTATTGGGCACTAGATAGTGTTTTACGTCTCCCTTGGACATTATAAAATTTCAAAAAAAAAAAAAAAAAATCAAAATTTTACAATTAACAAGACAATTTTTTTTTAAACATTTATAAACCCCGTGCACCACGCAATGTATAACACGGGGACATACAACACAGACAGAAGAAAGGATTACAACACAAACATCCATGCCTTCTCCGGGATTCGAACCCAGTCCCTACGGCACTGCAGTCAGCTTCACTGACCACTATACCGGATGGGAGGCTTAACAAGACAAATGAGTCACAATTTTTTTAACTCTGGGAGCCGCAAGTTCTCTTACAAATAAAATTTCGCTTCAATAATATTATTTCAATTTAATCCAAAAATTAAATTTTACAATCCATATACTCTTAACTATAACTATTGATACATATATACAAAATAATTTCATTGAGATTAAAATGACCTATTTTTCTATTAACTGAATAATTCTTTTGTTTAAAATCATTATTAAATTTATATGATTTATTTATTACACACTTAATTTATATATATATTAATAGTCTAAAATCACACTAGGTTTCTCGAAAGTATAAATAATATTTTAGAAAATATATTCGAACGAATTTTTCCATAACAAAATTTTTTTCATAAAATTCGGTCAAATGCCGCCTCTGATATATATATATATATTTTGATATTGATATATGTATATATATATATATCAGGGGCGGCATTTTGACCGAATTAAAAAAAAATTTTGTTATGAAAAAATTAGTACGAATATATTTTACATATATATTACACACACACACACACACACACACACACACACACACACACACACACACACCACACACACACACACACACACACACACACACACACACACACACACACCACACACACACACACACACACACACACACACACACACACACACACACACACACACACACACACACACACACACACACACACACACATATATATGTAATGACTTCTTCTAACTCTCTTTAACTTTACCCGTTAAATTATTTCCTAGTTCTTTCGCCCAAGACTGTTATAATCTTAATCTAATTGCTCGCGCGCATAATCTTAATCGTAATCTAATTGCTCGCGCGCATTTGCATCCAATCACGACTCCTGTTACAAAAGAGTCGTACGACCTTCACCGCCAGTGTAAAAACTCGGAGCAGACGGTTACGTTTCCTTTTTCTTCGCTCTTGTCATCATGTAGTGTGCTGCAGCTAGTGTTTGTGTATTGTGTTGTGTGTGTATGTCTATTTGTCAGTACGTCCATCTAAATGTCTTCCGCGTTAAATGTTTAATAAAAAAGAATAACTGTTCGAAGACTACTTCCTCCATAAAAATGAAAAGGCATCATCAACCATCATAAATAGTAACCTTATACGTAAAAACCGACACCGGCCACACTGGGAAAAATCTTTTACTAAATCCGTCATCATTCATATATATATATATATATATAGTAACATAAAATGAAAGAAATACATGGCATAATAAAATTGATAATACAAAATAATATCACTAACAAAGCTAGAAGATTTAAACCAGATTTAAAGAAACACACTTTAAAAATGATGGAAGAGTCTATTATAGAAGAATTAACTAAGCGTATGTATAACATGGAACAGAATTAGAACTTTAAAATGTAAGAAGCCAAAAGAGTCAATAGACTAAAATGAATACCTTTATGATCTAAAGCTGTTGCTGAATTAGGACCAGCAAAATTAGGGTTAAAAATATTTTATGGATCCTACCTTCCCCTGTTCAGCAGAAATTTTATACATAACAGGAAAACATACCAATATTGAAAAGTTAGGCCTAAAACCAACCACGTGTAATTTGCAACCAAAAGAAAAATAAAATAAAAATAATAGAAAATATGAAAGGAAATGAATCCTAACAAAATACAAATAAAAATAATTTTGAAAAGGAATAATGAAGCAAAAACTTACATGAAAAAATGCAAATAACCGGAGAGCGGGAAAAACTGTACGTACGAGAACAATACGCTAAATGATTGTTAAAAATGACGTGTTAAGTTGGTAAAACCAGATGCAAAAATTAGTGGCGCCACCTGGATAGTTTTTTTTGTAATTAAACAAAGCAAACTAAAACAAATTGAAAATAATAAAAAACAGAAGGAGAAAAAAACAAAGAATAATACTTAAACTTTGAAAAGGAGAATTAGAGAGATAATTTAGAAATATATTTAAAAATGAAGTTACTTGGATTTGGATAGTTGTATTCCAAGCAATTATTGCGGAATAGCTTAAAATTATTTTGCTTAACATCATTATCTGTGACTAAATCGTTATTTCTTTTTATAAAATTTAAGATGATATTTCTAAAAATAGATAGATGTAGGTTACTTTCCCAAAAAGGCATTTTAATAATGTTAAAATCAAAAGAGTCTCTTTTATCAAAAATATTACTAATTAGTATATTATTCTTAACAATTAATTGTAGGTCTAAAAAGTTTGCAGACTCATTATTATAATTGGTTTTTAATAATTTCAGATATTGGGGATAATATTTAAAACTAGGAACAAAATTTATATATATATATTTGTATATATCTTGTTCAAATTTTCAATCGTTAATAAAATACTTTTTATTCATCTACTGAAGTTCAAATACATTTTTTAAACTTGTAGTGGAGGACACTTGATGTTAATGTAGTTTTTTTAAAAATATTCATTAATTGAACTTTATTTTTAAATAATATATTTATTCTGCGTTATTTCTGACGAAGTTACAATTAGCTGCAACAGATAGTGCCAGTACATTTTTCTAACAAAGTAGACATTGACTTCAAAAAATGTTTTTTTATATTACTTGTCACTGATAATCTTTTCAAGTTTTGGAAATACACTGCCAAAACATTAAAGACCATATAAAAATATTTTCGAAAGTGAAAAGAAAAATACTGTCTGGCAGATGCCTTACTTTTTTTTTATTCTTCCGATGCACTTTGTTGGAATCAAATAAATTCAATGATCTAGATTTCGGAAGATAAGTAGCATTCCGAAGATTCTTTTCTGTTTACGATCTTTCACTTGATATGTATTGTTTTGGTGTATTTTTTAAGCGCAAGGTGATGCTCTTACTTAGGCTTTCTTTCTTTCTTTCTTAGCAATGATTCTGCGAACTTCACTCTAATTTGGGTAAATGAATAGAAACCTCAGGGAAAAAAATGAAAAGCACTTGAAAATATCAAGTTTTCAGCTAAACGTGTTACGAATAAAATCAAATTGATATGTCAGTTTGTTGTAAGAAAATATGTGATACATCTTTATCGGAAAAGTCCATAGGATTATTGAGACATACAAATTTAAAACAACTAGCATGCGACAGTTTTAATTCGAAGATGCTTGTAATTTTATTAAACTTAGAAAACTTCATTGCGACATAGTTGGAATTATATCCATTTGTATTACGAATCTTTTTGCATAACATAATCATAGTTTTGCTTGAGCACGATCTACACGTACCGACTTTTGTATATTTCCCTTTTTGTCATTCCAATCATTCAAATCAAAATTTTTGTTTCAAGAGTAATGAATAAGTACCTTTTTCCTTGTACAAATATTCAGTACAATTATATAAAACTATAATTTATGTACTGCTATATAAACAATTGAAAAAAGGTAAACATGCAATAAAGAAAAGTTTACGGAAATGTGCTAATTTGTTTTTAAAAAAAAAAGAAAAAAAAGAGCTTAATTATATATATATATATATATATATATATAAAAGTCTAGGAAGCTTTTTTTATAAAGTATAAAATTGATCCATACGAAGTCCGCATTCAAAATAAGATATTCAATTTTGTGAAGTTCATTGTTACTACACATACGTTGAAAATAATAAAATTAAGTTAAGAATTAATTTTGTACAGTCTACATGAAAAAGTTCTATTAAATTTATATTTGTTTTAAACTCCGAGAAAAAAGTCATTTAACTATGTATTCTTTTTTTTTTAAATTTTCAAAAAAAAATGAAAAATTTATTAAAAGAGTATGAAAAAAGTATTTTTTATTAAAAACTGTGTCTCTCTTCTCCTCTCTCTCTCTCTCCGTATATGATTTTTCAAATTTATTCCATTATTACTTGAAATTTTTTAAATAATTTTTTTGTTAAATTTTTAATTATTTTTACTTTTAATTTATTATTTTACCTACATTTTCATTTAGCAGAGTTTAAAAAAATACTTATAAAAAAGACATTTTGAATTTAAACCAATTACAGACAACAATTGAATGAATAATTACATTTTCATTGGTGTATTTAAATTAAGAATTATTTATAGAGAAGACTATAAAATAAAATATACATTTCATATTTTTGTATGCAAATAAATTCACAGAACAACCAAGCTGTTTTTCGAGGTCAAATTTCAAAATCGAGAACTTTTCAGCTCTTTTATTCATTCGAAAACCAAACGAACATTACCCGTCTTCCAGTTTAGAATTTTCCTTTTTTACATGCTTCAGATATTTTTTTTATTTCCATACGGCTGAGCGAAGAAAGCAAATCTAGAAAGAAAAATAAGAGCTCTGGTACCGGTTTTAACAAGAACGTGAAATAATTTAATTCTTTCATTCAGGAAGGTTACCCATCCGCATGATTTGAATCGAAAACTTTCGATTCCAGTTTTTCAACCCGACAACTAGTTGGCGGTGCTTTCTACGGTGTAAACGTACGATCACTCAGTTGTCACGGGGGTCAAAGAAAATCCTGTGGGAAACGGTGAAAAATTTAAATTACAGTAAAAATAGCTGTTTATTCCGGATGTCTGGAGATTTTTAAAATTTTTATTTTAGTTAAAATTTGAAATGTGAAGATATTTTTCCAGTTTATGTTAGGAGAGAAATAATATAATATTTAATGTATAATATGTGTGTATAAATATTTTTAGTTGTAATTGATTTTATTTTATTTAAATTTTTGTTAAGTAGAAAGAAGCTTATTTTTAATATACTATTCGATTCTATTTGTATCAGCATATTTTTTGATAAAAAAAACAACACATTTTCACATTTTGTTTCTCATGTCGAATGGAGTTTCAAATTTGTATTTTAAAATTGAGTCATATAATTATAATATATTTTGAAACAAAAAGAACGGAGTAGATGGGTGAGTGTACTGGTTTATGTGTGTGTGTTATAATCATTTTTATATTAATATTAAAAATTTTTTTCTTAGATGTTTTTCCGAGTTAAATTCTGTTTTCTAAAATTTAGTGGATGCCGGCATACGAAAGCTTAATTAATTTAACTTAAGAATTAGGAAATATGTTTAAACTACGCTAAAAATTCAGTTATATTGAAATAAAGAGGAAAAAATTTCATGATTTTCTAGCATTTTAATTTAATTAGGAGGTTGCTTCAAGTTTTAAAAAATAATGAAAAGCCTAAGAAACACCAAGCGGGTATTATTATGCTCTTTGAATATTAGTCAAGCGGTTGCTTTGCCAAACGCGTTACCAGGGTCTTTTTAAGACATGGGTCTTACGCTCGGTGGGGGCCTTGTTTCGTTTTGACTCGTGCTTAATAAGATCATGATAGAAATAATTTTAATGTCCGAATATTATTCCGGTAAATATTCTCTGAAAAATAGGGAATTTCAAACTACATGTCAACGGGCAACAGGTTTTGTTTTATTACAAGCATGGCTTTGTAGCAATCTCAGTTCTGATTAAAATATAACAGGAAAACAGGGTTTCTTTATATTTTGTATCATTTTTGCACCTTAATGATATGCAGGGTTCTCGTCCTCATCAAAATTGACATCAATTTTCCCCATAAATCAAATGTTTATTCTTAAGTCTGCTAATCATACCATCTATTTTGAAATATGAAATTTATGAAAATAGAAAACATTATATGCTAGCAAAATAAAAAAAAAATATATTCATAATAAAATATTTTATGATACAATAAGCTGTACAATGAACGCGCAGCATATTTTTGAAAATTAAAACTTGTCAAAGAAACTACTTATTAAGCTGAATCACGACTTTCGTATGTATTAAGTATTTTAAAAACTCCTTATTTCCATTAGTGTATAAAATTTTAATTGAATATTGTATGCACTTTTAGGACTTATTTATTGTTCTCCTGTTGCAATTGCTTCATTTAAAAATATTAATCAAAATTATTTATGTTATTACTTCAGAATTCTTTCTAAAATGGTTAATCAGCCAACACGTATCTTTATAAACTAATTTGTTCCGGATGTTATCAATGTACGAGTAATTACATATTTTTAAAAGTAATGATAAGTGCAAGTTAAAGGAAAAGAAAATTACATCTTATGTATGCAAAAAATACATTGACTTTAATATAATTTAAAATGTTCATCGAGTTCACAAAGTTGAAAGTATTTTTGATGTGCTTGGTATTTAATTTAAAGTTAAAATCTAAATTATTTTGCAAAGAATCGCATTTTGCAGGGGAAAAGTGCAAAATTATTAACAAGGAAAATTTACATGAGAATGTTATTTTAACCAAATCCCTTTTCCAGTTTTTTACGAAGAAATATGTTACCAAAATCATTCGAGGACATTCTTTCGGGAAACAAATGTTTTAAAAAGGATTGAAAGATTACGGAATAAGTAGAGTAAGCTGATTATTACATTTCCTTGCTTGTAATTTTTTTCCTTTAAAAATATTTCATTAATAAATAAGCCACTAACATAACTCTATGTCACTTAATTTAACTAAATCTGTACCATCAGAGCGTGTTAAGTGCAAGGAACTTATTTTTATTAACCTTTTGAGGATTTTCTATTATAACTTACACGTTTCTTTCCAATTGGGATCAGTCTTTTGATATCCATATAGGAATTTACAATTTTCATAAAATGCTTAACAATTTTCCTTTAAATTGCAGTTGATCACTTTATAGGGGTTCTGAGTGAATATAATACTTTTTTTTAAGTAGGTAAAACAAGTTATATATATATTACACACACAGAACGTTTATATTTTGAAGAAAATATTTATTAATATTAAGTTTAAAGTTTTTCTATTTATATTGACCTATATAAGATTCAAAATTATACAGTCTGTAATCACTTGCAGTAGTAAATTATGATTTAAACCAACGAGAAAAATATTTTACACATTTTTGCCTATACAATTTAGCTGAAAAGTACAGTCGATGTTATTTTAATCTATATAAATAATAATAATTTTCATTGCTTTATCGAAATCATATAATTGAAGGAGTAAAAAAAACAGAATTTGAAATTTAAATCAAAAGAATTTTTTATTACAAGTGATGTATGGATCAATTTTGAGTTAATTTTTTTATTTATTTATTTTCTGCCTAAAATATTTCAATTTTAAATTTATTTCACATCTATTTTAAATCTAATATAATTTATTAAGAATAAAAGTACTTGCATTCATAAAGCGGTTTCTTAATATACTGTGCAAATATCATGCTGGAATTTCATTGCCTGAGTTCTTACGCAAGTTGGCTTCAAAGATGAGTAGAGCTTATTATATAAACAACAAACATATTTTTACACTACTTTTTAATAATAATTATGCCTGTATTTTGTTAATATTTCGTTTACTTTTGAGGGGAAAAAAGACACAGAGAGATTCTTTAATATTATTTTATTGTTTTATAGGTGTATTGATAATAAAATCATGCTCAAGATTTAATGAAGTAATTGTTTTGTGTTTTGAATCACTTGTTTCGAATGTTAGTCATAGATAGACGAATAATCTGAATTTGTTCTTAAATTTTCGAAACTTTGAAAATTATAAAAATTAATATTTTAACAAAAAAATCAGCCGATAGATGTCCCCTTATTACGTTATCAAATATCATAACTCTTAAGAATGCTCCCCAATTTCTTAGATTTGATTGACTGTTAAAAAAAGTGAAGCATATACATATTGTACGCATTTAAAATACTAAAATTCATATTAATTTGGGAAAGTCTTAAATTTTTAAACTGACTTAGAATGTAGTTTTTTTTTTAAACAAAATATATTTTATATATAAAAGCTGAACCATTTAATTAGCAAGCAATAAGAAAATCTATAAAAATAGTTTACAAATTTTCATAAAAGTAATTCAAAGGAATCGATATATTACGACATTTATGATTGTTTTATTATTTTTCTTTTGATTGTAAATGTAATGAATTACAAATACATAACTTCATAAATGAATAGCGTGAATATTTATTTCAAAATGTATCCAGTAGATGTCGACACTAATTTGATAAGTAATTCCGTGATTGACATACATAAACCAGTCTGCAGAATAATTTGAATTGCATGATTTCAAAAAAAACAAAAATAAAAAATAACAGTATCTCTAAAATAATGCAATACAAATGTATTATCATTCTCAGAAGAGAAAACGAAATCGTTTTTAAGTTGTACTAAGTATAAAGATTCATAAATATTTAGAAATACATTTACATTTAATATGAAACACATGATTTCTGTATTTATGTTATAAATAGTTCAAATAATTCAGTAATTTTTTCACTATATCCCATAATTTATACGTGAAGTAACTTATAAAATTTACAGTGAATTAAGTTGTTTAATACGAATATATAATTAAGAATAATTTTAATTCACATTACGTTCATTCTTTTTCTAAATTTACGTTAGATAGATATTATTTTTAAAATTACTGTCCAGGTATAAATTTTGCAAAAACTTACTATTAGAAATGTTACAAAAAATTTCTTTTAACAATTATGTTTTTCTGTTAAACTTTAATGCCTTCTATCTACTTATTGAAAATATTCCGAATGAAATTATTTAAATCAGACAAAAAATACAATACCTAATGTAGAAATTTTATTTTTTGTATTATTTAACCTATAGTTATTTAATTTTTCAAGTTTTGATTTCCAAATCTTATTCTATTTCTTGCATTTGAAACACATTTTGAAAATTGCGTTTTATCTTTTGAGAAGGGAAATTTTCCCAGGGTACAAAAACTCAATAATGTGTAGTGTTTATCATTTGTTCACTAGATGTCGCCACGATAATAAGGTATAGCCAGAAAAGGAAACATTATTTAGATACAGATAAAATTAATTAATAAAAATTTAAAAAAAAAAAAAAAATCAGCATTTATTTTAGAACATTATTTTGCTTCCTATACATAAATTAAAACTGGAGTAAAGATAAATGTCCTGATAGGTGTCTGCTTTTAAATATATCTTCTGATACCTATGATCTGTACTCATCAGTATAAAGCAAGGATTTGCAATAGAAAAAAATACTTCATTTTGTGAAACTCGAATGGTGCATTAAATTTTTTTGAGAATATATATATATATATATTTCGATATGCATACATACATGTACAATCGGAGCCCGATTGAACGATTTTCGCGATTTAATGAATTTTTTCTTTCTGCCGATTAAAATAGAGGCACAAACATCTATTTAACGAATATTAAATCCAGAAAAAAAAGGAAATATTTTAACAAATGAAATAAAATATTTTTTTTTATTTGTTTGTATTAGAAAAAATTGGATTCCTTTTCAAACGCACGCTACATCCTGTTGCATTTTTTGGATCCCAATATTACGAATAACACCGATTTAACGAATAATTTGCTAGGTTCTGATGAGAATTCGTTAAATTGGAGTCCGACTGCACACACCACGCACCACACACACACCACACCACCACACCACCACACACCACACACCACACACACACACACGCACACACACACCACACACACACACACACACACACACCACACACACGCACACACCACCACACACACACCACACACACGAAACACACACTTCAGAGCAACGTTGATGTAAGTCAGTAATTACAAAATCAAAGAAAAATGATATTTCATTGTAGAAAAAATTTCAAATAAATGGAGGTTTACGTCGTACGTCCAGTATGAAGTCCTGTAATATCTCGTTCCATAGTTACTATAAACGCTTCTTTAAATTGACCAAACTCGAAAGCTGCTTAACTTGCAGTCCTAAATGATGCCAGATATGCTCGACCGGTGACTAATATGGGTGTCCAACAGACCAGTGAAAAATGAAAATGTGTGAAGACAGTACTGTGAAACCTTTGCTGTGATTGGAAAAGCACATTCCTGTTAAAAACGGCTCTTGGTAGCCCATCGATGATGAGTGACAACACATGTGGCTGGAGAATGTCCCGAACGTACCTCTAGGTTTTCATGGTGCCTTGGATCAATATAAGGGTGACCATACGTCGTATGCGATAGCTCTCCATACCATCACACCATTTCGATAGAGGTGTGTCGCTGTACAGTGTAGGCAGGTTTGAGATGTTCAGCACGGGACTTTAATACACACGTACACGATTGTCATCATTGCGACAATTGAATCTGGATTTGTACCTGAAGATGACCTGATTCCATTCGGTTGCAGTATAGTCCCTTCGAACCCGACTTCACTTCAACCGAGGCGACGGGGAGTGGGTGTCAATGGCAATATACGTAATGGGGATCTCGATAGCAACTATCCTTCAGTCAGAAGCCTTATGAAAGAACAGACTGACACAGAAGTAAGCAGTGAATGTGTTGCCAGTGTATGGATGGTGGACAGTGCGACAGTTGGCTATATGCGTGCGTGTCGTATTCTTGACTATTGGTGTATCGAGGGGATCCTGAGACTAGTCTCCGTGCAACAGAACTCTCTCTTGTGCACTGGTGCCACACCTCCTCACAGTACAGAACGGACGAGGTGGCTATCTGCTCCCCGAGTAGACAAGCCGGTTTCCATCATCATCTATATGATTCTTTCCTCTCCTAATTCTGACAGCAGTTCATATTGTCCTCGACGGTGGCGTAATTGCATCTTTAGTTAAAATGTTTCTCACTTCAACATATTAAATACACGTAAACAAGCTCTTTCGAGAGATATATGGTGCACATAACAGAGATTGATGACTCTGCAATATCATCAACCATTTCAAAAGAAATATAGTTTGGTGCACAACAATCCATGTACCAACAGATGTCGTTTGCAGCACCATTGAATGCTGATGTTTATTGCTGTGATTACTTTTGTCTCTAAGTCACAGACTTTTGTGTCTACAACGGTGCATTGCACTGTGGACATAGAAAACCAAATTGAAAGACATTGTTCTTACAGACGAATCACACTTCTGTCTGCAGTACCACGATGGTCGAATTAGAGTCTTGAGACATTGTAGAGAGAAATTTCTTAAGTGTTATTTTTTAATCTACATATTGGTTCTTCATTTTGTATTATAGTTTGATAGATGGTATGGGATTACACTCCCGCTTCCTTGTAATACGCATTGCCAGTACAACGGCCATTCAGTACCATATCTTGGAGATTTTGGAACATGTTCTGCTCCTTTACCTTCAAATTTGCCTGCTACTATATTCTAACCACACGTTGTATGCAATTTTCCAGATATCTTTTCCCACCAGACTGCATTGCTGCCTTGGTTCTCTTCTCCCAACCTATTACCTATCGAACGAATCTGGTGGATGATTAGAAAATGACTGGCTAGAGTACACCTTCCACTTGTATGACAGATAAAATTTGGCAACATTTGAAAGCAGTATGAACTGTCTTGTTCTAACAAGAATTTCAAATCCCCTTTTCTTCAAGGTCGAGGCGTGTAGCAGCGGATATTGTCAGCTGTGGTAGCAACATTCAATACTATATTCATCAGCTTTCACTCTTGTAGAAAACTATTTTTAAGCATTTGTCTTTTTTTGTGTTACTGCTTTAATAAATTTGGCTTTGATATTCCTTGTCCTGCTTGCTGTTGCGTTGTGGATGGTTAGCAATGTTATGATAATGAGATATGTAGAAAAAAGTTCTGAAATGAGAGAAAATATTTGTTATCCGCATGTTTCCATTAACTTTTTTAATGGTTTGAGTTTATAAAACTGCTTTGATGGCAATGAAACGTACTTAAATAATTAATGATGAATGAGTAATTTTTTTTCATCTAATAAATTAGAAATTACTGCTATTTATGTTCCTTTTTCCCAGAAACAAATCAAATCTCTTTTTGCCATTAGTTTTTTAAGTCATCTACTGCCTATTGTGCTTGACATTTCCTTGAATGACAAAACTGATTACGCATCCTTTATTTTCAGCATTTATTCTTTAAACGCCCACGTTCATGTTTACCTTTGTTTGTTGAAAAATTTTTAAGAAAATATGAGAAATCTTGAAAACAAGTTTTATTACTTCATGTTCATATAAGGGTTTTCTAAGAAAGTTTAGTACTTTCCCTTATTTGATTACTTACTTTCCAATTTATTTATTGGATGCTTCTGCCTTTTTCTAGTCCACTTTAGAATTATTATGCCCGGAATTTTTCAATTCCTTTATAGTATCAAACAAATTTATATTTCACAAAATGATTTTAGAACGCTCTCTTTTCTTTGAAAAGTCGGAAGTGTATGTTTTATCAGTGACATTTAGAAATTATTAAGTATAAATTTACAAGCAATATATTATGTGTATTCATTATTTGCAATGATTTTTAGTTATTTCAATTTCCATGTATTCAATAGTTGGTAAATTTACTGTTATTTTTATTAATTTATAAAAAACTTTTCGCTATTAAGTTTGAGTTACAGCCCAGATTTTAAATAAAAAGTTTCTTAAGAAAATTCAAAAAATGAAAGAACTTTGATGTTTTTTGTGTTGAGCTTTCAAGCAATGCCTTAGGATGGATTACGATGATTGGTTGATTAGAGGCAGATTAGAGGCAAGCCAATCCTAATTAGCGATCAGTGCCGATTTATCGATTGGGCGCTTTAGGCAGGTGCCCAGGAGCTGAGGACACGTATAAGATGGACTTAACCACGTTTTTTGGATATAAATTTTGATCCTCCAGTGCCAAGAGGCCGTGTAGATCTTCTGCGCCCAGAGCCCAAAATGAGCTTAAGTCGTCACTGTTAGAGATAACATTATGTCCCAAAATGTGGCTTCCAGAGCTATGAAACCAGTCACATGTGACCGGAACTATATTTAGAAGACTAACTGCAAGATGCCCAAGAGCCCCCAGAAGCCAGGATGACCACCACTTGACTTAAAATGTAAGGCACAATTGACAGATGGCATGTATTCAACTCCAAAATGAGCTCTTTGCCTCTTCTGATACTTCAATTTCTAGGAATACTGATAATTGGATACTTTATGAGGTAGACCAATGTGATTTGCATCCCACTCTCTTTAGATCCCATTAGAGCCTGTCTGACATGATGCAAATAACCCCATCCTTAAAGACGAGAGCAGCGGGCCTCTACTCTCTTCACTGATGTATCGGAATTCAGCCTAAACACTGATTCGCGATGTATGGATAATACCAGGGATCTGGTGACATCTCTCCAATATCATGGAAGTAAACCAATACGGATGCGATCACTACGGATGTGACCACTACTGAAGTAAAGCACTACGGAAGTAAACCACTACGGATGTGACCACTTCGGAAGTAAAGCACTACGAATCGGCTTTCTTTTAGAATTGTGCACCGAGCTGCACGTCTTTGAAGGCTTCCTGCTTTGTGGTATGAGGAAGAAGTCTTAGAGCTCTGTGTGAAGCTTTTGAGAAGGACAGTTGTAACCCAATTCATTTTTATGCATGATAAAACTTTTTCACACAGTACTCGGCTGATCGTCCAATACCTGGAGACTGAGGATATTCAAAGGATGGATGACCACCCAAATCACTTGACCCCATTCTCACACAGCAGGGATGTCCAACCATTTTGTCCAATCAGGAAAAGTGATGTCCAACATCACTTTTTCCTGTTTAAATGTGCCTCCATTAACTTGTTGTCACAGGTGTTTTAAATATGCTATTTTTTTCTAAAACACGCAGTAGCCGATGTAAAAATTATCTTTGAGATCGAAATAATGGTCACATCTACCATAGAAAATCTCTGTAAATGCTCTTGGTAGAGTAAGTATAGCATTACAGACCACTCCCAAAATGCTCTTGAGGATAAGAAATACTTTGGGGCGAGGAGTAGGACTCATTGTTCTCAGATTCATTCTTGTAAATAGAATGAGAATTCGTTGTGAGAGCTGCATTACTTTCAAATATGATTTTCCATATTAAACCCTCACTACTAATATCTTACTGCAACATTTTTTGACTATCATGCTTTCATGAGCATAAATCATGAGCATGAGCATTTTTTATAATATTTTTTGTGATACAGTTAAATATTTTCATACAAAATTTCAATTCAGTTATTTTAAAAAACCGCAAAAGTGTGTGTGTTGTGTAAGATAAGTTAAGAGGGCTTTTTGAAGCTTATCAAGCGGTATGACAAATATCTCAATGTACTTGGTACTTATGTGAATAAATAAAGTCATGTCTTATCTTTGATGACTCATTCCACGTTTTGACTTTCATACACAGCCCTAACCGCAGTCGATCGGGGAAACTTATTTTCCAGCTTCCCCTCGTACAACAGGAATTCCCAGCCATCTTGTATAGTAGATCCTTTTTTCCTGCTTAAATGTGCCTCGATTATTTTGTTATATATATTCAATGGAAAAATCTGATTCTTTTAATTATCTCAAAAGAATCATTTCAAAATTTCAAAAAAAAATTTCCAAAACACCTTTTTCATTCCAATTCTCAGCACTCTTTACAAATGTAAGATTTGTCTCTTGCCATAAATATAGCAGTAGTTAGGAGATGATAATTGAGAATGTGCCCGATTTTAGGTTATATGCGTTTTGTATCCTTTGTATTTCTTCACCGTTATTAAAAATGGGTAGAACGTTTGAATTTATATGTAAATGGTCTATATATGAATGAAACAGCCAAAGAATTTTCAAGAACGTTACATTACCTAAAGCAGGGGTGGGCAGGTTTCGTCCCACTGGAGCTGTTTTGGAAGCCGACAAGGCAGCTAAATAAAAAATGTTCTTTATAATTGGGTCAACATATATTTGTAAGCAGTTGTTCTAGCATAAGAGTAACTACAGATACAAGTTGGCTGACATTAACTTGAAGGCTATGAGACTAGAATTTCAACCTGCAATCTCACTCTTGGTTTAAAAAAAATTACGGAAATATGTGATAGGGTAAGTTTGTTTCATTAAAATAATTTTAAAATTAAATGTGTTTGCAGCTATAAAGGGTAAGAAATCAGCATGGTAAATAAATTGAATAGAACTGAACCCCGCTTCACCAGGCATTTCATGATGTTGTACTAACATATACTGTTTACCAATTCGAATGTAATGAAAAACATTCTTATAGATATCCCCTGTTAATATAAAAGGAATAGGAGTTGAATCTCTAAAATAGAAGTGGAATTAACTTTTATGTTCCCTCAAAAGTGGATCTCTACTCAGCAAAATAAACATACATGCCAAATTTAAAGATTTAAAACTTAAATCTAATTTAGAATTTTGAAATTTTTTTTATTTATGAGCTCCGTAACCCGCTTTGAGTACGAGGATTTCAATTAAAAAAAACGATGCACAACAAATTTTGTTACAATAGGTCCGGTAGTTCGAAAACGGGAATTTTTTTTATCTCGCTGGCCCCATAGAAGCCGATATCCGTAAAATCAGCTCTTAGAGGATCACTATTCATCAAAAGAAACACACTTACCAAATTTCAAGTATGTGAATCCAACAGTTCAAAAACAGAATTTTTTTTATCTATAACGCTCTTCCTTTCGCCTTCTTAATTCCCCTTGGGTGTCGATTTTTCCCAAACCCCTTTTGTAGTGGACCTGTAACTCTTGAAAAGAACGTGTCTACCTAATTTCAAGTGTGTAGGTCCAATAGTTCAAAAACATGAATATTTACCTATAGCACCCCTTAAGGAGTAAATTTTCGTAACATCCCTTTTATAGCAGACCTCTACTCCATGAAAGGAACGTGTCTACCAAACTTGGAGTTTGTAGATCTAATAGTTCAAAAGGGGAATATTTGCATATCCATATCCCCACCCTGCCTTAAGGCCCCTTAGAGATCAAGTTTCGAAAAACCCCTTTTGTACCAGACCTCTACTTCATAAAAGGAATCTGCCTAGCAAATTTCAAGTTTGTAGATCTAATAGTTCAAAAACGGGTATATTTATCTATAACGCACCTTAAACCCCTCAACGCCCCTTAAGGGTCAAGTTACGCAAAACCCCTTTTAGAGCGGTCCACTATTCCATGCCTACCGAACGTGCCTACCAAATTTCAATTTTATTGGTCCAATAGCTCAAATGCGGGAATATGTATCTATAACTCTCCTTAAGCCTTCGTAACGAATCTTGCGGGTAAATGGTATAGTTTATACTATTGCTTCTCAAAGTTTCAATATTCGTGACCCAATATTCAATCATAATTTTCAACGTCCCCCCCTCATACAATAACAATGTGTTGAATTCAATGATACTATACTTTGACGCTAAAACTACGATACGACATTATCCTCTTAAGTGCCACCGGCGTATATAAACGTCTCGCTCAGTCAAAGCATTAATTTTTCCGGACGTATAGATACGTCTTTCTGAGGTACGATCTTTTCTCTGCACTGCTATCTATAAAACTATTCCGAAGGCTTTGGAATGCAATAAAAGGACCTTGACAATGTTTGCGAAGGATTTAATTATTTCAGATTTTTTTTATTCGTTATTTTTTCCCCACCCCAAAAATACATCACATACGCGCGCCTATGTGGAAAATGGTTGGCATTGGGAAGCGAATCACGTAACTTTGAATCAGCAATTAAGGGATTAAGTACAAACCGTATGAATTACAAAGATAAATATTCATTTTCGGATATAATTTTATGTATGATTAATTTTACCATGCATCACTGGTAATTATTAAACTTGTTCTTAACTTAGTATTGTTAAATTAATTATAAAATACATTGTGTAGTACTGATTCATTTATAAGTGTAGTATATCAATGTAAATGCTTATTTTATTTTTTATTATGTCAGAATGTATTTTGTTTGTTTACTTTCAGTAAATTAAAAATTTTTAAAATAATATTTTTTTTTTGACTTTTCAATATGCCAGCGCCCCCCTCGTAGAGTTTTCACTTCCCCCAAGTTGCCGCGCCCCAAAGTTTGAGAAACGCTGGTTTTTACCCTTTCTGAGATGCTAAGTTAACTAATGAATGCAATCTCATTTGAAAAAGATGCAGCCTTACAGTATCATCCGTTTCTCCAATGTGGTCCTCAAGACAAAACTATTGCCTACCCCTGATCTAAAACAATTTTTAAAATTATGAATGAAAGATATCTCTTTTTCCTAATGATACTTACAAAATAAATATTCCTGGATTAAAATTTTAGGTTAAAGTGTAGTATAGGGGCCTTGGAGATGTCAATTTCTTTTGGCGACCAAAACACTATCGCCAAGCTACTTCACTTAGCAATAGGTGTCCGGTAGCCAGATTGAATTCGTTATCTCACCATAATATCTATATAAAAATCGCCAAATCCAAAGCCCCATACTACATTTGAGTGCAAAATGAAAATTTTTCATTTTGCGCTGTCTTCTTACCTTGTTGTGTAGTAAATAAAGTTTCAATAAAGGTAAGTCAGAACAATGGGAAAATTGTGAACAACATGGAATAAGAAGTACGTTTTTTAAACAATAATCCTTTCTTTGCTATAATAGTTTTTAAATAGATATTGCATAACAGAAAATCGAATCGAAAAATTACAGATATATTTATAAAAAATTGATACCGCTGAGAATGATTTTTTTGAAGATATTAAATGTTAAATTCGAAATATAGTGTACAGTAACTCAGAAAAGTAGTTTTATTTCTGCTTTTTTTTCAAAAAAAGAAAAATAATATCTTTCTGGGAAAAAATAATTTTGTTTGAAAGAAAACCCTCTCTTTTGAAAGATAAGCCATTTGTTTTTATTTTTTATTCTTTCTTTCTACTTAAAGCTCTATCTTAATCCTGGTTTCTACCTAATATTTTTGCTCATAAAAAATGCAACTTTTTTTCCTCCTTTTCACTATTACGTTTGACTTTCCTCTAAGCTAAAGTCTCCAATTAGGTGGCTTGTCTTTTAAACTTTTGCTTGTTTTTTGAAGCATAATTAAGCTTCCTTGTTATAGTATGTTTTTATACCTTCCAGCGTAATGAATGCGAAACAACGTTTCTATATGATTCTTAAAAACTATGATTTCATTGGTTTAAAATTCATTTTGCTATTTTAAGTTAATGAATAAAATAAATCAGCATTTCAAATACATTTTTACTAACCTATACATTAAATAAGTTACTTTGGTGTAAAGATAATGAAACGTTGTTTATTTTTGTGTAGATTAATATATTTTTCGAAGTTTATTAAAATTGTGTAAAGTTTACATTCATTAATGGAAAAGAGATAAGGAGAATTTTGCATTGTAGCAAGAATAATTTCTAGAGCTTGGTTAAACTTCTTACATTTCGTAGTTTTTTCATTATGTAAATAAGGATAAATACCACACAATTTCCATTTTTTTTACAGAAGAGCTTTTTAATTCTTTTACTCCACGACCCCCTTTTCTACTAAAATAAATATAACTGACGCTATCTCAAATAAACTTCCCTGCTTTCTGACCCTATTCCTTAAATGTATGAACATTATAAATCATACATGGTGTTGCAGTAATTGATTGGTATAAATAAGAGTTTCTTGGTTGGCGATGTTCAAGTTAATCCACGAATTCAAGTCCGGATTCCTCTAAAGGAATGCAGAAGATTGGCACTACTGTGTGTTATATTGTGACGGATCTATACGGTTCCTTCCACTAACTCCTCGGGGATTCTTTTAGGGAAAAATTTTTCCCAAACAACTTTTACCGAAGGTAAGAAAACGTGATTATAAAAATTAGGTTTATTACATAAATTCTGTATTCGTAAGTTTTAAGAGTTAGTGAGTGGAGGATCGTGAGTTATTGCAGTGCGAAACTAAGTTTATAAAAATGTATATTGAAGATTTCCCAGTGAGGATCGGATATGATACCGTCAAGAATAAGCATCCAAGGCCTCAAAATTAGGATTTCGACTTTACAAGAGTACAGGTATTGTAAGAATTATTTAAATAGAAGTTAGAACATAGCTTGTAATGCGATGCTGAGTTGAAATTGAGCTTGTATAGGTTATCGTGGAATCAGTTGAGGGTCCGTAAATATTATCCCCAGGCTATCTGGTCTCACTTTCGTGCTCTTAATTTTGATCAACAATCTTAATTGGATTATTATTGTGCTTGATTGATATTTTGTGACAGTAAAATAAGAGTGAATCATGTCGACTGATTATTCAGTTCTCCCACACTTCTAGCAGGGGCCGAGAGTAGACAAGGGGGATTAGAGGGAAGTAGGAACATATGATTAGGTCTTTAAAAAGTACCAGTACTAGTAATGTCTTTTTCACATATGGCCATATTCAAATTTACTCTGTACGTGACCAGTAATCTTCGTGTAAACGCACGCAAACATTTTGAAGGAAGTCAATTCACCCAACCATTTATTATAAAAAATATTTTAGAATACATTGAGTACTTCTAACCTACCAAATAATGAAACACAAATAATTAATACTTGAGATAATGTATAGTGTGCCAACTAAAGTCGGTTATCACTCCAATAATTAAAAAACGACAAGAGCTTTAGTCATAAAAGTGGAGTCTAGGACAGTAAATTTTGACATGCGCTACACAAAAAATTGCGTATAGTGCCACCTGGAGGATAATTTTAAAGTTAGCGTTCTTATCTCAAAAAAAAATACGAGATACATAAAAAAGTCATTAAAACAATGTTGTTCAGCATCATCAAGTTATTGCAAAAAAAAAAAAAAAAAAAAAAAAATATCTTACGCACAAAAATTGGACGAATGAAAAGCACAAAGCACGCATGTATTTGGTTACGCTGAACAAAACTACACTTTCCGGAAATAACGCTTATCTATTTGTCGCGCTCAAAATGGTGTGCTATAGCAACAATACAGATCTGGACACGGGTTTGCATTTCTCGTCGCACTTTTTTCAACATGACCCGCGACACGCTGGCAAAAGCTTTTTAAGTTTCTGCAGTATTGATGGTTGGGTTATATTCATTCTTTTTTTGATGTATCCCCACAGAAAAAAGTCAAATGGGTTCAGGTCAGATGACCTTACAGGCAATTCAACACTGTTACAACATACCAAATGATTTGTTGCTGGAATGTGTCTCCAATGTATTGTGTGAAATATGATACCTTGTACAACGGGGATCAAAGTTCGACTTTCTATTGTCAGGGCATTGAAATGGTTAGTGCTGCGTTCTGACAAGAGTTTACATGGAGTTGGTGATTATGTAGAAATATAGCTTAGAATATATGTGCGTTTCGATTGTATTGTTTTCTTCATCTCAATAAAATGTTGTTAACCTACAGTGTTAAAGTGCAACCTATCTTCTGAAATATGTTAATATATAGTATGTATATATATATAATAGATCATGTGTCTAATTTCTTTAGTTCTAAGAGATTTTGAGCTATAAGTTGTTTGTACATAAGAAGCGAATGAACGCATTAAGCTTGTTACCATAAGTGCATCAAATATGGTATGAGTAAAATTTGATAAATCGGAAATAGAAGAAACATCTAAATTTTAATTTTAATCAGAGACGATAATGGAGTAACAATTTTTGTGTTGTATAAAAAAATAATAACAACATTATAAAAATACTTTTAGAAGCAGAATTTAAGTTTATTTCGATAGATTCGTTCAATGTTTAAAAAGGCCATATGCGCTCAGGATCTCATCTCCTGTTAGAAGTTTTAGATTTCATTCCCATCATTATAAAAATCAGTTTCAATGACATCTTTTATTCTTAAGGAAGTAAGGTTTTAGAAAAGTTCGTGAATAAAAAAAAAAAAAGAGGATTAACTTTGTTTTTAGATAAGATAAAAATTTAATAAAATTTTCAAAAAATACTACTAATATTCAAAGCATCAAAAATAAGATAAAACTCCTAAATAAATAACAAGTTTAGTTTCGAAATTAAGAATATTTTTTAAAAAAAATAAAACATTTTTTGAAGTAGTAAATAATTTTTTCTTCGTTAAATATGTTTTTTTTATTATATTTATTTTACGCAAGATTGCCAAAAATATATGAAATTAATAAATATGGGATGAAAACATGAGAAAATTTGTGAAGAAAAAGTGAAAAATACATTATGATAAAAGATTAAAAAATGTATTACGCCTACGTATTTGATAAAAGTATTTTAGATGGATTTTTTTGGTAAAATTCACGAGTGTTTCTTGGATATATATAAAGTAAAAAATAAAAAATGGAGTACAATACATACTCGTATAACGTTGCTTAGAAACACAACATGTAGGAATTCTTTAGAAAAAGAAATATCGGTCTTACATATTTGAATGAAAAGATTTTTTTTCTGGATTTTGAAAGAATTCGCGAGGGATTCCTTTATAAAGTAAATATGTAAATTCAAGACTTTTTACAAAAAACTTTTGCATGAAATCTGAGAGCCTATAAGCATATCTACAACAAAATGAAAGCGGATATCCAAGTAATCAATTGAAATTTTTCTTCGTTTCTGTCTGGGTAAGGTACGCAGGGGAAATAGCGATCTATGTGTAAAAATCAATCTTTTTACATCCTTTTATATTGGAAGATTTATATTTTTATTCAAACATACGCCATAACTAAAATGGATTTTGTTATTTGAGATACGAATGGATTTTTATATTTCTATTTATTTCTCTTTTTATGAAACTTTTTTTTTCTAAAGACGTCTTGTTTAATCTCAAAGAACATAGCTTAAACTCGGAGCACAACTTTAAAGGGGAAAAAATATCTCATATTGTTAATATTAAACACAGGTTGCTATAAACAACTAGCCTCACTCATTCGCGTGCTGGGTATTGAATGATAATGTATGGCTATATATATTGTTACGTTGATCGGGGATCGAGGATTTTATGCAAATTAGTCGCAAAGAATAAGACAGTTTTTTAGGAAAGATGGAAATTTATTATCGAGAAAACCAATCCTTGAAATACAGGATACACAGCGAAATTTGCAGAATAAATCTCAGAAGGTCTTCACACCTTCAACAGCGCTCAGACATAATTATCGTTGTCTAAAATACAAGTATGGAAAATATTGTTCACAAGCGCCTTACTCAACAGCGGAGCAAATCACTATTCTTCACGGTCAAGGCAAGACTACTAATCGCTAGTCAAAACAAGACTGACTCAGCTCGGCGAGCGTCTCCCTATTTATATCTCTCGAGGATCTTTCGAGATAGATCCGCTTGCGTCATAGATCATGAAATTAGTGGATTTCTCCACTTATTTCCAAAAGAATCCAGAGGGTTCCAAGCTCTCAAAAAATGGTCGCCTAGTCACCAAATTTTGTCCAACTAGGTCACCCCAAATGATGCCAACTTGGCTCTATCGCCAAAATTTCGCCAAGTTCTCATTAAATCGCCAATATAACGTAAGGGACGGAGTTGCTTGCGAATATATTACAATTTTAATATTAATAAAATATAGCATAGAGTAATATCAATGCATTACACATACAAATACAGATTATTTACACTATTTTACACAAAATTCATTACAATATGTATATATATATATATATATAAATACAGATAACCAAGTCTTAGTATTAAGCTTTCGAATGGATTAAAAAACATTTTTGTAGCCCTCACCATTTAATTCTAAAAGAACAGAACTTAAATTTCTGAAACGAAATATATATATATATATATGAAATACGTTTTTCGCTAAAATGCTTAAGAAGAAATTTCATTTAACACAAAATAGTGCAACGGCCCCTACAAACTATTATGCATTTTTTCTCTTAACAAGAAATGAAAATTGTTTAACACGAAAAGACTTCCTTTCTGGAGGGGATGATATTCAAACTGAGCCGACACTTAATGAAATGTTTGAGAAAGTTTCTGTATTATTGGGCTGTCTTATTCTATCCCTGGAAGAATTCTTTGCAGTAGATGATGATAATGTGTATACAACCACAATTATGGCAAATAAAGATATTTTGGAATTTGCTCAAAGCTCAAAGATATCATTGATGCAGATTCCGACGACAAAAATAAAATGAATAATACAGCTAATGTTCCCACATCGTCCGAAATAAGGACCATCATGAAAAGTATGCGCGGTTATTTAGACGTACATTCCAATGGTGAAATGAATAACAGAATAGACAACATCGAACAATTTGTTGACAATTTGATACTAAAAAAGACAATGCAAAGGAGAATATGAGGTTATTTTCCAAAAACTCAATAATTGGTCTGTTTTTCACAAGACATTTTTGTATTAAATTTCACAAATGTCTTGTGAATGTTTTGTTCCATAGATTTTAATTAAATAATGCATATATACATATCTATGAGATAACATGTACTCTAATAAACTTAATTTTCCTGAATATATGTTTTTGTTGTTGCAATATTCTTTAACACGAAATTCTCTTCACACGAAAAAATATTTCATTTCCCTCAGTTTCGTGTAAAACGATTTTCATTGCATTTATTTTGTGTACCTCTTCCAGCAACTCTACCCCTTTGAAATCAAATTATAGACACACCTTAGTGAATTTCCACTCAATAAAAGAATATAACTATCAAATTTCATATATGTTGCGTTAATAGCTCAAAAGCGGTATTTATCTCTGAGAATCGATTTCAGCAAAATCCATTTTTAAAAGTTGCCAAATCAAAAGATGTCGCCAAATGCAGTTATTGTTTTCTAAACATGAACAAGAACAGTTTTTCACTATTGTTTACATATCTCGGCATTTGGCGACTTTTCACATATGCACATCCTTAAGCAAAGGGGATTTAGAAAAAAAAAATCCCTCAAAATGAATTTGAAATGTTTTTTAGGGGAATTAAGGATACGACTTTTTAAAAATATCAACGAAGCTCTCTGTAAAATTTTGG
The DNA here is from genome assembly GCA_019973975.1 of Trichonephila clavata. Lineage (NCBI taxonomy): Eukaryota > Metazoa > Arthropoda > Arachnida > Araneae > Nephilidae > Trichonephila > Trichonephila clavata. The sequence continues at coordinate 3,205 of BMAO01002473.1, read as the reverse complement.
AATTATACGATCAACGGTGTAGATTTGTATGAGTCCCATAGAAATATACGAACTTTTAAATTTACCTATATATAAGATACATCTATTTATCATGCAATGCTTTTAAAATATAGCAATGTAGCGATATCGTCTCCAGTCCTAAGTGATCATTTTAGTCCAGTGGTTAAGTTACGTGCTTACAGACCAGAAGGTACCGGGTTCTGTCCTCCGGCTGCGCGCCACCTTAGTAATAATCTGTCAAATGTGCAAAATTAAAAATAATTTGTTCTTTAAAATATGGAAACGAAATATCGAGCCTGTTTCTTAAGTTTTTATTTATTTCATAGAAATAAACAGAAATAAGAAATATAACGAGCTGTCCATGATTTTTGGTCGAATTATAATTTTAAAATTGAATATTTGGTGTAATACTCTCTATTTTATCCTACACCTTTGTCAAAGAAGAAAAGCAAATTGTGCCAACAGCTCGTTTTTATGTATTGGATTTCTATCCAATATAAGGATAATAAGTCGGCAAGTTGGCAATAGACAACGGTGGGGCCTAAAATAAGATCCAAGGGAATATTTTTTTGTACCTCGAGATAATGCTTTTGAATTCAGGCTTTATTCAGCTAAGGCAGTCTTAAATAACTTAATGTAAATGGCTTTTCGTAAAAATCTTTTATTAGAAGCTAAATCGTAAGAGGCTTGAAGTACATTAGAAATAATCTCAAATTTAATATTTACTTTGGATATAGATTTTCCACATGGCAGAAGTAAATTAAATACGATAAAAAATGGGATAAAAGGTTTTATCTCCGAAGGAAAGTTTCACTCTTAATTCAATAAACTCATGTACAGTTCTTTTTCTTACCATCTTTTCCGAATTTAGATAGAAATAGGCACAATTTCACGAACTTTTCATAAATGTAGTTAAATATATCTCGGATATTCTCTCTTGTATAATCCTAATTAAATAGCTAGACTGAATAATATATGTTAAGATAAAATTATTGCTTATACGTGAATTAATCATGAATGTTTAGGATATGATATATAAATCTCTTATGAATTATTAAGAGAAAGAAAATTATAGAAAAGTATGTGAAATTTTAATAATTTTGCGTGACTCTGCCACTAAATGCGTGGAAAATAGTATCATTATAAAGATACATTTTATGAAGCATACACATTTTTCTTAAAATATCGCAATACCTTATTTATCGAATCTGAGCCACACTATTTTTTCGGTGTTAATGCAACTGAAAATCGGGTGGGGCTTAGAATCGAAGACAAAACATTTGTTGGATGGAGGAAATTGAGTTTCTACCTCTTTCAAAAGGAAAAAAAAATGTAGCCGTTCATTCTGGTGACTTGTATCAATGACTTATTCCATTCCGTAGTTTATCCCCAGTATCCAAACTTTTTTTAACTTCGTTGTCGGCTCGTATTTAGGAAATTTTGTATACGCTTTCTTTCAATCCTCTATACCTCAAAGATATCAGTAATAATATCAAGACGAGTTCACTATGACAAAAGTACGAAAAAAGAGTCTATTTTATATAGAGAAGAAAAAACGTAAACAGGGCAGGGGCCTCTAAATATTTGACACGAATGAAACAAATATACGTCGATGGCATAAACAAAAAAAAATTCTGCTTGTAAATGTTCAAAAGCCTTTAATAATCCTCTTACATTCTTCTATAAAACATTATTTAAAAAAATGTTGCTTTACAAATGCACTCGATGGCATTTTAAAACGATACGAATTCTGAGGTCAGCTGGGACTATGGGAGTAACGAAATCATTTTCGAAACATGACACCGATGGTTAGAGTAATTTATAGGTGCATGTATGTTATGGAAAGTTTTTAATCCTTGGTATAAATAAATAAATTATTAACTTCTTATTATATTCTCTCTAATTTTTTTTTTTGAATTCTTAAGTATTGGATATTGGTGAACCTTTTACACAATTTTTTATTTTTCACAAAACATGATGAGAATTAGGGATGCAGCTTAGATTAGATGGTGGCTTAAATTCGAGTAAATAGGGTATATGCTGCGGAAATTATAGTAGTTATTCCATACAAAAATGTTCGGGATTTTGAGATTATGATAGTATTCATAGTTTGATATCATGTCCATTTTCATTTTATTAAATGTAAGAGTATATACTTTTAGTTTTTTAAATTTTATTTTGACGTTTTTATTCATAAGAGATTTCTGCTTATTAAATAATTTTAAAATATTGAAATGATTTTTAGCCTTTAAATCTATAAAGAAAATATTAAAAAAATTAATTTTAGTAACTGATTCATGTAAATATATAAATGTACTCCTGATACAGATGTTGACTTTTTAAAAATGATACGTCCGACCTTCAGATTCGAAACCCATTTCATTTCCTATTAGGATCATAGGCCGAAATAATTTTTGAAATTAAGGCCTCATTAAGTTTTTGAAAAAGATTGTTGATATTCTGGGGCCCAGTTCCTCTGTTTTTGATATTTTTAAAGATTATTTACAGGTATTCTTAATATTACATATTGAAGAATGAATTTTATAATAAAATTTTTCTTAAATTTACCACCACAAAAGAATCTTTATATATTTATATTTCAAAGATTCAAAATGTATGAATCTGAGGAGATAATAAGGAAAAAAAATATATAATTTAGGAAAATAAAATGATTGAAATGAATACTAATAAAATTATCAATAAAGAAAATTGTACCTGTCCTGGAAGAAAGTTAGATTTACCAATTTTTGTGTGCATTGCTGTCCCATTAATATATATTAATATTTTAAAACATCATCATATGTTTTGTATACTTGTTTTGTTACTATTTTGCTTATTACCATTGCTATCAATTGAACCTTATATACTGTGCATGATGTGATTGGATTTCATATGTTGTTATGGGCAATCTTTTATGCTAAGGAATGTTTACTTTAAGGAATGTTTACTTATGTTTACTTTAAGGAATGTTTAATGTTTACTTTATGTTTACTTTGTTTACTTTAAGGAAGCATTTTAAGTGCATTCCTAAATTCTATAAATCTTTTTTGCATTCAGGATTGAGTTTGCTGTGTATATACAACAAAGGAAAGCTAGAAGTTTCTATATATACCTGTACATCTATATATAAGAGTTCCTTAATTTGTGACAATATTTTATTTTTTGTAATTTAATATAATTTATTTAAATTAATAAGTATCTATGC